>WAAF01019826.1:5901-343912 GCA_013400475.1 Tricholaema leucomelas | reverse complement strand
ATTAAAGGCACCAGTTTTTTCAGCAGCTTTTTTCACAGTGTCAAAGCTTACACCATATGCTATTAGTATTTTCCTCATGCTTTTGAAACTTCTGTAGTATGTTTCATAAGCCACGGTGGTTTATTTACACTTTAAGTGTGCAGCAGCAGCAAACTGTTAGAAAATCTTGGGTTTTGACACTGGTGCCCACATAGAAACCCCCCACCATTTTCAATAAAGTCCTTAATTGTTTTCATCTGAAAGAGAAGCTAATTTACTGCTGGTATCCACAGAAGCATTTTAATCAAAGTTGTATCACTTCAGGGTGAATCTTGAAATACAACATTGTTTAATTTTCTCTTACAGTCGGGAGACCTATATGAATAACTGTAGATAATTCTCTAAAGGTCTCTGGTTGTTTACACAGCAATGTCCTAATTGCCTCTATTTACAAGTTTCTTAGCACTGGAGTAGCATCAATAGCTTTTTTTAATTTTTATTTTTAAGCATTGTTAGAATTACTTTAATTCTCCATTGGAAATGTTACAGGAAGGGCCTCCTGTAAGACCAGGTATACAAAGCTGGATCTGAAATTAGGAGAAAGGTTAGAAAACTAAACCGTGGTTTGCAAATGTGGCTTATCACCTTCACTACTACGAACTCCATTCCCTTTCAAGAATAATGTTTCCCATTGTCTACCATACAGCTGCCAATTCTGTGTTCCTCAGTCGGTCACCTTGGTGTTGAATTGCAGAAAATACCTGCATGGTTCTTTGAGGAAGTCTTCCCTTTTGGATCTCTAAAGATTTCATCCAGGCTTTTTCTGAAACCTAATGGAATCTGTCTCCTTTTCAGTTTTCTCTCTCTGACATCCACCTACAGTTTCTTCAACTTCAGCTATACAATTAGTACTGTAAAGCTCCAAAGAGAATAATTTCCAAAAGCATTTTTACCAGATTTCCAGAAAATTCTGGTAAGGTTTTTACCTCAAAACTATATAACCCTGTAAAAAAAAAAATGTCCTGCTACCATTTTTCTAGGCTTTGCAGTACTGACCTTTGTAACACAGGTGACTCTGACAAGCCATTGCTGTGGTATAGCCAGTAAAACATTCCAGAAACTTTCTTCCTCTCATGCTTCTTTGTTGAGCTTACAAACACAAAAGCGATGATCATGGCTGACTTCAGGTTTTGGAGGTCAAAGCCCACTTCCCAATTATTTTAGGTATGCAGTTCAATGAAATTGTTAACAGTACAACTTTTAAAATTCATTAGTTTTTGAACTTTTCACTTGCTCTAAAATATTTCAGGTGGAATCCTATGCATTTGTACTATTTTTTGTTGCTCTGCAAGTTTTGATTGATTGACTCAACCTCTTGCAACAAAATAGAGTAGGTGGTCACCTGAAGGAGCAAATCAGATGAGTCCCTTCATCAGACGGTTGCCAATAGGGGATGCTGTAGCAGAGCACATGTGGCAATTGCTAAGTGACCTGCGGAAAGGTCTTGTCTGTACTACCCAGGTTAATCGACCCTAAACCTGAATGCAGTGATACTGACTTGGTGCTGTGCTAAAATGGCAGAGGTTGAAAAATGTTTTAGTACATAGCCCATATTTCATCTGGATAACAAATATTGCAAAGCTTAAAACCTTGAAAATCCACATGGGATGATATTAAAGTATTAAGATGTTTCAAAAATTTAGAGCAGGGAGATACAGGAAATAAGTTGTATGTGCTGTCAGTATGAATCTGAACATTACTGCCAGTCATGGGCAATTCTTTAATTTAATGTAGAAATTTCAGCTCATAAACAGTATAACCTGCAGTAATGGCTTTGTTATTGAAAGATGTTTTTCTCAAATTGAAGGTTAGCCTTCAAAATTATAGCTTCACAAAATGACATTTTTCCACTGACATTCACTGTATTGCACCCCGTTGGTTTTGGAGGCTCATGTCAATCATCCCAGCAATTGTCACATTAAGTAGGGCATGATGCACAGGAAGAGATGTTAAAAACGAGATAATAAACGCTGTTGTCTTCAAACTATGATTCCTTTACAAAGTCTGGTGAAGAACATGAGACTTCTATATACCACAAAATCCAGAAGGTATTAGAGCTTGGCAGAACCAGGTTTAAACTAGTGTTAAAAAATGGTTCTGCTGGTAAAAATTGATACCAATTGTGGAAAAAATGGACATGAGTAAATTTGAATGTCTTGGTGAGGTTTATATGCAATTTGTTCATAAAGGGTAAAAAATGTTTGTGTGTTACTGTATGTCATTGTAATCCAAACACATCTCTGTAAAACATTGTGTGGAATAAGGGGAGGGAAAACTCAGCTGCCTTCTCTTTACCTGGTGCTGCTTTGAAGCTCATTGTAGCCCTTTCCCTTCTGATATGGGGAGACAGGCTTCCTAGTTAGTGGAAATTGTTTTAACCCCACATGTAAACCCATAAAGGCAGAAATCATTTCAAAGGACCAGCTATGCATGTACTTCCTGAGGAACTAACTGATCACACTACAGACTGAATTGTACTGTATGGAATTACCATTTTAGGCTTCCCCTATCCCCTCCCCCCACCTCCTTCCTCTTCCTTTCAGTTTTCTCTACATCCAAACTTGGGTTTTAAAAGAGAAACTAATCAGAATAATTTTCCTACTTCTTGTCAGCCATTTCCAGTTGACAGCAACATCAGAGCAATTTATCTTCAGGACACGTTTCTTCATCAGAGTTGTTCTGATACTGATAGGTAAAATTAAGTTGTATCCACAACCACTTTTTTTAACTGCTCACCCATTTTCAAACATTTACATGTAATTAATAGTCACTGTACCATAAAAAAAGCCCCAAACTTCAAAACTTAGCTTGTGACTCATGGACCATAGCCATGCTTCAGAATGCTGAAAAGTAAATAACCCTAATAAAGATTTAATTTAGATTTAGTAATTGATACAGAAATGTTTAGGGATGTTAAACTGTACACTGCAGGAAGGAAAAGCTATTAACTGAAGTAATGCAGTTAGTTTAGCAGAAGTTAAGGATCTGAAAATGTGAACATTAATTGAAGTTCTGATTTCCAAATAAACTAATTAGGCTGCAATTTAAAAGGCTGAAGTAATTTCACTGAATTACATAATAAACATTTTGAAAATTTGTGGAGTGAATGTTTTTTAAAAATAAACTTTCTATCATCAAAAGTTGGTTTACTACTAAGAGGGTAGTGTGCACATTAGAATCCCTTCCTTCTCATTTTACACAGTCTTAAATCCAGAAACAGAGCTGGCTGTGTCTTGGGGCATGAACCCCATCCCCAGTAGGAAAACTATAAACGATTTAAAATCTCTAGAGTCTCAGAAAAGTGTAAAAATCTTACTTCTGCTTCTAGAGTTTTGATGGTTGGGCAGCGTTCCAGCCCCACTGCTGATCAAATAATAAATAATTACTATTCCTGATGTTAATAGACTGGAACTGGAGGAACTCTATTGACTTCAGTGAAGTTGTTTAGCTGAAGATGACCTATGTACATTAAAATAAGAGAAAATTCTTTTTCTTCTTTGTTTGCAGCCACTTTGTCATTGCAAAGGAGTTCATGCTACCAAAGTGGGATACAGACCCTCAACAGCTTATTGCTTAGTGGTCATGAATCTTGACTCTTGGTTCAAGGTTTTTAAAACACACTCCATGAAATCCAGTTCTTAACTGAAGTTTACATTTTGAACATTTGCAGAGTTTGCACGCTTGATGTCTTTTAATAAGTGATTATCAACGCCTTTATACATCACACAGTAATGCTAACAAAGAGCAGTGGTTAATATTTCTTAACTCTGCTCAGAAAACACAGGGCAGCTTGCAGTTTATGCATGGCCATTTAAACGAAGCAGGAGCTCTGTATGAATGTCAAAGAAAGCTGGAGGGGAAGAAAATAATTTGGAAATGGAAACGGCATCTTTTCTTCTTTGCTCTTCCGCTGTTAGCATTAAGTGCACATATTATATTTGCAGATGGGTTATGAACAAGTGTAAAAATGTTAGTCCAGGACTATATGAATTTCCACAATAGCAAAAATCCTCTTTGCTCCTCTTCTGCGTGTGTGTCTGGATATGTAATAAGAAGGGAGGATTTGGTACAGAGATAGTGATGGAGAGAGTCGTGAATAAATCTCCATATTTGGATCTTTTTATTCTTATGTAAAGTATTCAGAGATATGCTTTGATCTAGTTTTCACAGAATGGAGATTTTTTTCCCCCAGTGTGGGAGCAGTTCCAGACAAGACATGCACGTCTGGCTCTTATTCAAGGCTGGCAGAAATGGCAAAGTTCTTATACCCCGGTCCTCTTGGTCCTCACTTTTCTGAACAATCTGGGAATATCAGCTAGCCCAAATAACAGTATTTTGATGATGTACAGTGAGAGCATTCCATTATCAGAGAGTCATTCTTGCATGTTTCAACTTCTACCTGATTGCTTCAGATAAAGTTGCTGAGATCATTCATGTGGGCTGGAGCCACACATTGCTGCAGCTCAGTCCTTATAGAGAAGCTGCTATATAGTAAACAGAAGTGTGAATGCATAGCTCTTCTCCAGCTTTTCATGTGGATTCCCTTCGTTTACATTGAGGTGTAAAAGCACCAAAAGAACATAGATGAGAGGAGCCCGTTTAATTAAATTTACTTTAATTACATTTGTGCAAAGCAGTAAGCACAAGAATGTAAACAATGCCTTCTGAAAATGTGGGTTAAGCATACTGCAGTGTTGGTTGATTTGAACAGTAAGCATCTTGAGAGCATGTGAAGTAAAACACTCCTTGCCTGAAACATATTTCTCTCCTGTTGGCAGCACTGGAAGCGGGTGTCTACATGTGATCTCACTTCATAGCTGAGGTAGATGCTGGGCCAAAGATTTAGGTGAAAGAGCAAATGTTGGCAGCTGTAACATCCATACACATGTGAAAATAGAGCAAGTGTTTCTCTCTCTACCAGAGGATTGAATGATGTCCTGACTTGAACCTTTCTAAAGTGCAAACAGTGTTTCCTGGAAAATGTCAAATGGGATTTGAAGTTGTGTTTTGCATGAAGAAGGCGACATTTTCTCAGGGGACAAGAAAGCACTGTTTTACTGAGCAGCTGGAAGTATCAGGAGCAGTGATATGACACATTTAATGGTGTATCTGCTTTCATGTAAATAACCTGGATACACACATTTTATACAGAATAAATGTATGCTGCTTCATTGACCAGAACATACACTTTTTCTATGAAGCAGGGGTGGTTTTAAGGCACTTATAGTAGTTTTTCTCAAGGCTATGGCAAGCTACATAGGTCTGCGATTGCTAACAGGAATGTGTTCCTTCATGGCCCAAATAACCTTTTCATTGAGCTAGTCTACTTCCTACATGCTGAGGGAATTTAAAGCTGTTTGAAATCCCCTTTGTATGAGTGTAGCAGCCCAAAGGGGAGCTCATTAGACTTTGAACATCTGCTGAAATATAACTCTTACAGCTGAGTCTTACCAGCCTCTTGAGTTCTTGCTTCTTGCTAGTGGTCTGCTAGGTACCTCTCTGCTTCCCAGACATCTGCATGTGTGAGTGCAGGGAGCTAGTCACAGCTTGGGCTCTCCGGCTCTTGGTTGTACTCCCAAGTGCTGGACACTGCCTCACTCTTCTGAGAAATTAGGATTTCCTCTTCCCATTGCTCATGGAAATGTCTATTATTCCCATGGATACCCCAGGTCTTTAAAGCTAAAATTTGCCATTCCCCATGGACTCTTTCTGAATCTGTAATCTCCATACTTTGTAACTGCTGCACAGTAGATCATTACCCAAGCTGTGAGGCTTGTAAGTCTTGTACTGGGAGGTAGAAACATACAGCTAATCCCCTCCTTTTCTAAACAGGAGAGATCTAGCTGTTAATTCTTCTCTTGATGTATTGGGTAGAGATGGACATAAATCCCATTAGTATTAATAGAAGTTAAATGTGTGAATCCCTGCTAAGCCAGTGGGAGCATTGATTTCTCAGTTTCTCTAGGTTTTCTGATTCACTAAAATCCTGAATTTCCTGTCCAGGTTGCCTGGAACTATATCACGTGCATTTCTGTGATGTTCAATCTTGTGATATGATGACCATTGTGAATTATTCTGCTTTTGTTTTGTGGGCATTCATATTCTCAGGCTTTCACATTGTTTGAATAAATTCAATTTAACTTTTACTCTCTTCCTCCATTTCCATATGTAGGCATCATCTGTGCAACTTTATGATTCAGTAGTAGAGTGGAGATACCATCTGTTTACTCAGAAATGGGTAGTCCATTTCTGTGCTAAATGTCTTTTGAGAGGGCCATCACTCAGTGGTGCCCCTGTCACATCCCCTGCTCAGGACTCTGTCATCTGGGCTTAACCCGTGTCTCTTACTTGTAGTAGTTCCTAATGTCTTCTCTCTTACACCTGCATGTTTGGCTAAGCTATCTGAAAGTTATGATTTGTATTTTTTTCACAAATAGGGTGTCTAAGACATTAAGAATTAAAAGCCGTGGCCAAAAAGTATAGTGAAGATTAACTGTGGAAATGGACAGGGAGAAGCCTTTGCAGTGCTATTCTAAGTCAATGAAGGCACAATCAGTACACAGCCACTATCCCAAGGTAGCGTGAGCTTGGAAAATTTGGATTGAATATGCAGAGCCTGGAAGCACCCATGGAAAATTTCCACAGATACACACCGGTCCTAAAAAAAGAAGTTTCTGAACATGGGGTCTGTTTCAATGCAAGGGCAGAGGACAAAATGGCTCTATTTAGCCTTATATCTCTTCTTGATAATGGAAGCTACCAAGAGGACAAAAGCAGGAAGAATCAGTTTCAGCATTCTGATTTCTGGGTCAAGTGTATTGCTGTTAATGTCCATTATAGTATAAATGACTTGAATGGCATTTAAATGGCCATTGCCGAGCTTGCCAACTCTCTTAGATAACCAAGAGAAAGAAAAAAGAAAATAATATTGACAGTGATACAAACCAATTTTATTTTTTTTTTTCATTTTCTTGGTGTTTATTTTTTGGAGGAAGAGAAACAAAAGGTTTATTTTCATCTATTCTGCAATGCAGTCTCATTGCACAGGAAAGAACAGCATTTATGGTCATGTGTTATGATAACACACCTTCAAGTGCTATAATATGGTAGCCAGCCTGGAAAACCATCAAAGAACAGTGGAAAAAAAAATCAGGCTTCCTACCAATATGATATGTCCAAAAGAAGTGTTCAAAAAAAACCCTTTGGTCAGATTTTGCATATTATTATCCCTTGTATCTCTGCTTTTCTGCTTTATTTCTAAATGCCTCTTATTTTGCTTTCAGCTTATCATAATGTTCTTAAATGCAGTTGCTTCATGTTTAGATGAAAGGCTGGAACGAATTTCCCATTGCTGCTTCTTGTCAGTGTCTGTAGTCTGGAGTCAGCAAAACCTTCCTCATTCCAGCAGCGTTGACTGATTCAATTTCCATGCATCTTTTTTCCTATGTATGAACTGTATCACCAGTACACAGAAGGTCAGCTCACTAAAGCAAAAAATATTAACAGTGAGTTTCTTTTTTTTTTTTCATTCTGCATCTAAATGACAAAATTGATGTTGATGCATCACTTTATAGCCACATTGAATGTGTTTTCTGAGAATTACATCTAACCTGAAGGCTGTTCCTTTCTGATACCAATTCCTCGATTGAAAGGTTGTATTGAAAGCAATTATTAGCATCTCCACGTAAAATAACTACATGACTATCTCAGCAGCACTTTATGTCTTGCTAATCACTTGATATTCCTATCAAGTTTGTGAACAAGAGGCAACAAATCCAAATGAACTTCTGTGCTATGCAAAAATCACTCATATTTGAAGGAAACTTCTCTGAACCGAAGCCATGAATTGTCAGAGAGTAGATGGAGTGCTTAATGTAAGCCCAGCAGCCCAGAGTAGTGTAGTGCAGTGCAGTGGAGATGCTGTGAACAAGTTGCAATAGGGAGTTTTCATTGGTGTCCTGCAGCTCTTTGTAAACCAATCAAAAGCAGAAAAGAGTCTAATCTCTCCCTTCTGAAACATCTTGAAGTATTTTTGGCGCCTCCTCTCCTGACTGTTACGTAGGAAATTAGATACGAAGGTACCATACTAACAAATCCAAAAACTG
This sequence comes from Tricholaema leucomelas, assembly GCA_013400475.1. Classification (NCBI taxonomy): domain Eukaryota; kingdom Metazoa; phylum Chordata; class Aves; order Piciformes; family Lybiidae; genus Tricholaema lacrymosa; species Tricholaema leucomelas. The sequence goes on along the minus strand of WAAF01019826.1, from coordinate 335,768 downwards.
TCTACAAGTTTTCACCAGGGACATTTCAAAGAGCTAATTCTAATATCAGATCCAAAAAGTTCTGCTCTACGATTTTAATGTTTTGAAACATAAATTGAGTCATTGAATCATTTAACTTTATCTGAGTGTTATTAATTTTATAATAAGGGACTTAATAAAATTGAATTCAATTTCTTTACACCTCTCTTTCAGAATAGCTATTACTCTCTCAAAATAACTGCTTTCATTGAAGCCTCCTTCATTATCAGCTGGAAAAAAGTGGACATCTCTTAGCATTACAGGCTTCCTTAGTTCAAGTTTTGAAATAATGGTAGCTATTGGATTGTTTTGCAATGAAAAAGTGGCTCATATTTGTATTGAAAATAGTTTAAAGAGAAAACACTTGTATTACCTGTGTTCCTTTCATTTGGTCTTGAATCTCCCTCTCTGTATTTTTTTTAACATTTCTTTTTAATCTCTTCAATCCTTTTCATTTATATCTTTAGCACAAATACATGTCCCAGTGGATTTTTTTATTCTTCACTTCCTACATTGTAACTTCTGTTCTTCCACGTCATATTTTTTTTTTTTGCTTGTATCTGGCATATAATACACATTGAACTAGAGCACATCTTTCTAAAGACATATCTTCTTTTACTAGCAACTAATATCATCCTCTGCTCACCAGCCTTCACATTTAAAGACAATGAATCTGCTTCACTTTTGTTCTATAAATAGAGATGCTAGATCTTAATTATCTTTCAGATTGCTATGTCTGTATCTAGCCATGCATATGAATGTTACTGAACAGCACATATGTACTATTGAATTTATTTTTAATCCCAGATTGCTTTCTTTGGGATATGAGACAACATCTGAAATAAGTAACTTGTATTTCGATGGACACCTGTCAAATGCTGTCTTATTGATCTTGGTTTGCTTCACTCCAGAATTATTGAAATATAATACCACATTGGAGTTATGCAAGCTTATATTTTCCTTTTATGCCTGCCCTATTCAGGCTGGATTCCCAGAGATAACATGCAAGTGTCAGGCATGAAATTTTACAATCCTTCTGTATTCCTTTCTTCATGAATTTGTAGCATACTATGAAAGCCAAGCTGCTAAAAAGGATTTTGTATTTTAGCCAAGCTTTCACCTCCTGTGTAAGCCTTTACAAATATGTCCTTAAATCTGCAGTTGAAAACAGTTTATAGTAAGAAAGTTAGCTAATTTTTTTTTCTGCATAGCAACATTACTACTTCTTAAAAAATATATGTTTTGTGAGGAATATTTGAAAACAAAGTCTGGAAGAAGTGGTGTCACATCAAGATAAATCAGTCTAAAGATACCTAAGTTAGTCTAGCTTTACAGTAAGGGTTCTTATTTAGCTCTAAACAAGAACAATAAATTTTTCAACCAAACAAATCTTCCAAGATGCCTCTGTAGCAAAGAGGATGCATACTCAAAAGTCTTTTGAAGCTTTGATTCATATGGTAGAGAAGAAGATTGGGTCAGGCAAATTCACCCAAACACATCAAGGTGTTGTCCTGGGTAGCAGCATTATCTGAATGCAGGAGTGCAGTTGACAGAGCCTGTTCAGAAGGGGGGTTCAGGGAACCAGTAGCTTGTTTTGTATCTTTGTAGTTTGTGGAATTTGTGAAAAGATCTGAAGTTAAAACACACCAATTTCTCTAGGCAAGAAAATACATCAGCAATGCTTCTATGAAAAATGAAGGGGCCTGCTGGTTCCCCTCCCCCCTATTTTAAGACAAGTGTACTGTTTCTGGTGGAGTCTGTATTATGCCATGCACATTGTGCTTGTGTTGTAAAGTGCACTTTGCACTCACGCAGGAACAATGTTTATGTCCTTGATACTGCAGAAGGAGTATGTGTGGCACTGAGCATGCCCAAGCCTTAGGCTGGTGCTTAAGCTGCATATGCACAATGGGCAGCCTGAAGCCCAGAGGTTTAGAATGTCATGCTCTGGTGAATTTTCATTATGCAACTGTACTTTTGGCTTTAACAGATTTAATGATACGTTATGCCTGTTTTATATTAGCTATAGATAAGAACTTTCCTATACAAATTCTGATCCTCCCTACTTAATCCTTCACCACTTTCTGCTTTCAAAGCTTTTCTCACGATTCTGTTCTCCTGCAAAAGAAGTACTTGATACTTCATGCTTCTCATTATATCCAACAAAGCATTCTTTTTGAGGTCTTCCCTGCAGTACTTTCCTTGCCAATGAGTACCGTACACCCACCTTTGCCTGTACTGGTGCTCTGTTTTTATCCTGCTGGCACCAGCTTCTGCAGAACTTGAGGACAGATGGTATATTTTATCTGGTGTTTTTGTGTGTTCTCAGAAACATTTATGGGACTCTGTCAAGTTAGCAAAATGATGATTATTAATATTGCATTATTTTTGCCGCCTCTCTAGCCAGCATGCTAAACCCAACTGCTTCTCTTGTTCTGGTGCCCTTGGAATTGCAGAGTAGAGAAAAATCAATTTATTTTTTTTAACATTATTTAGATTTTCACCTTTTTTTTTAATAATTTCTTTCATTTCTTGGCTTTTGTTCCTGCTTCAGGCAGATTTCTCATTGTAATCGGATTGCTCTACCCATCCCAATTATGTTTTGTGTTTGCATTGTGTCTCTTAACGGCACCTCATTCCAAAAGGAGAGAATTGGAAACCAGATTGCTGAAAATGAAAAAGCTGAACAATAGGCAGCTAATGTACTGGGCCTGGATGCTTCCAAAGAGCCCCAGGGAAGATGACTGATGCAGAGGTCCAGGACAAGTTGAATACATCATTTTATGTCCCAGGATAAAATCCCTAGGAATGAAGTCATTCTTAGACTACGTTTACCTTTTATCTTACAACAGAGGGGATTTTTTTTTTTTGACAGATCTCTTTTGCCTTGCGTGGAGGGAGGAAACCTGTTTTCTGCAGTCAGAACAGTGTTCTGCTGCTACACAGAAAACAAGTTGTTTTCCTGGCAAAACTACCTACTCCTCTGAGGAACTGGCATTTTATAAAGACAAAAGTCAACAGGGAAGCATGCTGCCCTCCTGTTTGCTACCATTAACAAAGTCAAGGGCAGAGATGGTTCAGAGCCTCTAGACAGGCAGCTCTTTACTCCTGGAGGCCAGATGCATTGTGGAAGCAAAGTCTACTTAGTCTCAATGGAGAGAGATGGCAAATTGTGGTGTTCTGTCTCAGCATATGTTTAGAGATTTTTTGATTTTTTTTTTTCATTTTCTATCAGGTATTTTCCTTCCGTCTCTGAAATCAAGCAGGCTGCTTCTTTGTCTTGAACCACCAGTTGGCTACATATTGCCTCTCTTTCCTTCTAAGCACCTGTTTTGGTCTCCCACAGCGGAGTGCCTGCAAATTCAACAAAGGCAGAGGTCTGGCTTTTCATCTGCTTGCTAGATTGTTAGTCAATAGCAGCAAAAACCCCCAAACATTGTGCAACTTGTCAATACAATTTACAAAGCCATATTCTAAATCACCACTGAGGTTTGCTCACTGGAGCAGAAGTTTCTTAAGAACCAGCTCTCTGAGGCCGTTTCCCAGTTTTATGTCAGAACAAGATACTGCGAAGTTTCCCCATACAAATTTCATACCCTGCAATATTTGTCTGCTGATCTTAGGAGAGCAGCTTAAAATAAAGCAGTTTATGACAGCTTGATGAAGTTCCACTCCATTTAACTTATAAAAATATTGGTTTTCATATTTGCCCATCTCTGTTTGTGAGGAGAAATGACTTAGTGAGGGTCACCTCATGCTCTTGCAGTCCAGGCTCACAGAAGACCCCTCTCAGCACCTCCTGCCACATCAAACAAGGTAGTGAGTCAGCCACTCCTATAAATTAATATTTTTAAATGGTGCATCTACCCTTCTTGCTTTTCAGTCTGTGATCAAAATTCCTTCAATTCTGAGTAAAAGCTGAGTAAGGACCTTGGAGTATAGCCTGTGGGTGCTTGGAGACTCTGCTGGCATCAAGCATGGAATGAGTTGCTTGGAGATTAGTTCTTTCCCTGGTATTTCCTCCTGTCAGAGTCACAGATGTGCTTCATTTCATTAGGTGTAGCTGTGGGCATGCTGCCATCCAGCTCTGCTGCTGACTTTATCCCATTACTGCTGAAGGCCAAATAATCATTTCAAGTTGATAGCACAGTATATTTCCCTAGGGAATGCTATTCAAATTAAATCAGTCTTACCAACAATAATTTTATAATTATATAAAGGGAGCCCTCTACTCCATTTTTTTAAATGGTGTGTTCTTTCAAATGGTTTTTGCTTTCTCCAAAGGATTTTCTTCCCACAAATCTTCATACTCTTTACCTTAATTTATGTGACAAAAATATTGTTGCTCTGATATTAGCATGCTTAAGAGCAATCAGTGTCAAAATAGAAACAGATGTAGATCTCAGATTTTATTCATGGTGTAAGCACTACCTGCCACAAGGTGATCTTCTGTTAGAGATAGCAGTGAGACAGAGCATTGACTAGCCTAGTTTTAAAAGCACTGTGCATTTCTGAAGACCACATTAGTTATTCCAGTCACACTCAATGGAGTTTCTCTTGTGAAACTATCATGACTGATATTTATTGGTTAGTCTCAAACTCTTCAGCTTCAAGTTCAGCAGGTTCCATCCTGAAGGCCCTGAATAATTTCCTGCTGTTAGAGAGACACTTACAGTAGCATATGTGTATAAGCAGTTGAACAGAGCAAAACCAGGTGATCTGGTGTGGCAAGCTAGATCATGAGTGAAGACAGCTGATGTCTGCAAGTGAGTTATTCCAGCTCCTGCCTTTTTGTGTTAATGCTCCTATTTTCTACAATAGAGCAATAACTCAAGTAGCAAGCCTTCCTTATTTCTCTTAGTGCAAGCAAATTGCTGAACACTTAAGGTGCTCTGAAATAAGAAGAGGCAGCTTAGGAGCAGGATGAGGCCTCTTTTTTTAGGCTAGATCAAATTGATTGCAAAAGAACTGAAGCTAAAATTGCTCCACCTTTTTAGAATGGGATGATTTATATCTCTTTTATGAACAGAAGATAAAATGTTCTGCTTCTTACACTCTTCACAGAAATAAAACAGAACTAAAAATATGTCTTAACATAGACACGTTCCAAATAGAGCTCAGAGCAGACAAGTATTCATGAACAAATGAGTTCATGATTTCTGACTGGTTGGGCATATACCGAAATATTAAGGATGGCTTTTCCTAAGTGCGGTGGCTTTATTCCATTGCTAAGCAATAACCAGTAGTGAGTGGCAGAAATTGTGAGATGTTTCATTGGATGAAGTCGAATCATTGTTTGAGACATGACTTCAGGTGAACTTTCTGAGTATGTCCCTTTGTCACTCAGTGACTACTTAAAAATATGATACACAGCCTGATTTCTTTAAGGTGGTCATGAAAGTTTTCCCAAGGCCATAATATGGAAGAGAAATCTGAATAGTCCAAATACACATCTGAATCTGATTTTCATTTGGATGACACTTCTGATCTTTATGCTTCTGTTAGTTTATCACAGCTGATCTCTTTCTTCTGTCATATTATCATCAAGGACCAGTGAAATGCATCTGATTTGATAGGGCCTCTGCTCCTGCTGTTCTTCAGGCTTCTAATTTTTTTTCCCCCCATAATGCTGTTGTGGCTGTTCTGGGATACAGTCTCAAGTGTCTCAATTAACTTTAATGGGCTTAGAACCAGTCACAAGATCACAAGATGTTAAATCTCCAATGAATACTACTTCTGTCAGAGTGAGATAAAACTGATTTAAAGTTTTTAGCATATTAATATCCTGTTCTCAGTTTGGCAGTTCCTGGGAAATGAAAGACTAGATTATGTTGTAATCAGTCATTGATTTATAATATGTTTGGGGGCCAAAGTTCTCTGACCAAAATCCCAGAATTAAGTTTATCTGTTAGTTTGAACTGATCCAGCAAGCAATGCTTTATCTTTGCTGGACAGGAATGTACATACTTTGCTTTTCACCAAAGGAGGAAAATGTCTTTGCTTTTCCATCATTAATCCACAGATCTTCTCAAAATGAAAGAAAATTGCTCCTACACTGAAAATGAGTCTAATTCCCAGCAATTGATTCAAAGTGCACAACACTACTTATTTGTCTTCTTTCATCATAAACCACATTAATGTAGCATGATGGAACGCTTACAGACACACATAGCATGCTGTGCCTCGTCAGTGTAACAAAAGTTGCATGGATAGCTGTATCAGAAGGCAATGCACATTCTGTGTATACATGATCTTATATTCCACTGTGTGTGATGTATTTGGCCCTCAGATTTACACCAGGCCGCAGCCCATTGCTACTCATTAGCAGTGAAGGCAGTAATCAGCTCTCATAGGGAAGGTGGCATCCTTTTGTTCTGACTTCTGGACAGCACATATTTCAGTGTGCTCTTGCTCTGCAATAGGGTGCCTGAGATGCTGCTGACTGGCAAACAATAATGTTGGGAGACAAGCTGTTGCTCACCTAAGCTTTTTCTGGAGGTTTTCCCCCACATACCATATGGCCATCCATGCATCAATGAGCAGTGGCCACCCTTGTGTGGAGCAGTTATCTTTTCCCTTAGGCTGTCACTGCAAACATGCCTTGTTATCCACAAAATGTGCTAATTAAATATTCATCTAATTATAGTGATTACATTTTCCTCATCTTGGTGATTTTCCTGTGATTCATCTGACTGTGGCATCAGTTTATTGCTTCTAACCAAACATTTGAAAAGTTGTCTTCCAAATTTTGGGATTCATTCTAGCAATATGGGTTTCAGTGTTTCCTCTCTCCAGGACAATGCTTTAACCTAAGCATTAAGGCTAGGAGCCTGCATGGTTGTCACAGAGATATTGTTTACCTTTTTGACCACTTCTGATCAACCTTTGATTGACCAAAACTTCGATCACTAGAAATAGTGACTGCTCAGCTGTGATTCTCTTGCAGTCTAGTTTGCTTCAAAGAGAACTCCTCACTCATTTCTCCCCAGGGCATGCTCCCAGCATCAGTTGTCTTTTACTAAACTGACATATGTCTCTTAGCATAGTTTCTTCCTCTTCATTCTCTTTTCAACTCCTATTTGGCCCTCATCTACTTAGTGAAATTACTTTTTTTCTTTTATTTGTGCTTATTTTATCTTGTTTTTATAGTGCTTCTACAGATTAAATTAGAACTAGAATATCTACTGCTTAGAACAACCTTTAACAGCTTGTTTTGGGAGACAGCCAGACTGGATGGGCAAGGAGCTTCTAAAGGAATTAAGGAAAAAAAAGGAGGGTGTATCACCTTTGGAAAAAAAGAAGAGCAAAAAGTACACGGATGTTGCTAGGGATGTTTCAGGAGCAGTGTGGCCAGTAGGACAAGGCAGGGTATTTTTCTCCTGTGCTCAGCACTGGTCAGGTCACACTGTGAATACTGTATCCAGTTCTGGGCTCCTCAGTTCAAGAGAGATGTTGAGGTACTGGAACGTGTCCAGAGAAGGGTGTCAAAGGTGGTGAGGAGCCTGGAACGCAGCTCTGTGAGGAGAGGCAGAGGGAGCTGGGGTTGTTTAGCCTGGAGAAGAGAAGGTTCAGGAGTCACCTCATTGCTGCCTACAACTACCTGAAGGGAGGATGTAGCCAGGTGGGGTTTGGTCTCTTCTGCCAGGCACCCAGTAACAGAATAAGGGCACACAGTCTCATGTTGTGTCGGCGGAGGCATAGGCTTGATATGAAGGGGAGTCCTGGTTTTCAATGAGGTCTTGGTGGTTATCTATCCCCCTGCCTCCTGTTAGTGACAGGAAATCCTTTATTGTCAAGATACCACTTCCACTTTGTAGAATTAGGATACGCTGCAAGCCTTGTTGTTCCTGGTCCTAAGTAATGAAAAAAACCCCACAGCCTATATGTGCTTGTCAAGCACAAAATTATGGATGCAAAGGATACGTTTTGAAAGCATTGAAACATGGAGATATTTGATGTACATGAATAGTGTCAATGTGAAAAAAAGCCCATGAGGAAATTTGGCATTTTGTCAAAATCTGAGTTATTAACATGGAATTCTAATGCTGACCTTTTCTTCGGTAAATCCACACGAACAGTTGAGTCTCAAATTCAGTATTTTGAAATATAAAATGTTGACAACTCAAAGCATTTTCACTGATATTTGTGTAATCTCTTTCAGCATTGTTCATTAGTACTTTTCAAATGGTTTCATTACTTATGTTCATTCTCATTCAGGCCACTCAGAAGTTAGGATCTTGAAGTTCTTTGCAGACTAGAAATTTCATTGTCCCAAATGCTGCATGCTAAATATTACATCTGCTACCTCCTGTGGTACTAAAACCTCTCTGAATATGCAGAGAAGTGTCACATCATTTGGGATTTTCAATACCCAGACTTTGAGTCAGTGTCCATCAGTGTTTGCTAGGCTTTGGGAGGGCATTCTATACAAAATCCAATTCTTCTTTTCTATCCAATGTCTACTGCTTGAAATTCCAATGGAAAAGAAACCTTTGTGATCATCATGAACTGACATATTGGGAAAGAATGAGCCAGGCTTCATTTTTATATTTTACTTCATTTTTGCTTAACCAGGTTTTGATGTTTTGAAGGGGAGATGTCTTCTTTATGGTGGGCACATAAAGGTTATGTCCAGTTGTTTCCGGGATTCTGAAAGGGACCTGAATCTGATAAGTCTTTTTCTATTTCGAGATTTGAATGGAAGGGTTGTTTCGACATCTGTGACAGCATCTGCAAGATTACATTTTGAATTCTCACATCTGACCTTCCAAAGTAACTTTGAAATGACAATAATGCAAATAGGAACAGCTGGTTCCTTCAATTAAAATGGCCAGTAATCGCAATTTCATTTTTTAACTAGAAAGAGAAATATTTTTTCCCAGTAATTTGCAGTTATGCCTGTGTGTTCAGGTGTTATTACTAAACATTTGAATGTTTTTTCCTTTCATGGGACAGCATCAGCTGAATCCCAAACCACAGATTTTTTATGAGAACATCTGGGTTTGAGTTATTTGCCAGCACAAAGGGACTGGACAGCAGACAATAAAGACTTATCATTCACCTCCAGCCACTTGCTGGCACTGCATTTGATGCTCAGGGCTGCTCTGATGGAGAAAAGCAGTGACTTGTTAAAGCACTAAGGCTTGATTCTACCATCACATTCTCAGAAATCTAGATTCAGTTAAATCCATGGGTTATTCCTCTGAGTAGGAAGAAGAGTAAATTTATGGGTAGGTAACTTTGCTTAGGAAATTATTACTGGGTCTTTGAAGGTCTTTGTCTAGTGCTGAAGTCTATGGCTAGGGCTGTTGTTTGCCATCATTGAAATCTTCACTATATTTTCGTGGCAAATATGTTGTTATTATCATAGCATTATTCTATTCTTCATTTGAATGGTCAGAGTAACAATTGTTATACTAACTTGGAGCTATATCTTTATATATAGTTGCGTTCTACACTTTGGATTTTGATCCACTTGTGTTGTATGGACCAGTGGCAGACAAAGAAGGAGAGAGCTTCCTTGCTTTTTCCTCCTCCCTTGTATTTACCCCAGTCTCTGAGCAAAGTGAAACAAACTTTGTCTGTTGATTGTTTAGATGGTAACACTCTATCCATGTTAAAAGAAATTCAGTGCTGGTGCAGCCCCGGAAACTCTGCTTGCAGTAGTAAACTAATACAAAAGCTTGGGACTTGTCAGTCTGTTAAACCAACAGCAGGTTACACTGATGCAAAGATTTGTGCTGTGAAGTCAGAAGACAGTTATCATTACATGTAAAATGTCTCAATGCAGAAGGGCCAGCCATGTGCTCCACATCTGGCTGGTGCAATGCTTTTGTTATATTTGTGCAGCTTCAGGTATCAGTCTAGTCTTATAACAAGAGTGATAAAAATGTGTGATGTATTTAATAATTTGGATGACTCAGTACCTGTAAATTCAGCTGATATGAATGAAAAGTTGCACAATTACTCTGAAAATAAGGCTGCTTAGGTGACTAAATGCCAGTTTGGTTATATGACATTCCACATAAAGGGGCATTGCACATATTTCATTCCAGCATGTTGATGTTGTGTCAGTAACAACAACCATAAGTCTTTCAAATCATTTAAGCTATGATATTTTCAAGCATATGTATCCTTATTCCCCCACCCACCAATATTTCACTTTCACCCCTGTAATCTCAGCATAAGCTTTCTGAATTTTCTTACACGTTCCCTAAAGGACCAAACAGTTCTTGTTTAGTTCCTCTCTGGAGCCTGGACCAGATGGTACCAAAGAACATGCATCCCCAAGGAGCTGTATAAAAAGTCTGTGGAGGTCTGGTACACAGACGAGTTGTGCCGCCTGACACATTTGTGGAACTCCTCCTGCAGTTCAGTTAAACAGTGTCTTTGGGACAAAACACAGGTTTTGGGGTGCTTATAATTAGTGATTACCTGAATTTGATTTTTAGAATCTTCAGTATAAAATCTTAAAGACATCAGACAAATATCCTGGTGGCTTCAGCAGAGTTGTGAAATGAAATATGATTAATGTTTTATCTTCTAGAACTGGCATTGTTCAATTCAAATAACTTGCATCACTTCTCTTAATTCCAGATAAAATTGATTTGGCCTTAGTTGAAAATAAAAATAAGTCCATTCATGTTGAACCTATCACTTTAAGTTTATTAGAATGACAATACTTATAGGACTATAGAGAAAAGTTCTGCTAAATTGTAAGCTCATGTTTTATGTGTTAAATTAACAAAGCTTTGCAACACCTGTCGAGAGACCCAGTCATTACCGAATTTAAACTTGTTCAAAATGATCTACAAAGTCAGCAGTAGAGTTAGAAATAGACCCCAAGAGTCCTGATTAACTAGACAACACTTAAGATAAATGAGCCACCTAAACACCTTCCTAGTTACCTGTCGCTTGTTTAAGTAGCAGAACTATTCCTTAGAGAAGCAGTTGATTCTCTCATGATCTAAGAATAATGACCTTAATTGCAAAGTTTCACATCAAGTGATATTAGCTGTGCTTGAAAGGATGAGCAAAGGCAGCTACAGAAAAGCCTAAAGATGGGATGTCTGGAGTATAAAGGCATATGGATGGGCCTTGGGAGAAAACACTTCACCTTCCTCTTAGCAAGACTGCAGAACACAGATGTCTAATGCTTATAACTCTGTAGTTCTTTCATGAACCATCAGGTGCTCTTTATCTGGTATTGTCTGATAGGCAAATTACAGACCTGTGTTTGAAAAGGCCCAGATGTATTACCTTCAATTTAATTGCTTTTCTTTGCTAAGTAGAAAACACAGGGGTAGTGTTGACTAATAAGTAAGAGGATCTATAAGGAGCTTTTTCTAATTTTGCTTGAAAAACAAAGTATTTGGGGAGTATCTGTAGATATGAAACTGATAAAAGGTTAGGAAAGAATTCAGACAATCTTTAACAGCCACAAGGAATCTTTTTTCTTTTTAGTTTAAATGCAAATTGAAGTTGTCATGCAACCAGAATTTCCGGAACCTTAAAAATATCCTATGTACTTTTTGTCTTGTTTTCACTCTGACACAGGAACAAGTGAAAACAAGATGTGTTGAAAATATCATGTAAAACCTCTGGACCCTCAGTTAAAAGTCTGAGTGACTTCATTCGTTGTAAGACGGGCATAATCAGTCAAAGCAAATACATTCATCTAGTCTGCAACCTACTTCTATATCTCATTTGCTCCTCTTAGATAAACTTACCAGTTTTGCACCATTTGGAAGTATTTTTGAGGTGCAAGAACTGTCCAAAGCAGATTTCACTTGAGTGAAATGCAAATGATTTCAACCTGTATAAGCACTGTGAATCACTTGCCTATTCAGCTCCTTTCCAGTTCCCATTTCCAGCAGTGCTAACAATAACACAACTTTAGCTCTTTGTCCCAAGTCCAAGTTTATCTACCAGGAATTACTATTGCTGTGGCTGCTAAAGCTTTCTTAGTTGTAAAAAGAAAATCAATATTCATTTGATGTTTGCAACTGGAACCTACAGTAGGTAGAAATGTAATGGTTTTGCTGTTGTCAGCATAAGCCCAGAACTGAGCTGACAAACAGAAATTCAGAGGAGTGGCTGAAAAAGCTTGTTAATATGCCTCTTGTTAACCCGAAGAAGAAGCCACAATTTGAACATCACCAGAAAAGGGGTTTTAATCAGAAGGTTTGGTTTCAGAGCTCTTGATTCACATGGATTAAAAAAAAATAGCATTTGTTAAAGTATTTATTAAGTGTAGTTGTAAGGAGGGCATGAAACATGCTGAATAATGCTTTTAAACACTTTGTTTTCCTTAAAATATTGTGAGTGAAGGTGAGTCTGTGCTTCTTGATTTTTCTTCCTAAGGATAAAAATACAGTAGCTCCTTTTGTTCCTTTCTTTGATCATGATTTGCTCCTGTTCTGAAAGTAGCAGAATTCTGGACCTTCCAGTCAAACATTTTCAGGCTTTGTTGTCTTTTAAACACAAATGTATTTTCTGACTGAGGAGCTGTGTTTTCAAATATGCTCTTTGGAAGAAGGCTTTAGTACAGGCTTTGGTCTCATTTCAGGTTGAAAAATGGAAACAATATTTCTGTGTCAATGTAGGCACTGAGTCATGGGAAATGAATCCACTGATAATAAGGAAGCATCTAGAAATCATTGGACAGAAGCTGCATGGGAGAGAGATTGACTCTAAGCCTGCTGTTAGCATCCAGAGCCAAACTCTGGTTCACTTTGCTGCCAAAACTAGCTTGCACAGTTACATTCTTTCCGTAACATTTACCTGGTCTTTAAGCTCTGAAAACCACATAAAAATGAGGTAGCAAAGGTGAAAATATAGTTAAAATAAATATATTATATTGGAAACTGCAGTGACTTGCCTGGATTGGAATCCATCCTAGTGAAAATAGGTACTTGATCATGGAGTGATTCTGAGCTAGTTATGAAATGGGAAGCAGTGACATAGTCCTTAGAGGCCTGCCTGGTGGCAATAGAACCTCAAAGAGAAGAGCATTGTCATGAAAGCTAAACACGTGTTGAAGTGTGCCATGGAACCACTTGCTCCTGATGGCTTCACCGGCACTTGTGACATGGCTGGAGGAGGGCAGCACCTCCTAGGATAGAGATCAAAGGGCAGTTATAGGAGTCCAAACAAAGCTTCTGTTGTGTTTCCCTAATCTCTTGAAGATGTGAGGGCAGAAAAAAACTATTCTGTCATCATTTTAGTGGGTACTACCCAAAGAACAGGAAAGGAAGGATAAATTTACAGACTCTAAAAGCAGATCCCCATGATGTAAAAGCAGGAAGGTGTGTATAAAAATGATGTCACCTATGCAGACTATAGAAGTAGTGTCCAAAATGTAAGTCAGAAACAGCAACTTTTCTGCAAATTTTTTTCAAACTATAGCTCTGGTTTGCAAACCATTGCAAAGGACAATTGCAAGGACAGATTTTAACCTTTTGTCATTTTCAGTTTCCTAGTTTCAATTTTGCTCAGATCAGTGCTTTGAATATATTTAGAAAAAAAAATGTTCTTACAGAGGTTTAAAAATATTAAGGTTTTTCAAACAAACTTTATGCAAAGTTGTCAGAAACCCACGCTCCTTGTTAAACAGTCAGGTAACTTTATTTCCTGTGAGGAGGAAATCATATATAGATTGTAGTTGTAAGATGATTCATATATTTCTTGCTCATCTCCCAACTGCTTCCCTCCTACAGAAAATACAAGACACAGTTATCTCCTACAGATATCTGTGCAAGTCAGTCTCACACATATTTGCTTCCTTTAGACAGTTGAGCGAATAATCCAGATTTATACAGATTAAAATAGTTTGACAAGGAATAAAGTTCACAGTGTTTTAATTGATCCAGAAAGTCTTCTACATTTCTGCTCAGTTAAACCAAAGTTAAACTCAAACAACATCCTTGAGATGATTTTGTTTTCATGTTCAAAACCAGATCATGTTTGGCCACGTTTTGAGGATCAGTATGTGCCAGTCTCCCAAAAGTAAACAGAATATCTTTCTCTTTCAAGGGAATGTGAGCATTTAAAAAATACCAGAGTTCTGGGTTGATTTACAGTGATTAGAAATGCTGTCCATATAGCCTGCTTTTTGGCAACGTACTGCTGGACTGTCTCTTGTGTAAATATTGCATACCAAGCATAAAGGATCCGCTTCTGCCAGCTGTTCAGACCTGTTCAGACCATCCCGTTAAGATCAATACAAATTCTTAGGCAGGATTGTTTCTGCTGCAGTACACATAACTATTTTCTCATCTTAAATAGTTAATGAATAGACTATTTCCTCTCTCTCTTTTTTTAATGTACAGAGGGAAAGGGAGAATTAGAAACAGACCTTGATTCTTTTTATCACAGAAACACAGGTTTTCGATACGTGTGTCACTTAATATCATGCCCATGAAAGTATGAAGGATAACAATTCTGTAAAAATAAGCCCACAAATAACATCTGAATATTCATTCATGGAACGCAGTGACACTGAGGTGCCTTTATCCTCTAAATTGGCCTGCACTGTCATTGGAAGTCATCTAATATAATGACAAAAAAACTCTTCCAAAGGATAAAGTGATTCAGCTGACAAACTGGCAATTACTCCCCCAGACTTTTCAAGTCTGTCTTTAAATAAAATATTTGTTAAAACATTCTGCTATATGCCTTGTGTCACCTGCAGCAAGATAAATGCTGCATTATATTTGATCAGTTTCTTTCAATTAAAAATATTTCAAGGCATGTTGTTATAGCTGGAAATGCACAGATATTAGTTTTTGGAACACTGGGATTTCCTCTTTTGGTGATAGCTAACAAAGACTAACTAAAAGAGTACATTGGCTAATTTAATAACAGCAATTTTTTATTCATTCATAGGAATTCAACATTCTGTTTATATTTTGTAACCACATTGATCATAACTGCTATTAATGCAGAGTCCAATAAAGCTAGATTGGATTGCCTTTACTTGCCCAGTTGTTTTCTGCTCTGTGCACTGGTTAGATATATACAGCAATTGAGAAGGAGATCTACAACGCTGTAATTCTTTGGTTGCTGTTCTCAGCACACAGGCTTCAGGATAACAAGGCATCATGGTCAATGAATATTACCAGAGGACATTAATCCTGTTAGTTTAGTATTATTTATTAGGCTGTATACAAACTAATAATCTGTCCCTCTGTTAAATATTGTGGCACTGCAGAAAAGAGAGATCACACTTTTAAAGCTGAAAGTAACTTTCAAAGCAAGGTTTGTCAAATGTATTTAACTTCCCTAGCTGTTGTGGTTAGAATCAAGGTTTGCTAACAGCTTCTTTTACTTCTTGGAATCAGTTTCTCTGAAAAAGACTCTTGAAGAGAGCTTCTCCCCACACTTAGTTGTATCAGTTAGACATATTACAGTAATTACTTCTGCCTTTGAACCTTGCCTTGCTTGTACCTTGAACTGGTACACCTACGACAGTACTATTGCTAAACCTCTGTGTGCATGCAGGATATATGTCAATGTTCCATTGACATGTAAGCTCTGGCAGAGTATTGACAGCAAACACCTCATCATTTGCTAAGATCAATGGATTGCATGCTGCTAAATCTTTACAATGGTTTAAAGTCTGAGCGCGAATGCCTCGCTCGCCAAGTAGCTTGTGCTAGAATTATATCTGAATTCGAAAGCTTTTATAGTAAGGAGAACGTATCATCATCACCACGAATTAAAAGGATATGTCTGTGTTGAGCACAGTCCTGTGAGCAACACTTGGAGTTTGTTGTATGTTATTAATCCTAATGACCAATAAGTCGAAAGTTGTTATTAGACCCCAATAGTCTGCACCCTTTATTGAACATGCATTTTTTCAACATGTGTATTCAATTCTCATGTTTACCTTTGTGTATGTAGAACTACAACAAAATCAAAACTTTTTGCTTATGCTCTTGCTGATAGCTTTGTTTCTTGCTCACCTCAGCTGCTGAAGGGGGAGTCAGTTGAAAACCAGATCTGCCCATGGTGGGTGTAGAAGGAGGCTGCAGCAATGTGTGCTGCTGTAAGTGTCATCCTCACACTCATTTGCCAAAAAAAAAACCCAAACGCATAATGAAAAGGTCACAATTACTGCTTTCTAGCTGCAGCTTTCTTTATAGACATCAGTGGGAGATCTCTTTTTGTGATTGCTTTATTACTCCCTCAGCAAAGAACTGACATATTCGAGACTTGAGACAAATTGCAAACTGTGGCAAACCCCAGTACATGGAATTTCTGAAGAAGCAGAAGCTAAACAGTTTGAGCTTCCTCTAGCCCAAGAAGCCATTTTCTTGTTTGTAGAGGCCAAATCTAAATTTAGAAAGGAGTGGTTTTCACAGAGATGTGTCAGGCTATAAAAGAGATGAATAATTAGAAAAACAAAGATAGGCTGCAGAGAAGGAATTCTTCCTGGTAGCTGTATATATATATTCTAGATAAAACTGTGTACTAGTATTCAGGAAAGATGAGATAATATGTAGACATTAAAGACTCTGTTTCTTCTTCCAGTGTTTTACAAAAGTTTTCAGACATTTAAATTACCTGTTCAGAACTCTTGAATTTCAGCTTTCTTCATGGTTATTAATTTATAATAACTTTAGCTCACCTACATGTGCTAATTTGCTGGGGTTTGATTTTTTTAAAATGTCTTTTCAAGATAAATATTTATGATGTGTTTAGAGCATTATACAAAAACAACAAAATAGTATGTCTGCTGTGGCATGCTCAGTAATGTGTACGATTGTTTCTGAGGAAGAAAGAAAACTTGGATGTTGAGAGACTCTAAGCAACAGGCTGTACTGACAGAAGGGAAATTGATATAGATGGAAGGCCCTCGAGAACAGCTCCAGAATTGTAACAAGTTTACTATAAATTAGTAATTGCTTCGGGGCAGCATGACTCTCATTTACATATACATATAGAGATATAAATAAAAATATTCCCAGGAATAGTATATAGAAGCTGAGATTGAAAAGTAAACCCAAACCTTGAAAGGTGGTTTCTATTTAAACTATGTCTTAAGAAAACTCCTTGTTCATATATATGAAACTGCTCTTCCCTCCTACTTCCCTTCTTTCTGTCTTTTAAAATTTGTCTTCCCTGCTGATGTCAATGTCTACACATACATTGCAATATGCATGGGGCTTTGTGTAGATAGTAATAAATAATATCTCCAACTGATGCTCCTAGAAATGTAGTCAATCATCTGACAAACTCCTTCTGAGCCTTAGCAAATTCTACTTCTAGATTTGTCAGCTTCCTTTCAGATTCATGGTTTCACAGAATGTCAGGGGGTGGAAGGGACCTTGAAAGATCATCTAGTCTGACCCCTGCTGCCAGAGCAGGATCACCTATACCGGATCACACAGGAATGCATCCAGGTGTTGTCATGCATACCTTCAGACGCACAGACTCCACTACCTGCCCTGGGCAGCCTGTTTCTCGTCTCTGTGGTTTGGTTGTTGCATCTTTGAAACAGCATGGGATAATCAAAGCTGCTCTTGTGGGATCTCTTTGATATTGTTTTAAGATACACCAGAGGTTTTTGCAAGGCAATAGACTGCACATCCCCAGAACCTGCATCTTCTGAGCTTTGTGCAATTCTTGCATAGGTTTCAGATATGTGACTATGCAGTTCTCTCACTGGAGAACTGCTGCTAATCCAGATGAAAATTAGAGGATGCTAGTGTAAAAGATGGCCCAAGTTTTAAAAAAGTATTACACACTACTCACCCTTCCAGCAACTTTTCCATAGATTTTTGTTGTTGTGTTAAGCTGTCCTGACAGATTTGAATGATGGTTCATTTTATGCTACAGACTTCTAACTCAGAGCATGTTGTTCTAATAGCCCACATAGGAAACTGTCTTATCTAAAATAATAAACAAACTATCAATAAAAATAAAGTTTAAGTACTCAAGTCCAACGTGTGAATGTTTTGTCCATTTCTCCTTGTACAGGTATTCAGAATTATTGAGTGCTGCTGATGTGGGTCTCTGGGGTTCCGGAACAGGACAACCAACTGCTCAGGCAACCAGCATTTATGTGAGTACCATGTTCTCTTGCTATTTAAAAAAAACACTGTTAGATCCCAATCCCCTATTGTCTCAAAACAATGTGTGACATACCTGATCTCAATAGACAGAGTGGTGGCTTTGATGGACTTCAACAGCTCTCAAGGAGAGGTGCTGGACTGGTGGAATGGCTTAACAATATAAAGAGATCATTTCTGCAGAGAGCAAAATTCCTATTCCTTATTTTAAACCTGCTGTAATGAGGCCACAAAAAGGCCAATATCAGACATTGCACTAGAGTGTGCTCTGTGCACACCTTGCTTTGCACACCCCTCTTTGTGATTTGGAGAGACCACTCCAACAAAAGGGTGTATAAGAAGATTGTAACATTTAGGGGCCACATGTTGAATCTACCACAGAAGGCCCTGATGGGATGTACACCCACCACTGAAGGACCGTGCCTGTGAAAATGTGTCGGGATCCAGGGAGTGGTGCTATCTTTCTTTTTCTCTGGCTTAACACTCTCTCTCTCTCTCTCTCTCTCTCTCTCTCTCTCTTTCTCTCTTTCTTTCTTTGTCTTTTCCTCTCTTCTTTCTTCCCATTTCCTCTCTGCTCTGGTCCGCTACTGAGAGTTTTCACTGGCTCTGACAATCCCAATTTGTCGACCGTTTGGTGTCGGTTCACTTTAACTTACTCCAAGGAAATTTTTTAATCAGCACAATCTCCCCTGCTGCCCAGCACTGGCTTGGGACACCAGGTTGAGACAGACACTCCTCAAGGTTTTCAGGCAATCATTAAGATTAAACTGATCAGGCTTAATTAGCATAGCTTGTCAATTGGATGACTGTTTTTTATGAGACTTAGCGAGTACATTTTTGCATGATTTAGATAGTTCTCATTTCCTAGCAGGAACTACATCTTTGTTTATGGTAAGTCAGCACACCTGTGTCTGCTGAGGCTCTTGTTCTACATCCCTTATAAATTCAACAGTTTGTGACTTGCTGGACAGATAAAGGTGCATGCAAAAGTGAATGGAGTTCTGTATTCATTTGCAATAGGGCAGCATGTTCTAATGTAAAGCAATCATTGGAAATACTTCTGTTTAATGTAGTTGTTTTCATGACAGTAAGAGTTTGGAAAATTAGCTCCTTTGGCATTGTAAGAAATTATTTCCCAGAGTATGCAGTAGACTAAAGTGTAGGTAGCATCTTTCACCTTATCAATCTTAATCAGATACTTTCCTTAGTTTTATAAAATATATCAATGCCATAGTGATACCAGTCGTGGTGTTCTCCCATGGTTCCTTATCCTTAGTTCCTTATCTTCAATCTCTTACCTGAACATGCATTTAATTTTCCCCTCTCACATGTCCAGTAATTTTAGAGCTGAAAGCAAATCCTTCCAACTAAAACGGTATAGCCCTGATTGTGGTCATAGTTTGGTGCTAGTGAAGCTTCTGATAGAATGGAAATAGAATAGAAAAGCCAAGATGGAGGCTCCCAGGCAATATTTTTAACTGTGTGTTCTAAAAGACGGCATAGAGGTTATTTAGCCTGGAGAAGGGGAGGCTGAAGGGAGACCTTATTTAGCTCTACAACTACCTGAAAGGGGTTGTCATGAGGTGGGTGTTGGTGTCTTTTCTTAAGGAGCAAGTGATAGCATGAGGCAAAATGTTTTCAGATTGTGCTAGGGGAGGCTTAGATTGTATGCTAGGAAAGAATGTCTCGCTGAAGTGTTGAAAAGCACTGGAACAGGTTTTCCAGGGAAGAGGTAGAGTCACTATCCTTGGAGGTAGTTAAAAGATGTGTGGATGTGGTGCTAAGAGGTGTGGTTTAGTGGTGACTTGGCAGTGCTAATAGTTGATCTCAATTACCTTTAAAGTCTCTTTCAACTAAAATGATTCTGTGATTCTAAGATTAAAGGTTCTTTATGTATCCTGTAAGGAATACTTAAGAATGCAGTTACTCATAGCTGTACTATAAATGCATGCTAATTGCTATCAGTGACCATGTTCTGAAGATCAGGCACATTTTTTACACATAACAAGCAGCTAAAATATCTTTACTATTTTCTTCTGCATCGTAGCATATTTACTGAAAAGCAGTACCAGAAAGATCCTCCATTTTAGTCTTTCCACCAAGCCTTTGAAAGTTCCTGACGAAGGTGCAAGAAGTATGTGACAGACATTGCATTAACATAAAGCTCAAAATACTTATCTGTTTCTGCTTTGCAAAGAAGCAGTCACTCAGTTTTCTATGAAGGCAAAAAGCATAAAGAGACTGGGATCTGTTATCAGCCCTCTTGGGCAGAACTGCAGTACAGAGTACTCTGCTTAATATTGCTTATCACTAATTTTGTGCATGATAACTGAAGCATGAACAATATCCGAGTGGGAAGCAGACTCAATCTATAGCTGCATAGTCAAGCCTATCAAAATATATTGCTGAGCTCCCATAGCCCAACAGTTCTGCAGCATATCAGCTGCAACAGGATGTTCCAGCTCACTGGGCCTCCACTTACCGTACGCTTTGCAGCCTCACCTGTAATGGCAAATAGCAGTGCTCAAGGATAGGATGCATTAAAAATTAGGAAGGGATGCTGGAGTGAACCTGCATGATATTGAAAATGGATGGGTTTTGTTACTTGCTATGTCTTACTGAGTTGTCAGGCAATGACGATGAATTGAGCTTTGCTGAAACCACTCACATGAGTGAGGAGTGTATATTACTCTTTAAAAAATATATATGCAAAGCCATGCTGTGGAGATTACCTAAGAAAATCCACTCTTGTCTGACTGCTCATTCTATAACAGAAGTAAGAGAAAAAATGATGGTGTTACTGTATGGTTTGCTCATTTAAAGAAGAGAGATTCTCTCTTCTAAGCTTATCCTGTGATGAAACAACCATCTGTGTGTTTTGAAGGTGACCCACCATAGGCAAATATTGTTTCTGAAAGCAGTCCCTGCTTTCTTCATGCATCTGTGTCTGCTGTAGATTACAAATCTTACACTGGTAAAGAGTTTTACTCAGGTTTTACTGCAGAACCTTGGGATCATCCTGAACTTTGTCTGCTTCTAAGGGAAGAAGCAAAACGTCAAAAAATGTCTTATTTTAGAATAAGGCATCCAATACAAGATTTTTTTACATGATCACATAGAACTGCAAATTGTTTCTCTGGGAATTAATAGACAATTGTTACAATTAATCTATTGTGAGGAAATAAGTGGAGTTTACATTTCCCTGTTCTTTTAGTAGCAAAAAAAAAAAAAACAAAAAAAAAAAAAATTTGCATTAAGACCACACTTAGAGGAAGTAATGTAAAATGTTTAGCTAGACAGTATTTCTACTGATGTAGTTTTCATCCTATTTATAATGCCTAAGAAGTCCTCAAAAGATTTCAAGGCTTAGGACCACAGTACAGACAAGCCCAGAAACACTTAAGGGTTTAAAGTTTCAAATAGGGCTTTTTCTTGGGAGGAGGAGCATGCTTGGTTTTAATTCAAACACAATAGTTTAAAAGGAATATTACTGTGTGTTTACCTCACTTTCCTCTTTACTTTGTCCTCTTACTAAAATTGCATCTGAGCACCTCATCACACCCTTGATGGGTAACTTGTGCTGTTTCTTTACATGATTACAAGTGGGCTACCATTAAAATGTTGCAAAATCAAAGAACAAAAATTACGAGGTAAAGGGATAAGGGAAGCTGTCATTCTTTGGTGTCTGCTACAGTCAGTGCACTGTAACATCTGAATGTCTTGCTGTGAGTTAAACATCATTTTGCTACTGACAGATAATCTCCACAAAAGACACTTCCCTGCTGGCCAGTGGCTTGGGAATCCAGCTGTGAAGATAGTCAGGGCAGGATTGTCATGAGCTCCCTGAGAAATCTGTTTAATAAATGTGGTTCCATATCCAACAGTGATTTGGTTAAATATGATTTCAGTCAGTTCAGATGTGGTGTTAGATAACACATTGGCCACCAAAAAATTGTTTTTCTCTGTTTATTCTAAAAATCAATGTTGCTGTGATTAATGTTGTTCTAATGATATATTTTTTTCTCTTTAAATGTGCCCTTCTGGTAACACTGAGGGCAATAACGTGCTGGAGCCAAGTGCAAGTCAAATAAATGGGCAATTACTAAGGGAAAATATTAAGATCTGCTATAAAACCGTGTGCCATTAACAGCATTTTATTTTGACCATAAATGGCAATAATTATTCTTTCATGAATATTTCAGGAGACCAGGACAGGTTATTGGGATAGGATGAGATAGGAAATTGTTCAATTTAACTGTACTTTCTTCACATTAGGCACTCTGGAAATGCTATTTTCCTTTTTAAAGCACAATTTATCATTTCTGGCCACATAATTGATTTGAGAAGTATGTGTATACTCTTGTGATAGCAGTTACAACTTCATCTTTCTAATAAGTTCATATATAAACCAGCACACATGCAAGAAAATAAGCACGTAGGGTAACTTTTAGTGCAAAAAAAGCATCCAAAGTAAGTTTCTAACACAGCTCCATAGGCCATGGCACCAATTTCATGCTTGATGAAAGTCTTATGTTGCATAAACCCTCTTGATAACCAGAATAAAATGATGAATTTGTTCACATTAATTAACTATATTACCTAAATGATGCATTATGAATGTTCCTATATCTTTACTGTTTTCAATTTCCGTGTTGCAAAAAGGCTTGCAGAACAAGAGAGGTGTTGTGAAGGGGAAAGAATTAGAAAACACTTTGAAGATTTTGGAATAAAACATTCCATGTAGTTCATTTTTCTTTAGAACAAAATTACAATAAGCTTAAGAAAAAGTTAAATGTCAATCAGAGTAACAAAAACAATATTACTAGTGACCCCCAAAGAACTTGCAAGCAGGTAGGTTAATCAAGTGGGTTTTTTTCAGTACACCTATCTAAATTTCAGCTCAAAGTAATTAATTTCAGATTCCAGCACAAAAATGCATCAGCTATTGTCTTTGGATGTATAGCCTTTCATAACATACTAATTAGTCTTTTATTGCACCGTGGCTTTGTTAAAATGCAGGGGCTGGTAGAACAATGCTGACATTTAAAGGGTCTAGCCTTAAAAGTCTGATAATCTACCAGAATAGTAAAGACTGTTTTTCATAATTACCAGACTAAAGCAACATGTTTTCCAAGCTACTTTGCTGTATCAATGTGTAAGCCAGCCTGAATTTATTTAACCGTTATGTTTTTCATCTCTTTGGAGATTTCATTGCATTCCCTCTGCTGAGGCTGAGGTGCTGAGAGATAGCTTGTTCCTTACAGAGCTAAGTAACAGGGCTAAGTCTTCCCTAATTCAGCCTTACTTCTGATGCTCACTTGCTCTTCTAGTTTGCTTAATCGTTTGTGGCTTTCAGCCCAGTCCCTCCAGGATTGGAATCTGCCAGAATTAACAGAATTTGGAGATTTAGCCAACTCTCAGTCCCTCAGTCCCCTGCCTTTTCTGACTCCACCTGTACAAGTGTGTGTAAAGTTTTCCACTGATATTTTCACTGGGAAAAAAAAGGCAATATAACAATTGAAGTGGGGAGGTGTCTATAAAAATAATAGAGAGAGAATGTGTAATTCCCTTCTTTTGAGTACCTCCACTCCTGAATGATGGAGAATGTTTGTTAACTGTGGAAACCTGTTCAAAGAGCACTTCAGTGAAATAGTGGGATTTAGACAACAGGTAAGTTTGTTTTCCTAAACAGCATTTCAATAGGCATTTCAGTATAATTTCCAGAAGGTGCCAAGAGTTGTGTTTGACATCTTCAGTTTCTCTCTATCTGAAGTTAAGGGTGTTTTTGAGAAAGGATAGGATTTCTGTGAGAGTTTGGCTGCTAAGTTTTTATCCATACAGGGTGGGAAAATTGAGCAATGCTAGAGCTGATGGTGCAGCCAAAGCTACATACAGTGGGCAAATACAGGACATAGTTAAGCATGTTGTCACTACTAAAATAAAGAACCTGAAAGAGCAATCCATAAGTGATATGAAATCTATGATGGCATTATGTGTATACAACTTCATATTAGGTTTATTGTTGAAGTATAAAGGTTACTTTAATTTTATGAGAGGTCTATACCTCCTAGATATATAGAGAACATTGAAAAATCCCTTATAAAATGAGTTTTGTTATGGCCTAAAGAGGCAGCTTATCACAGGTAAGTAAAATATTGCATTGATCTCTGCTGTGGATAATGAGACTGCCTGGGAGCAACAGTCTTGTCACATGAAACAAATTGCTGATCATGAGTCAAACATACTGGGGAGTTTCACATCTGTTCTGAACTTAACTGTAATAAAAAGGGCAAACTCTTCTGTTAGCAGATACATGGGCAAGAGAAATCTGTTGGAGGGAGAGGAGCCAGTCTGGAAATAGTAGCTGGGGGATGAATTGACATAATGTTTGAGTATTAAATGAGGAGGGGAAATGCCTGCTCCACTGATGCCCTTTTACTCCCCAGAGCAAACCAAGATGGCAAAAGAGGGAATTTTACTTTTGCCTCCAATCCTGCCATGATGCTGGTGAAGTGAGTGGGACACTATGTATGGCACCCTTATGAGCCCGTCAGCTAAATGGGGAGGAGTATGGTGAGCAGGTAGTGTTGTTCATGCTCCTTGCAAAGGATGCTTGTTGCTAGGAATGCTATTTAAACAGTATCTAGGGAGTGAGTGAGCACACTTATTGTGTTAGGTGAAGGGCTATTACCAAAAATAAAGTGTGTTGGCACATTGTGAAATGGTAGCATTTAAAAGATGAGCAGAATTTTTGTTCTGAAGAGGCCATCATCAGATACAAGTGCACGTACATGGCATGCCCAAGTGGCTGCTTGGCTATTCAGGAGGAAGATGGGTGAGATGGAGTTATGGATAGTGAAGGAAGCTGATTCCCTTCTTTTTGCTAGGAGAGGATGCAGCCCTTGAAGAGATTCTGGTCCTGTCTGTCTGAGTGGTTAGCTCTGCATGTTTCCAGCACTTGTGGTGCTACATGCACCTGGGAGTAACTAGAATGGAGAAGATGACACTTGTCTTTTGCTGGGGGCAAACAGAGTAAATTGCTACAAATCAGTTGGGGCATTCTATGATTCCTTTTGTGTTTGAACACTGTAGTCCATAGAACAGAGTAGAACTGAGTAGAGCAGAACAGAATATATCCTCAAAACTTGTTCCTTGGGTATTCTTTTTCTGTTCATGTTCCCTTTCAGTAAGCTGTTCCTCCTGTAGCACTCTCTTCCATGTAATTACATTGTAAGGCTTATCCTGTGCATGCTTCTTGTCTGACCGCATGGTATTTCTTCTCTCAGTGATTGATCTTTAGAATACCTCAGTACAAATAGATAAATCAAATATAAAAGAAGACAATAAAATGTAACATTTGTTTTTTCCTTCAAAACTTCCAACACCTGCCTTTTCCCTGCTGTGCTGTTGGGTTACTTTCATCATCCACTGTGAGTGAGCCAAAAAACAAAGACTGTTATGCAAATGTTTAATGTTAAAGTGAATGGATGACTTGTTATGCTTATTTATATAAACTTGTCTCACTAAACTCTGTCTATGTATTGTAAGCTTCAGGGCGAACAGCCGGGCTCTGCTCCCACTGCGTGTGAAGAATTCATGTTTGCCATAGCAATGCGAGCCCAAATTACAGGTGTATTCTGCACCCAGGCTCTGCTCTAACATAAAGCATTCTGTGATACTGCCTCTGGTCAGGAAACCACACCAGTGGAAGCTTGTGCTAAGAAAATCTTTGGTTTGTTAAACTCCTGTGCTCTTTGTTAGGCATCCAAAGATGGTAGGCAGCAGAGAAGTTTAATCAGACCCAACATGGCCAGTTTTGAGTGAGATTGCAGCCTTAGGAATATATGGTTTTACATCACCAACCTGTACTTTGGAATTAAACCTAGACATGTGGAAATAGAGCACTGTCAATGTGTCAGCCTAGCCGACATCTTTTGGCTGGCAATGAATGCTGATTACCTTCTCCACAGCAGACAATTCTTCGGTCTAGTATTATTGAATCTTACTGTTTTTCATGAACTGAAGAAAGACTTAGAGAGGAACTATTTCCTGACTGAGGATGGTGTCTGTAATACCAGCATTTTTGGGGTGTCCTAGTAGCCGGTGCAGTGCTGTGGTTTGGATTTAGTGTGAGAACAATGTTGATAACAAATATTGGTGTTGCTGAGTATCACTTATCCTAAGTCAGAGAGTTTTCAGCTTCTCATGCTCTGCCAGTGAGCAGGTGCACAAGAAGATGGGAGGGAGCATGGCCAGGACAACTGACCTGAACTAGCCAAAGGGATATTCCCTACCCTGAGATGTCATGCCTAGTGTATCAGCTGGGCAGAACTTATCAGAAAAGGGAGATGGCTACTCAGGGAGTGTTTGGACTTGGTCAGAAGGTGGTGAGCAATTGCATTGAGCATCACTTGTCTGTCTTGGGTTTTGTTTCTCTCTCTTGTTGACATCTTGCTTTTCATTATTATTATTACTATAATAATATTTTAATTTCAATTATTAAACTGTTTTTATCTCACCCCATGAGTGTACATGTTTTCAGTACTCCTTGCCCTGCCAAGAGGCTGCATGGTGCTTAGTTTCTGGCTGGGGTTGGTTAAACCATGATAGGGGTCAGGAAACACCTATCAGGGATTACCTCTCTGTATGTTTTTTACTTTTATGCTGTGTTGTTGAAATCTGTTGTCTTTTCGATGCCACAGGGGATCATAACATTAAGAAAGATTTTCTGATAGATTAAATGTTAAGAGACCTGAGCTGTTATGCCATCAGGCTTTGTATAGATCTGTTCAAGTGGGAATTTCCATTTTATTGGAAATTTGAACTGGAAACACAGCTGTTATCTTTTATTAGTCTTTTCATAAGGCTGTTCCTACAGCCTTTCCCATTTTGCCCTTCAGGGTCTCCTTGCAGGATCCTCAGTTACTGTCTACAAACCTCATTGTGCCCACTTGCATGGAGCTGGACATTGTTATTTGTGAGCAGGTTGTGTGCAGTGACTGTCTCCAGAAGCAGGCCTGTGAAAGCCAGTTTTGCCAAATGCCATCAAGTGAGTTTCCAGGGTATTGGTGGGTTTCTGATGGCAGTTCCCAGTACTTTGGCAATTTGCTAAAGCTGAACTATTTCTAAAAACCATCTGCTCTCCGTGAACTAGTGAACATTTTTTTATTGCTTCCCTAAAGTCTTTTTCATTGTCTTCCTGAAGTTCTGAGAGTTTCTGGTACATGGGCTGGAAGACAGTCTGATGTTTGTGACAGCTGCCTTTAAACATCTACTTATATTGTCTAAGAAATTAAAGCATTTAAAGCCATGTTTTGTCTTTGGGGAGGGGACTCTTTTTACCATTGTGTGAAACGTATCCTTTAAATATAATTTTCTGTGGGAACTTCGTCTAAATGGATTTTGAGACTTTGGTCATCCATATGATTTCATAAAAGCCAGCCAATTGTTTATTGTCTTCGTTGTCAGAGAGTTGGTGGAGCTGGCACGTCCCACTTTGCTCTCTCTAATCTGATGCCTTATATATTGTCCATTATCAGAACAAAATGGCAAAGAAAATCCCTTATAGATGCCTTTTGGGGAGACTACAGAAATAAGATTTCAACAGGGCTAAGATTTTTATGACAGTATAAATAGAGCTTCCACCAGATTGTTAAAACTCAATTTGTTGAAAATTGTGTAAGCTGATTGAGGGTCAAATCCCAACGTTTTTATTTAGGTTTTCCTCTGAATTTCCATTAATCTTCAGGGCATAACTCACATTCCCTATTTATAACAAAAGTATCTCTGTGGTTTTTTTTTTCACTTGTTGTTCCAACTAGCAATCTTCCTTTTCACAAGCTTTATTTCAGAGATATATGTTGAAAAGATGTTACTGATACAGTTAACACATAGGATCCTCTGTGCCTGTGATGCTTTGACATTCACTTGGTGCTACAAAGGTATGAAGGCTAGCTCCCACTTTGATAATCTCTTGTAATGTAGCTTTGTGTCAACAAAGCCACGGTGTGACCACATAGATAAGATGATAGTTTTGAGTCTATTTTGTCGTCATCTTTTTCTTACAGTTCTGCTTTTAGGAGTTTAAATCTCTAGTAAATGGAACAGTGAATATATGTTTTCTTTCTATTTTCCTTTCTAAAATGGTGGCATGGGGTTGTTTCTCAGCAAGCCTGGATCAAACTGGCTGAATTCACAAATAAGAAAATGTGGTTTTCTGCCTGCCAGATTGTTGTAACCTCATGCTTGCATCTGAAAGTCAGGGTTGTGTCTGGCATGATCTAGAGGCCTGCCATTGCAATAACAGTATGGGGATCAGTGCAGTTAACTGAATTTCTCTTTTGGGGAGCATTATTGGTATATAAACCAGATAGAGGAAGAGGTTCTTATTCTGAAATCTTGCTTCTAGGTCAAGAAAACATAGGTGGGCCCCAGCCATGTTGCCTGAATTATGCTATTTCTTAAATATTCCATAGAGGAAGTAGCACTAAAACTTCCTTACCAAACATGTAAGGTATCAGATAAGATTCAAAAGTCTTGTGAGGATTATATCACTGACTAATTTCCTAGGATTTCTCAAAATAATTTTGTTAGTAGTATGTGGGGAGTCACCCTTCAAGGTTTACATTTCAATAACTCTTAGAGGCACCCTCTGCTCCTAAGAGTCCCTTTGTGCTGGAGCTGTACAAATATGCATGAAAGCAGTATTTGCACATGACAGAGTTTATCATTCTCATAACATAAGGTAACCAAAGGGTAGAAGGAAATAAATATGGCCCTTTTCACTCAGGAAGTAAATTGGAGGACAAAATTGGAACTGGGTTAAGATGATATGGGTGACAGCAGAAGAATAAGTGACCTGTGATTTTCTTTATTGTACTTCAGAGACCATGGTGCACAGCAGTTTTCCTTATAAAAATTCTTAGAGAAGCCTTGGCAGTGTCAGAGCTAAGAATGTCAGTGTTATTCTAATCCTTCAGTGTAGTTATCTCCCAGGAAGGGTTCCATAATGACAGGTCTAGAACAAGCCACACCTGACATATAGGCAGCTCCAAGGCAAATTTCCTGTGCTGCACACCTAAGAAGCTTTTCTAATCTCAGGCTGTGTTTTCAGGACTCTAGGGTGGGTGGCATTCCTGCTGTGTTTTGCTGGCAGTTCCCTCTGTTGCAAAGGAAAAGATGGCTCCCAGGAGTCTTAACATCCCACTGCTCTCATATCTCATGTAATACAGAGCTCTCACATATTTTTGAAGGAGGATAGGGGACCATGATCACCACCTTCTAGAGGCAGCTGCAGAGTCATAACTCTGTATACAAGACACTTTTCTTAGCACAGACTGAGTTGTTTCATTACCTAGAAGTTCACAGCTTTCTGGGACCTGACATTGTAGGGAGCAGAGCACTGAGATGACAAATAGCTTGTAAGCTTTTAACAAGACAAGAAATCTTTTATATCACAATTGCTGTGTAGTATCTACTTGGAATGTACCTTCCCAGTAAATCGCTCTTATCACCCATTTTAAAGGGAAGTGAATTCAACTCTCTCGCTAGGCCACCTCAGATCTAAATGCTGCAGATTATTTATAGCATTGAGTTTTGATCCTATAGGATGCTTGACCCCTCAATTCCCAGTGTGGACTCTTTGTCAACAGGCAGTACTCAGTGTGTCCAACACCTTGGCACTTGTCATGCAACAGCCCTCTCAAACTACTTTCTGTGCTTTCCAACATGGGTATGATCTCTTTGGTTACCCTCTTCTGTCTCTGATGTTGCTGCTTCTCCAGGTTCCCTTTTAAAATGAAATACACCATAAAGAGTGTAACACAATGGCACTACCATGATATTTGCAAGTTCAAGACCTGCTTTGATGGCCTGCTGCTTTCCTCTGCCTCGTTCTTTGTGCTCTCCAAGGGGCAGGCAACATCTCTACTCATCTGTGTCCAGTCTTGTGGTGCCCCATTCTCTACTGACTCCCTGATCTACCAAATAAATCACTGTAATACCAAATGCCAAGGCACGTACTCCTAGTGGTCAGCTGTAGGCAAGATGAACCTTTAATTGCTGAGATCTATTTCCACATGGGTGTCCAACAAGTTAGGGCCATATTTTCCTACTCTTGAAGCACCATCCTCTTTGGGAGATGTTGAGTGAAATTTCAAATCCAAGTTTTCTAATTCATTGGTTCTTAAATATTTTAGCTTTTTGTGCACAGCAGGTTGTATTGGCAAAGGAGAAAAGAATGGCAGCTTGAGACATTTCTCAGGAGTTTTTGCCCATGATTTGTTTGGTTTGGGGTTTTTGTTTGAGTGTGTTTTGGTTTGGGTTGGTGGTTTGTTTGTTTGTTTTTATATCTATCTTAATTATAGAAGTCTGAGGTGAAAGGAGAAATTCTCCAGCTCCATCCGAGTGATACAAGGTCACACAGACTGACATAAAAATAGATTCTTTCTTGCCACTGTGGGAGCTGCAATCTATTCATTTTAACGGCCGGTGAGCAAGGGCCGTTAGGGTTGCCTTAGTACTTCTGTAGCTGTTGTTCTGTTCAGTGCATGCCCCGAGGCATGGGTCGCACTTCCAAGCAATGACAAAGATTGTAACGTTTTAGGCAGGACTAAGCAGTGAAAGCTTTAATAACTGTAAACCTCAGTAAATGTTGGAAGGGAAATAGTCGCCAATTTCTCTCTTTGCGTGAGCAGATGACAATGACATTGTAAACTGCATAACTGGGCTACAGCAATCTTGATATAATTCCCACCACGGCTGGAGGCTTTTCGTGTCATTTTTGAGCCTCTGGCTTCACATGCCCTGTGCCTCTGCTCCGTCTTTGAAATGGGATAATGATATCCCCTTTCCCTACCCTTTTGACCGCTACAATTACAGGCTTAGAGACCAATGGCACGTTAAGTGTTTCTACAGCACTTAACAGATCCTTAGTGTTGTATAAAATACCAAGCTACTTTAAATCAGTAGTTTACGTAGAAAATGAGGGAGCAAACCATCACATGTTTTATGACTGTGGCAGAGAATATGTGAAATTGATTTGAAATGTTTTGGGAAAAAAAGCAAAGTAGTTTCTGAACTTCATTTCTAACAATAAATGAAATTTTTGTAGAATGTCATTTTTGGGAAGCAAGCATTTGTTCTGTATGCAATTTAAAGCAAAATATGTTTATGGTAATAGATATGTTTTAATCCGTGTCACAACCTCACAAAACACATCATCTGAATTTGCTCTATTAATGGAGGTTTTCCATTTACATTGCAATCTTGTTCTTTAAGAAAACACTTTACATCATGTTGTCATGACAACAGAATATGCTTTTAGGTGAAATGCTGACACCTCTCCCAGTGTTCATAATGCACCTTCTGCTCACTCCCCCCTCGGCCAGTTCTGAAGGTCTCTGCCCATAAATGTAAATCTGCAGCAGAGATGGATTAGAGGGCCGGAAAAGGTTGACTGCTATGTTTTTCTTTTTCTGTATTTGCAGGTCTGAGTAAATGGGTATTCACTTTAAAGCTTGGGAATACTCTTGAACCAACATCTGTAACGTAACTCAAAGATGCACATATGCAAGGACATTTTCTATCTCACCAAAATACATACAAATTTTCTCTCAATCAAAAATCTGTGCTGGAACTCATGTTCAGGTAGCCTTGGGTCTGTTCCAAGTGATGTTAGGAAAAAAAGTAGCCTATGATGAACTTGAAAATACAGAAGACTTAAAACAGGCTGCAAAAATAAGTACATTTTATTTGGTCATCTTATCCTCTGGAGATGTTAATAAAATTGAATATATGAATATATGAATCTTAGAGTCCTTAGGGTATTCGGATGCAATCCACATAATTCCTCCCTCCTCAAAGAGAATAGGTGGTGTTGAATTCTTATTTGTGACAGTTCACAGAGAATTATTTTATGTCCACAGTAGGTTGAGGCCATAGAAAGCAAGACACAGAAACATTGTAAACAATAACATTTATGAAAATGTCTCCTTCGTGCTGCTTCACTAATAGACCCAGAGTAAGACCTGAAGGCGACCTGTTAGTCCCAGATTACAGACATTACATCTCTCTAGTAATGAAACCATCCTACCAAATTGCTTCTACCTTGTTTTGCTAAAAAACGCAGCAGCTTTCATTTTGGTTAATCTCTTTTCTTTGTTAAAGGTGCATACATAGTTTAAACAAAACACTTTAATCTCCTTAAACCTCTTTAGATACTTTTGTATTCTTCCCAACATCTGAACAGTTGCTTGTGGGTAAAGGAAAGACATTGGAAACAGCTGAAAGAAAAAGGGAAAAAAAAATAAAAGACATTCTCAGAGGATATGACTGGCTAGGCTATGTAAGTCCTGATACTGGAAATATGCCTTACTTTTTCAGTCTCTGAAGATATAGGTGAATTTTGTGGACTGGATATAGTTCTGCATGTGAGTTAGGCAGAGCAGATTGTCTCACATCTGCTTCCTGTAGGGTCTTTTATCATCTCCTGAAACATCTGATACCAGCAACTGTTAGGATATTGGATGATAACATACTGTGAATATGGTCCACCTTGGCAACTCCTTGTTTCTCTGCAGAATATTATAAGTGGAGGAGACTGACAGAGATAATACAAGCATAGAATAATTGTAGTGGGATGGGGAAGAAGCTGAAAAAATAGCAAAGTGGAAAAGTAAACAATGGGCTGATGCAATCTGTGAACAATGTTTTCTGATTCAGCAGCTTGTGAAGTGGTTAATTTGTATTGATCATGTTAGTTAAACAAGAATATGTATTTTTATGTAGGACATAGACAAGATTAGAACTTCCTTGCTAAACTTTATGACCTACTCAAAAATTGAGACACTGCTTAATCTGTGAGCAGGAGATCTCAGAAAATATTACTTTTAGTAATAATAATAATGATGATGCATTTTATCTACTCTCTCATTTAATCCTCTATTAAAATATATCTATGGGAGAAAATGGAGTGATAACTCAGAATAAGGCTCCAGCTACATGGGAAAAAAATCAGCAGCTTGAAATTTGTGCCCTAGTCCTGAATGAAATCTGAAGTATCTCATGAAAATAAGATCACTCAAGCAGTTCATGGTGAGGACTTGTGAGGCTAGTATTTGTAGCTTCAAAGCTGTTCTTATAATCAAATGAAGCATGTTCAGTACCTCTTCTGTTGTAGATGAGATTTGACCTCTAAGTTTGATTTGTGTTAGCTAGTGATTATTCTCTACTTTTCACCAGAGAACACTTCAAATCAAAATTTCATTAAATGGGATGTAGGTCTCTGAAAAATTTCAATTGCAATTAATTGGCTTTTTTGGATAGGAAAATCTTAATTAAAAAATCCCCAACGAGCTGCAGTTATAAGCCCTTTTATTTCATTATGTATGTGGGTCTTTTCTGCCTCTGCATAAAACCTTCCACGCCAACGCTACATCTGAATGAAGACTGGTATGTGTGTGTGTGTGTTTAAAAGTGAAGATAGATTAGTTAAACTAATGACTGTAGATGAGCTTAATTAAAATTAATAGTGAATTTAGAAATGAGAAAATAATTATGGCACTGAGTAAATCAGGAAGATGAAGAAAGCAACAGTAATAGGTTATAAAGTTGCTGTGGGAAGCTGGCAGAAGACAACTTGCATTTGACTTGCTAAACAGAATAATCAAAGGAACCACCTAGCCCATCTCTGGTATCAAGCATAAAAGAATTTGACCACTTAAGAACTGGTGTTAGCAACAGTGCATTAAATCCCAGTGTATTAAGGACTCCTCTACATTCTTGTTTAGCCAGAAGGCAATGTACTACTCACAAGGCTCCTACCTCGCAGTGACTTCATTTGATTTTTGTGTTAGGCCTGTGTCTGGTCCTAGTAGTCCAGTCATAGTAGCTCTGACATAAAGTGTAAAGCAGTAAGTTTTCTCCTTGCAATGCTTTCCACAATAAAACTAAGGGAAATCATAGGAAGTCACCTTGGGAAATACCCCCAGAGTGCTGCACCCTGATGAAAAGCTTTCAACTACCATTAGTGTACTCAGATGCCTATTTCATCTAGGACAATATTCAGACCCACCACATATTTCCAGTCTTTGGCTGGTGTTTTACCAAGAGGTTGTCAATAAAGGGCACATCTCTAAAAGCAGGTTTTCTCTTCCTTTCTCTAAAATTCTGGTCATTAGTCTGGGTGTGACAGGTCATTCCTTTGAAGCATGGTGAGCGACAAGCGTTTAGCTGAGGTGCTTGTGTCAAGATACAAGCTGTTAAAAGTCACTGTCAATCATCAAAAGGTGAGTCTTCCTCCTCCTGTTATCTCTCTTTATAACTGATTTCTTCAGGATCATAATTCTATCCCCGTAGTTTGTTCCACAACACCGTTCCTAAATAAGGACATTTGTGCATACGACTGTGTGAAGTGTTTTTAAAGCTTCCACTAAGACATTTTAAGAGAGCAGAACTGTTTAAGATTCTATCTGTTCTGGGGTTTGGCTGAGAGAATGCTCCTTGGTAATGTGTAAAGAAAACAGAATTCTTCAGAAAGCTGAGGCATGCCAAGCTAACTTGGCTGTAAAGAGCTCTTCTATCCTGTGGCTTGTGCACAGCCAGGGAATCTCAGAATTCACCAAAAACTTACTTTCTTACGGTCTTCCTTTTCTAAACTTGGAGAGGATTAGAGTTTTTCCTATCCATCGAAGTTCTTTAAGAGCAACGCTGTAGCACATCCTGAAATAGGAATGAAAAAGCATGCATTCCTGATTTGTTCAGCTGGAAGGGATTTATGTGGACTGTTTCAGTGTCTCTCCATTTGTAACAGTTAAGAGTAACCTTAATGGTGTTTCTAGTGGGCAGACTTGCTCTCACGCTCACATTCTCTGTCAGTCAGCTCATTTATTTTAATTTCCATCTTTTGAAGGAAACCAAGGTCTGAATTAAGTGAGCCACTGTATCTGACTATAACCTTATTGGAATACAGTATACAGTGACTCCAGATTTATTGTTTTTTCCCAGAAAATTATATAGTACCACGGTCTGGATTATGTCTGACCCTTTCAGAAATCATACCTGGGGACTTCAGTTGAACTAGTGATCTGATAATGCACTATACAGCTAAATAAGTAGTAGACCAGTCCCACTCATATTAAGTGACCACTTCAGATTACACCTGACAAACAGCTGTGCTTCAACAGCGATATCACAAAAGTCAATGATTTTATGCTCTAGCCTTCTTATTCTGATTTGATACTTAAATCACAGTTGGGGCTCTTCAGCCTGGAGAAGAGAAGGCTTCGAGGAGACCTTATAGTGGCTTTCCAGTATCTGAAGGGAGCCTACAGGAAAGCTGGGGAGGGACTATTTACACGGTCTAGTAATGTTAGGACGAGGGGGAATGGGTTTAAGCTGGAGGAGGGGAGATTCCGACTGGATGTTAGGAGGAAGTTATTTACAGTGAGGGTGGTAAGACACTGGAACGGGTTGCCCAGGGAGGTTGTGGATGCTTCCTCCCTGGAGGCGTTTAAAGCCAGGCTGGATGAGGCCTTGAGCAACCTGCTCTAGTGGGAGGTGTCCCTGCCTATGGCGAGGGGTTGGAGCTGGATGATCCTTGAGGTCCCTTCCAACCTAAACTATTCTATGATTAATTTCATTACACTTTCTTTTAGATGGACACTTCATGGTATTTTCATTAGGGACTGACTCTAGGTACCTGGTTCAATTTCAGTTTGAAGGAGCATTTGCAGACTCAATAAGATCTTCATACAGACACCACCACAAAGCTGGAGCACTTTTTTTTTTTCATTTTTTTTCAATTTTTGAAGGCTTTATGGTGGTGTAAACTTCCTGATTACAACATTTATTCCTCATTGAAAGAAGGGAATGATGATAATCTCCTGCTGGGCTATAGCATTCTTAATCAAGTAATGTGGGAGTCACTGTAGATTAAAAGAAAATGCATTTTCACATGTGCCAGTACTATGACCAAGTGAATTGAACGAGGCAAGTGAAAAGAAAACCCTCAATCACTCCAGCCTCATTTAGAGAAGAGTATATCAAAGTCTGAAATCAGAAGCACAGTTTTCTGCAGCGGACGGATATCCTCTGTGCTAATGCGAGGCTGGCTGGGCTTCAGGAATGCAGAAGGGAAACCACCTCTGGCTTCTGCAGACCTTCTACAGACTGGTGTGCAAGGGCAGAGATATTGCAACAGGTCTTACATGTCTGCAGTTATCAAAGACTTAAAAAAACTGGTCCAACGCAATGGAGGGCAATACTTCTGCAGCAGTGTTTAACATATAAATCAGCATCCAAACCTGACTCAGGCTTCAAAGTCTTTGAAGTTTGCCCATCACAATTTTCAGTTGAGTTCCCCACTGCTTGGAAATAAAAGGCAATACTGACTAACAGAAAAATGCTGAAACTTCAACTGCTTGTACACCCACAGAAATGCAGTGAGCTCAGAGTTTGAGTGATACACAAAAGGAAAGAATTCACAGCACTTTTTCATAAGCATTTTAAATGCCTAGGTTTGTGTTAAGGAATGAATTAAATCTTTTGTGACCCGAGCAGGACGTGATAGGAAATTTTGCTTTTTGCTAGGAGGCACATATATCTAAGGGAGTGTATAAGTAAGGACCTGGAAAGCAGATTAAAAGAACTTCAAGAATGAAACCTGGCATCTGAAGCATTGTCAGAGTTTTACCAAGAAAAAAATAGGTATGATTTGTTGATCACAACGCATTTGTAAAACTTGTTCTGAAGCTTAAAAGAAAATGGAGGCTAATGCAGAAAACACAAACATATTTGTTACTAGTCTGAGCTAATGAACAATTTGAAGATGCTAATTTTCCTTTCCATTTGCTTTGCTGCTGATTGATCTTTTTTGTTAATTACAAGCAAATTTTTAAAATACCGGAATTATTCTGATTTCAGTTCATTGCATACATTTTACAAAACTGAAATACTGTTTGGGGTTTGTGTTTGTGCACATCCTTTTAAACAAAAATTATTTAAATGCAAAGGGAATTTTATCATTCCAGAAATTAAAATATGATGAGATTAGAAATCTTGTGCCCATGCCCCCCCCCCCCTTCCTCCTTCAAGTCCTATTTGAGCTTTTGTGTAGACATAAATTTTCTTTGAAATAACAGATGTGTGTGATGCATGGTGAGCAAAACAGCAAAATAGCATAATTGCTATTTAATCAAAGCACAAGGGTGTGAAGCTGCCTTCCCATTGTTAGCAAGTGCTGCTGCGTGTCTTGCAAAATTGAGGACAGTTGCAACAACTGGTGGAGCTTTTGTGTATCAGATCCAGAAGTACCATCACATAAAATATGATTCTATATTTCATCTCTTGAAAATAAATATTTATGACCAAGACTAGACAAGAACCCAAATTGTCTGTGCTAGATCATAATCATAACTGTATTTAGTGCCAGAACTTTGTTTTGCCTTTGAAGTTAATGCTCCATGATAGTTAATGTGCTTCTCCCTACGGTTCACCGAGGAACAGGCTTCCAGCTTGTTTGTTTTTTCTGCTAAGTTTCTTCCTCTAAACAAAATATTGATTTCTTCTAATGCAGCATCTTTCACAGACCCATAAGTGAGCGAAAATTTAGACATTTCTTCCTAATGTTGTGGCTTTGTAGTTGTGAAGGGCCTGGGAGCCACAGCCCATTTTCTACTTTGGTAGCCTTTACATAACTCTATATAAAGTCTATATATCTATATGTGCTGTCACGCACTCACAGCTTCTCTCACTGTATCTTGGCCTCCCTATGAAGCTTCTGTTTGTATTGTAGTTCTTAAAAAGTTCTTGGTTGGGCTTAAGTTATCTTACTGTCCCATGCAGGTTCTGATTTCTTACTTTTTGTCATTTTGTTTGAATTGGTTTCAGTCATCGTAGTAGTACTTCACAGGTATGACACAAATCAGTGATATTGCCCTGGAAATATTCATATCATTGTTTATGAAGCCTTGTAAGTTAGATGAGTGAGGTTAAACTGGTTTTCTGCCTTTTTTTTTTTTTTAGCAATAACTTTTTTTACATGAGGTCTCTTTTTGTGAATGTCACTTGTACAAAACAGGAATCTGGTGAGGATACCTTTGCTTTTCCCACTTGTACTTTACTAGGTCTCCTAATAAGCTTTAATGCTGTCCTATGCAAGTTTCAACTGAAAAATATGGCTAGATCACGGATGTTTTCAACTGATTGACTAGCTGGCAAAACAAATTGTTGGTAATGTGCTCCATCTGCTTTATGTTCTCCAGGATCCAGTAGCAGTTGGTAGCGCGACTACCAAGGCGACAGTACAGATTTGCATTGTGTCTAGTGTGTAGGCATTAAAGGAAAGAAACGGAGGAAGGAGTGTTAGATTTCCTCTCAATCTCTGTACAAGCAAGTAGGGCACTTTAAAATTAGAAAGAATTTAACTAGTTTGATAGAAAATATATCAGAGAGATATTTTTCTAGATAATTCTTCAAGCAGTTCTTTATTGTATATCTCCAGTATTTAAAACTACATAAACTGCATGTGGTTTAGTTCTTCAACAACATCATCTGAACAGTGAATAACAATGTGTTTCTGTCATTCCTACACCAGCATCTCCATGTTCGACAGAGGCACTGATGCATTTGTGTTACCTGAGCTATGTTGGATGCGAGGCTGGCTCTAGGCCAGACAGCATAAGGTGGGAATTGTAGCTTCAGCAAACAAATCTAGAAAAAATCCTGAATTTAGGACTTAGCTTCATCTCTTTCCTTTCTGCAATGCATTATCTTTCTTCTGTTTTGCATACACAGTGTATGCTTTTGTTTACTTTGGTCATGAAGCATAGTTGCTATGCTTGGAGACTGAAGTCTTGATGCTCAGGCATAGCAGCAGCAACAGCAAAACAAACTTCAAGTCCCAGCCTTGTTCTTGCAAATGAAGGAAGAAAATGTTGCTTCCCCAGTGAGGTTTTCAGTCCTTCTGTTAAGCTTTCTAACTACCATGGTGAAGACCGACTGAAACCGTGAAGTCATTCTACATAAACTGTTCTTAGGATGACCTTTGAGTTGCCACTATCTTGGGCAAAATTTTAACTAGTATTTCCTCCAAATGCAAAATGTTCCCTGTCATTGCCACTTATCTGAGTCATCCAGGTATTAAAATACTAAAAAATCCAACTGTTTCCATAGTGACAGTTCTTATTTAATATTTTCCTTCTCCTGTCCTCCCTTAGAGTTGCTACTGCTATATCATTTCTTCCAGCAATTGCGCTATATGACTGACGGTTAAACTAGCAAGCTCTTGAGACTGCTTCTCCCCTCAGCTTATGCCCATGGCCACTCTAATGTTAATAGAAATCACATTTGTGGAGAAGCTTTATCATTTTCTAATTTACCCCCTTCGAGCTGGAAATCAGAATCTGGTTTATTAGCACTATAAACATACCCTTCTGCTAACCTTAGCCCTGCCCACTCTTCAGAGTTGCTTGCCTCAAAGCCTTACACTTTTCCTTGGGCTTGACATCATTACAAAAAACAAGTTCTATGACAATGTAAAATTAAACCCATACTTTTTGCTGCTGTTTATTCAGTTGCTAACCTGAAATTGCTCAGCTTGCACACTGTTGGTTTTGCTGGCCTCTGCTCTGTGGAGAAGCTCCTAGTTTAGCAAATCTCAATCCTAAAGAAGATTCACTCCTACTTGATATAGTGCATTCAGGAAAGCACCACCCATTTGACACAATTATGCATCTAATTTCCTTAGCCTATCTTTGTGGGTTCTGTACACAATTCAAAATAGTACCATTAAAATAGATAAAAGTCTTGACAGGACACTACTTTAAATTGTTGCAAAGGAATGCTCCTTATGCTAGTTTGGAGTACTGGTCTCTTAAATGGAGACTTAGAATGAGACCCAGGAAAAGTGTGAGGAATGAGAGATCTTTTCCTCTCTGGATGATACTGCCTGAGCCATCAACTGTCCTCAGGAAGTAACACCTTTCAGACTGAAGTCAAATGTCCACTCAGAATGTTCCTTACACTTAGTACTGAATTGATTTGCTCAAATTAGCGAATTTGGAGCAGAAGTTAATCATCAACTAAAACCAAACAAACGAGGAAAAATCGAAACTGTCTGAAATTAAGGTGTAGTGTCGGATTTTGATAAGAATATTTTACTATTTTTAGGCTGTCAAGGATTTGAATTCAGCTTGTATTCTGTGGGAGGAATTTGCCACCTTCAAAGTACACCTCAGCCAGGGTGAAACAAGAGGCAAAAGTCCTACTCATTCACACACAGCTGAGACACACGATCGCTGAAAACCAGTCTGTCACACTGATCTCTCAGTTAAATTTAACCTTAGAAGATCAGTTGAAACCAAAGATTTTCCTACCAGTGCTATTTATGTCATAGCCTGAGTAGCACACTCATAACATTTTCTGGTGGTAAATCCTATGACTTCAATAGGAAGAAGGAAGGAGACATGAGAATCTCAGTCCAGGTACAGAATTGTAAGCATAAATAACACCAGCAAACAAAGGTTTTGACTAAGGCATCCTATCCATAGCACACTACTACCAGAAGCTTCAGATCTTTCCTCACAGCCTTTTACTTGACAGATACAAGTGTACTGCCCTTTGTGAGTATATGCTTCTCCCTCTCAATCTCTTCTATTAGCCCTCTCTATTCTACATGCCCACTTCCATGAAGCATGAATTGATACATTTTAAACTTTGCATCCGTGTGGGTGTATGTGACTGGCAGGCTGCCAGCGTCTGTTGTTTCTGAACTCTTGTCTTCATCTTGGGAGCCTTGTAGGGTGATGCTGAGCAGGGATGAAAAAGGATTTCAGCCTACCTGCTATGTGTGGCAGTGACTAACCACTTAAATGGAAAACACAGAGTTAAAGTTCAGCTGAGGAATGGAATAGAGAGACAAATTCAGTCTGAGTCTCAATTTAGAAACCCTTCAAATAGGTGTTTACATATTCAAAAGCTAAAACTACAGCCAGATTTTCTACATGGCTGAATGATATTCTGGCACCTCTCTTTTTCAGCTACCTTTCGGTCTCAGTAAAATTGAGCAAACAAAACAGCTGACCTGTCTGTGTCAAATGACAGCTTTGCTAGGAGGTTGAGTTATGTTTCAGTTATGTTGTACTTTTTTTGGTGTTGCTATTTATCCCAAGCAGGGCAAATTATTACTTGCTTCCTACCTGCTAGAGTGTTGTGTGCCCCTTTGTGAAGCAGTATTTTGGCATCCAGCATGGACATCAATGTTATTTGCAGAATGTAGTGTGGGAACAGTCAATTCACAAATCACTGAGAGATATATCCCCTTCCCAGTCGAGGTTGTTATCTAAATGGAGATACAACATGAAACAAACAGAATCATAGAATGGTTTAGGTTGGAAGTGACCTCAAAGATCATCTGCTTCCAACCCTCTGCCATGGGCAGGATCACCTCCCGCTAGAACAGGTCACTCAAGGCCTCATCCATCTTGGCCTTGAACACTTCTAAGGAGGGAGCAGCCACAGCCTCCCTGGGCAACCGGTGCCAGTGTCTCGTCACTCTCACTGTAAAGAACCCTTTCCTAACAACTAGTTTAAATCTCCCATTTGCCAGTTTAAACCCATTACCCCTTGTCCTGTCATTACAAGACCTTGTCAATAGTCCCTCTCCAGCCTTCCTATAGGCCCCCTTCAGATACTGGAAGGCCACTATAAGGTCTCTTCAAAGCCTTATCTTCTCCAGGCTGATAAGCCTCTGCTCTCATAGCCTGTCCTCATAGCAGAGCTTCTGCAGCCCTCTGAGCATCTTTGTGGCCCTCCTCTGGATTTGCTCTAGCAGTTCAATGTACTTCCTGCACTGGGGGCTCCAGAACTGTATACAGTACTCCAGGTGGGGTCTCAGGAGAGCAGATTGAAGGGGTAGAATCCCCTCCCTTGCCCTGCTGGCCATGTTTCTCTTGATGCAGCCCAGGACATGGTTGCTGTCTGGGCTGCATTCACATTGCTGGCTCACGTTGAGCTTTTCATCAACCCAGGTCCCCATGTCCTTTTCCTCAGGGCTGCTCTCAGCCATTCACCAGCCAGCCTGGATTTGTGCTTGGGATTGCACTGACCTGGGTGGCCTTGTTGAATGTCATGAGGTTGGCCTGGGCCCATCTCTCCAGCCTGTCCCAGACCCTCTGTATGGCATCCCTGCCCTCTAGCAAGTTAGCTGTGCCACACAGCTTGGTGTCATCTGCAAACTTGCTGAGGGTGCACTCAATTCCTCTGTCCATATTACTGACAAAGATGTAAAACAGCACTGGTCCCAGCACTGACCCCTGAGGGATGTCACTTCGCACTGATCTCCAGGTGGATATTATGCCCTTGATCACCACTCTCTGATTGTGACCATACAGTTAATTCCTTATCCAGTGAGTGCTCCACCCATCAAATCTATGTTTTTGCAGTTTGGTGACTAGGATGTCATCTGAGTCAAATGTCTTACTCAGGTCCAGTTAAATGATGTCAGTTGCCCTTCCCTTGTCCACCGTTGCTGTGGCTTCATCATAAAAAGCCACTACATTTGTCAGGCATGATTTGCCCTTGGTGAAGCCATTGCTGGTTACCACCAATTGCCTCTGCTTTGTTTTCCATTTGCCTTAGCAGAGCCTTCAGGAGCATCTGCTCCATGATCTTGCCAGGCACACAGGTGAGACTGACTGGTCTGTAGTTCCCGGGGTCATAGTTTTTTTCTTTCTTGAAGACGGGCATTATGTTTGCCCTTTTCCAGTCAGCAGGAACTTCACCAGTCTCCCATGACCTTTCAGATATGATGGACAGTGGTTTAGTAACTTCATCCACCAATTCCCTCAGGACC
The DNA here is from genome assembly GCA_013400475.1 of Tricholaema leucomelas. Classification (NCBI taxonomy): domain Eukaryota; kingdom Metazoa; phylum Chordata; class Aves; order Piciformes; family Lybiidae; genus Tricholaema lacrymosa; species Tricholaema leucomelas. The sequence goes on along the minus strand of WAAF01019826.1, from coordinate 292,826 downwards.
CATGGGTGAATCTCATCAGGCCCTACGGACTTGTGCATGTTCAGTTTCTTTAGGTGTTCACAAACATGGCCTTCAATTACAGTGGGCATATCTTGCTTCTCCCAGTCCTTACTTTACCCTCTGGGACTTGGACATTGTGGTTGCAGTCCTTGCCGTTGAAGACTGAGGCAAAAAAGCCATTGAGCACCTTAGCCTTATGCATATCCTTTGTCACCGGTTCTCCATTTCCTTTCTGGAAGGGTCCCATATTCTCCCTAGTCCTCCTTCTCTCACACATATACCTGAAGAAGTTCTTCTTGTTCCCCTTAATGTCCCTAGCCAGACTTAATTCTAGCTGTCCTTTAGCTTTCTTAACCTGAGCTTTGGCTGCATGAATAGTTTCTTTGTATTTGTCCCAGGTTACTTGTCCTTGCTTCCACTCTCTACCCAGTGAAAGGTATTATAGTATAACATCTACCAGGTAGGTAGAAAGTAAAGTGTTCTCCTGTTGCTGAAGATATAAGTAAACTGAAATATAATCTAACAGGAAGGGGATGCTCAACACAAATATCTTCCTAGCAAACATGTCTTCTCAGAAAAACACTTTATCATAATAGTTGAAAACATCATTTCCAGTAAACTTCCTGTAGGATCTGTGGACTAGCTTAGAGAACATTGGAATGTCCTCTATGTTTTAGAGTTTTTAATGGTCACCATTAATGCAGCTACCTTAGAGTGAACATGGTAGGTGGAAGTTAGCTCAGACATTGCTGAAGCTGTAACTTGGATGCACTTGGTTATCTTTAGTGACATCTCTTTATCCCCATTCCTGCACATGGAAGAACACTACTTTCTTGCTGTTTCATACAACATGACTCTACAGGTGATTAAGAGACAATAATGAGATATTTCACCTCTTCAACCACCTAGAAAATCCAATATACAAAAGATAGTTCCTTTTGACTTAGTTGAAATAACAGCACAGAGGTGTTGGAAGGGTTAATACCATCTGCATGACATTCAGAAGCTGTACTATGCTACTTTTTCATACCTGTGTATAATTTCTTTGTATTATTTCACTTCAGATGCTTAATTGTGTCCTGTTTTTATCTCAAACCTGTTCTGAATTATTCTATATGGAGAGAAATTTTACAGCTCCTTTGTCTTTTATTGTGTGCTAAGCTTTCTATGCCAAGCATATTTCTGTGCCATGCTCTAATGCTTGCCTTTATCTTCAGGGCATTAGTTGTATTTGTCATAAAACCAAAGAGCATTTGATAGAAGTAAAGTTTCTCTTACCATGGAAAAATGTATTGAATGTAATGTTTGGTTTTGCAAATCTCATATCTCTTCAGTAAGTGTTGCCTTCTGCAATCAGCTTTCAGATGTGTTACTCTGTATTTTAAAATCAAAATCATTGTTTATCAGGATATAGCTTTACTTTTTAATATTGGAGACCTTTTGTTTTACATCTCTTAGTCAAATGCTTTTGCTTTTCCACTTCTCTGTCTGACACAAGTAATGGAACATGTAAAGACTTTTAGATTCTTTTCTAGAATAGTAAAACCAATCTTAATAGTTAAACTGCGAAAATAATAGAGGCTTTATTTTGTTAATTCACAACAACACAATGCTGGTATGGAAGCCAAAAGCTGTTTCTCATGCTAAACTCCGTGTAGAACCCGCAGACTGGCCCACTAAGTCAGCTGAAACAATTTCATTGAATTTAGACTGGGCTCAATGTTATTTGTCTGTCTGCAGACTGCAAGATTTAGTGCAATAGTGTTTTTCATGTTACACCATCAGAAGGTTGTATTCAATTTAATATATTGTGAACGCGATGTCTTTGAGCGCTCCCACCACTGCCTGTCTTACCATTGAGAGGAATCAGTGTCTCGTTATCACACTTCTAAACGTGCTCTAAAGATGAGAAAGTCTAAGAAAGGTGGAAAAGCTGGTAAGGCAGGCACTAAGAGATAGGCTTTTTAATAATCTGTTCAAATAGAAGCAAGAGGAATGCAGTATTTTTCACTCCACGTAGTATATCTAAGTATGGCCTTTTAATTGCATATGGCCTTCTAATTGCAGGCTGTAGAAGAATTGTGGAATGGATAGAAGTGTCTGTGGGAAGTGCCAGGTGAGGGAGTTGACCTATGCATCCAGCAGCCACTTTCACTCGTACTGAGAATAATTCTTGTTCATTACTGGCCACTTTGCTACATGAGAGGCTTTTCCCTGCTGTATTCTCTGTCCTGTCCTACATCCTAGTGTTCTCAAACAAAACATTAATTGCTGTGAGGGCTGCAGGCTGTGAAAACTGTAGTACAGCTCACTTTATAGGGAAAAATTATAAAAACAGTGACCTGAGACAAGTTCCATTAAACTCATGGACCTTGAAAGACAAATAAAATAGGTTAGCGCAGTATAAACCAACACGAGAAAACCTGAACATTGTTTCAGTTCATTGAGGTTTTCTGTATTGTTGAGTTGATTACTGTGGTGACAGGAGGTAGATTGAAAAATACAGAGAAAATAAAGGGTCAAAGGGAGAGGCACTCAGCTTTCTCCTTGTACAAGCAGCTCGTGCTACTGCCATCTGTCATTCTATCACTTTTCACTTCAGAAGCCCATGCCAAGACAGATATTTGAGGCAAATTTTTCTTAACATTGTATTTCCTCTTAAAATGATGCTAGTTTCTGGTGGTAGCAGGTAGGAATTGATCATATTAATTTTACCAATGAGTTGTTTCCTTCATTGACAGAGTCTAATTTCAGGAACTACTTAACAAAGAAGAGATAAATCCTTGGTATTTTTTTTTCTACTTAGCCCAATTTAGACTAGTTCAGATGACCTTTCTTAATCATCTGATACCATAATACAGAAATGTGTTTAGTCTTACAAAAAAATGGAAAAAAAAACAAACAACAAAAACTTCTCAGTGATGAATCATTGAAATAATTGATCTATTTAAGTTCTGCTTGAGACACATTTCAAGGGCATAAGTTATTTCTACATGTCATTAAAGAGTCTTGACACACTGCTACAATTAATTCTTTGTATAATATTGAAGTGGGATGAGACATTTGGCTTCTCAACTTAATTGTATATGGGTTTTCTTAATGTGTTGTTTAATTCTGTGAGGAGCTTGTAGCTCTGTTATCTGACAGTATGAAACTGAACCTTGAACTCGTGAGTGTGAATGTACCCGAATTTGTGGAGGTTATTTGGAAATGAACATTTTTGGGTTCAAGTGGATAAAAAGGAACACAAGCACAAAGAAGTACACAAAAGTACAAACCATGTGGCTTACAAAAATTACAGCTTACAAGTTAAAACACTTGTTTTTTCATAGGTACGCAGGGATTCATCTACAGAGGGTAATTTTCAACCATAATTTCTGAAATTGGTCAGCACCATATTCTTTCTTGGAAGATATAACAACAGCTACTGTATTTCACATAATAAATCTCATGGCACCTTTTGCAGAGATCAGTATTTTTACCTCTACTTGATAATGGGAAGAACACAGGATAGGGAGTTGAAGAGATGTTTGGGACACCACCCAACAGCCATGAAGCTGCACTGGATGCAGAATCCAGATCTTCAGAGATGTGTCAGTGCTGGTAGAACACTTCACAATGCTTGCTAGAGTGTACTCACTGAATTATTTGCTTCCTGGCAGAAATGTCTTCCTGGCCTGACATAGTTTGTGGCAGCAATCAGAGACAGTGATTTAAGTTATACCTGTTCAGGCACATTTCTAGCTTGCTTTGGAGCCTGGCAGCTCTAAATCGGAGAGCAGTATGTTACCCCCGTGTCTCTCTCAGTGTCTAAGTCCACTTAGATGGAGAACAGAATTGGGCCACATTTGTCTTATCTTTTTGTGAATACTAAGTGCTTGGTCTCAGTGACCTAGTGAAGTACAGAGCTGACAGATTAATTATAAGTGATGTGGGAAAAAAGTATTCATTAACTTTACACTTTATTGCCCTTCAACTTTACTTGCTTGTTCCCTTACTGTTGTTTTAGTAAGAGGTAGATGGGAGCCCAATATTCATCTTACTAGTTTCTTCTGCCATATCCACTCTTCCTGAATTAAGTCCTGTGTGGTTTTATACTTTTCATTTCAAACAGCAAAATATATTAGATTCCTGTGAGGGGAAGAAAAGACCTTGCTCTCTCTTTAGACAGATGGCATCTGAGAGGGCCAAGACTATGTTTCAACATTGTCAATCTGTAACTGCAGGAATGCTCAAGTTCTCTGTTTTTCCATGATTATACCTCTGAGGCAAAGGCTGAGTAGGAAGCAGTTATATCTGTAGAGAAAACAAATGACACTTTGTCCTATCATTCAGAGCCTGTGAAATCTCTTTAGTCCAAACTGAGAAGAGAATGCTATCCTGAGAGCAGGAAACTCGGTCATAAAACCATTCAAAAACATCTACAAACCAGCCACGTGTCTGCCCTTTCTCAGTTACAGTGTTCAAAGTCTGTTCCCCTTTGCTAAAACACTTGAGTTGCTGTCCCTTGTGATTCCCTCAACACAGAGATTACTGAGCTGTAGCTCTGCAAAGCAGTGGCTGGGGACCAGCATCAGTTTTGTATCCATAAGTTGAATCCAACAGAGGCAGCATTGGGGAATGAAGGTGGTCTTTTGTCACCAACTGCAAGTGATTTTCCTGAAAAGCAGGCACAAAGCTCTGCCATGCTCAGGAAAGCAATGTAATGGCTGCAGGGCTGGTGCTCTGAGGCAGATATCGGATAGACCTGCCCTGTTGTTTCTGGAAGATTCAATGGTCCGTCATCTCCTTTCACACAGGCATTTCCAACATTCTCTTCAATACTGCAAGAAGACCTACAGCTCTTTTCATACCCTAGTGCAGGGCCTATTGCATGCCACACTGTCGTCGTCCAAGTTTATGCCGTTGTTATTTGCTGTCAGTATCCAAGTACAATATTTCCTACCACCAATGGTTCCTCTACTTTTGTTGATCTAGCCTTTGCCACTTAGTCCTTAGCCTCTCTCAGGAATGGTTAGTACTCACATTTTCTCAAATGCATTCTGAATTCCACTTGAAATGTGAGTTTATGTTTAGGGTATATTACATCCCCTTATTTCTCTATTCAGCAAGGGACACTAAGCCAGCTGGTGAAGGGTGGTGCTGAGCGTTTCATGCTACTGTGGCACTGGCCTCATTTGATGTGATTCACTGAAGTACCAAAGAGCTGTCTTGGATTTTCCCAAGGCAAATAACCTGATAGAGAATCAGTTGTAGCATTTACAGGTGTAGCAGATGCAGTATTGTAATTAACAGGGTCCACTTAAAAAGTAATATACTCATCAGTACTAATAGAACTCATCTAGTGCTATATGAGATTTTCTGTGTCATCCACCATGGAAATGCTCAGGTGTGGAATATTTAGGCTTCATAAAATTGCAGCCTCTGGCATTAACGATTTCTTATGTCATATCATAGCTCATATCAATCTTTTTTTTGCCAAAGAATTTCATAAACCCAGCAAGTACAAAGTAACATATAGATGCATTTGAATAACCTAGCTGTAGTTTCTCTCACAGTCAGGCATTGCTCTTCTTTGACCTCTGCTATGAGGTCAAATGTGGAAGAAATTTTCTCAAGAAGAGGAAGAGAGAGAAGAGGATGGAAGGGGCATTATCAGAGCACAAGGGAAAAGTGGGGCAGACACCTGAGTGTGCCAGATTCTAGAATTCATGTGATTGCTGTTGGTTGTGACGTAGGATTGCACATTGCTTTTTCTTCTGGGTACTATAGAGCTGCAGTGACTAATCTTCCAGAAACTTGAAAGTTTCTTTTCATCTTAAGCAGCCCTTAATCTGGAACAATGAGCTTCTGAAGAATAAGAACATTTAAAAAATATATTTTTCATTTACCCTTCACCTTGTTTCCCAGTCCTTAACAGTTGCCTGTATAATAGGAGAAAATGTTTCATCTTCCATCTAAAGAAATACCAATTTTTACTATAGTGATATAATTTTATAACTTGTAATTATTTCCTTGGTTAGTTGTGCTGTATTTAGAAACTGGTAAGGCAGGAACATTATGTAAAAATTAGATGCTGCTTCTGGGACATGATGACTTTACCTCTATCTGCTGTTGTTTCACTGATGAGTTAGTCCTCAAATTCTTAATTCACAGCAATTTGCATTCTGTGAAACAGCTGCTTCCTGAATCGCCTTGTACTTCCTGCATTTCTCTGATGTCTCTTCTTGTCACTACAAGCCCCTTTTCTCCTGCTGCAGGTACACAAAACCTTCCTTCCCAGTCTGAGAACAGTCAAACAGCAATAAATACTCTGCAGATCCCATGGGTTCTTTTCTGTTATGATAAACAAGAAAATATGGGCACAAACCCGCTTTTGTTGTTTTACTTGTAGGTCACCTTTAGGGTAAAAAAAGACATATATATTGGGTGCATGAAATGACAGGCTTGTCTAACATAAGACTCAGCAGCTGTCAAGATTAGCCCAAAGGGCTGGAGAATATGGTCTGCCATATGGGTTTCCTGAAGCTCTAGCTGTACCTTTTTCACTGTAACAGCAACAAGAAATAAATTGCTGATGGGAAGAGTAAGCACTAATGACTTGAGTTCTGAGCTTCACTCCTTTATGGCCAAAACTTTACTTTCTTCTTTCCGGTAAACAGTCATCATTCAGTAAACCTTCACAACGCTTTTCAGCTAAAACAAGTCTTTGATATGTTCAAATGTAGCATGGGAGAAAGATGGAACATAAAAGGTCCCATCTGTGCATGTGTGGCAAGATGTCTGAGCAATGAGATTGGCAAAATTTTGAAGGCAGCACTAATAGGAGTCAGTCATATGAGCTTTGACTCTAGTTCATGTGGCACAAGTCCCTCTCTGAAACCAGTGGGAGTTTGTGGGGATCTCTGCTTGCCCTTTTTGAACATATGCAGTGTTGAAGCTAAAATCCTGACTTCTGTTCTAAGACGGAGAGAAAAAGCTTATCTGTTTTAGCAGGGCAATACTTCACCCATAGTAAGACACAAATGTCTAATTAATGTAGTAGCTGGTGTTTCTTACTGAGGACCCTTGATATGTGGCAGGTGCATCTCTGCCATTTATGGCAATGGCCATAGATTTTGACATGACGTCACCTTTTTTTGACATCATCTGTTACTGACTCAATGGTGCCAAGAGCAATGGTGTGTGGAGAAGAGACAAGAATGATATTTATTTGGAGATCCAGCACTGAATTAGCTTCATAGGAAAAAGAACTTTAAAATGTAAAATGTCACTCCCACCCTTTCTCCTTTCTTTCGGTGTCCCTGAGAGGTTTGAGATTCTGGGGATGGACCTTTGGTGGTGGTGGTGGTGGGTTTTGGGTTGGTTTGTTTGTTGGGGTTTTTTGAGTAGTAGCAAACACTGTGGAAGGGTTAAGGAAAACAAAAGAAAAGTGGTGTCCAGAAAAAAATCCTCTGTCTTTCCTTCCTTGGGAACACAAACTATTGTTTGCATGTTCTAGGTGTCCTAGTTTCAGCTGGGATGGAGCTTTCTTCCTAGGAGCTGGCACAGAGTTATCATGAAGCAGAGATGAAACTCCATTGAGCTGATCATGGTCTTCCAAAAGCTCAGCTCAGCTCCTGCTCTCGATGTTTCTTTCCAGTTGTCTAAATTTCCTCTCTGGTCTGCTTCTGTGTTGCTGTTGTGCTGCCTCCTTTCCATCGTGCTTTTGAAATGAATTCAGGGAGACAGCAAAGACATCAGTAAGGACAAATGCAGAGTGAAGACATTGACTTAACTCATTTTAACATACGGGCTCCAATCTCTGTCATGTTGAGTGAAGGATTTCAAAATCCAATGCTGCATGTGCCCAGATAGCTCAGTTTTCATGTGACATCAAAGAAAAAGCTGCTTTATGTTCAAGTAGAAATTCACACTTGGATTGGAAAAAAAACCCAAAGCCCAATCCTAATAAGAAATCCATCTCGATAGCTCAATTTCATTTCATCCAGCTTGAGAGAGGCAATTGTGTCTTTCCTTTGTTTACAATGTGGTGGAAGGAAACCAATCACCCGCAATGATGTGAGCTGCAATTAACAGATCAATAGTAACTTCCCCTTAATAAAAGCCACAGTTCTGGGCTGGGCTGATATTTTATTCCTTTATTGCAATCAGCACAATGGATCTTTTTTTACTGGCTGCATGTATGTCTTGCTGGGTATACATTTATGTAGCAGTAATAGGTGGGAGTCAGACCTCTGGAACAGGCAGTGGATGTCCCGCAGCCAGGCTCACAGCATCCCCTCACCTCCTCGCAACAGTTGGTGTCTTTCTGCACCAGTATGTAATTACTCACCATGTTCCCCATCAGTGCTGTATGTATATTCCTAATGATTTACCGTATGAATAAGTAAATAGAGCAAATCTCCAGTGACATAAAATGCAAAGTTTTAATCAGTATAATATTTAGATATCTACTTGGTGTATGTTTATGAGGGAGTTATTTATTTCTAATGACTGAGAGGTGCTCTAGTGGAACTAATTGTGATAGATTATTTTCTTGGCTGCAACAATTTATCCAATGAACTTAGCCTACGTTTTTCCTTTGTAAATTGTCCAAAGCACTTGGACTACTCTATATGTATTATTTGTAATTGTTTGCCAAATTGGTTTACCAAAGGTTCTTGAGTTTTAGATCACTTGCAAGCTGTTGGCAGCTAGTACTTGCTCATGAATATGAAAGCTGTGTAATTTCATTTGGATTAGTCACATGGGTCTTTAACTGGATAACCAGGAATTCTGATGTGATCTTCAGCCTTTCTGAATTCAGATTTTACACCCTGTGACTACTTATCGATTTACTTGTGTTTCATAGCTACTTTATTTTCCTGCCAGCTTAATAGCTTATATATTTAGGGAAAATGAATATAAAGTGTACCTGAACACTTGAAGCTTATTCTGGGCTTGGGGTTTTTCTAGTGCAAAAAAAGAAGAGTGGGGTAATTAAAATAGGCAAATACTTATGCATTAGGAATCCTTCACTCCCACTGAAATATGCACACTGTAGATAAGGGCCCCTTTCTAAATAAGGGCACAGTCTTTGGTGGTCTTGCATTCAGAATTCTCATTGACTTCAAATGTCTGAAAAATGGCTGAAGGTTAAGTGTGTAGATAAAAGGTCATCAGTAGCCACAAAATGACTCACAACTGTTATGATTTTTCATTTAATGACTTGAGAAACATTAATGAATTCTCTATTATCCTGTCCTAGTAAATGCATTCTTGTCATGATAATAGCATCAAGCAATAGTCAGATGTATGAATATAACCCAGATAAGAAAAATAGCTGACACCTGGGCACTGGAAAATGAAAAGCTAACTTTTCCTATAATGCAATTAATCCTTGAAAGAGTTAAGGTTTAATCGAATGGGAAAGCATCACAAGATAACTTTATTCTTGTCACTGGGTCATTTTTACCTTTGTATGAGAGGTGCCATGCTTGATAGAAACCAATTAGAACTGAATTTAATTTGCAAATTATTCATTTTATCTTTAGTTCTCATTTATCAGTCTAGAAAATAAGGTAATTGAAATACACAGTGAATGTGAATCAAGTGAAATAAGATGTAAGAACATTTGAAATTAATTTAATAACTTTACATCTTCTGTGCTATCAGGAAGTATCTCCAATGACATTGACAGTGTCATTATATGACAGACATACATTTCAAAATCCTGTTTATTCATAAATTAATTCAATCACAAACTTAGGCCTCTTAGCTAATTTCAGACCTGTATGCAAGACACTTTGCTTTTACGGGACATGTTAATGGTCTTGTGGCCTTGCTGGTCTGGGATACAGGCAAAATAATGGCAGAAGCCCATCTGGTTGTCAGTTATACACATTAAGAGTTTAGAATATTGCCAAGGTGCAGTAACAGAGTGTTGCATGATACTGATGCAGTAAAGCTGAAGTTGGCAATAATGGGAGTCTGGGACAGTGCTTTTCAGGAGATCTCTTGAGGCTGAGCAAATAGTCTTCAAAAGAGACTGGTAGTGCTGCTCAATGGGACCTTGCTTTACTTCAAAAGATTCAACAGAGAGGAAGATACAAATAGCCAATGAACTGTGCAAAAGTAGCAGTAGCAGTTTTACAGAACTGGTGAACTTCCCCCACCTTTTGTAGAGCTCTTCTTCAAGTATTTTTTTCTTTGTCTGCTTCGTAAGTTTTGTACATGTCATTGTTTTCCTTCTGAGGGTAAATAAAACTCAGTCCCCCTTGTGCTAGAGGTTGAAAGCGCATAAATGTTGTCCTCTCTTGAGTATACACTGAGCACAGAACCCAGAAGACCTGGGCTGAGAAGAAAACATTTTCAGCTCTTTCAAGAGTGTAAAAATCTCAAATCAGCTAGAGAGTTGGGGCATCCTGTGTTTTACCCAGCACAGTGTGTGTTAGAGCTGCCCTGACCCATGAAATGGAGTCTGAGAAGGCAATACCAGGACTTCAGCAGTCACCCTAGTCGCATCCCAACATTTGAAACCTCTGCTTCATGGTTGGTGCAACACACAGCTCCTCTGGGGTAGTTGTTTGTTAGGTCTCTGGTTTCCATGTGCATTGACAAGGAAGCTCAGAGTGTGGGAGGCAAGAGACCTTCACAAAGGTTATGATGGGCAAAATTTTTTGTGGATAATAAACTCCAGATTTGTAGTGACTAGAGAACCTTCCCATGTCAGGAAATGTTGAGACTGTGTCCAATGTGTGAGAATCCAGGGAATTTCTTTTTTCTTGTTAATTAAGTTGGATGATACTGTTGGAAACAGGTGTTAATGCTCAAGAATGCTTAGCTGAGTTATGCCTGGCTTCAGTTCCCTCTGCCCTTGACTTTGCAAGGTCCATCCAGTTTTTGTCACTGAGAAACCTGAGCTCTTCTCCCTGCCTTTTACATGGTTATGAAAAGCAATGCTGTTTCCCTAAGTCTGCCCAGCTGCTCCTCTAGTTCACAGATAAGTGCTTGCATGTTCCTTTCAATGGATAAGTATGGCTGAAGCCAGCCCAGATGGGCAGGATTTTAATGGTCCATGGAATTCAGATATGTCATGTTCATTCTGATTTCCTTATTGCATTGGTGTGATAGTTTGATGTGTCTATCAATTTCCTTCTAACTTTGCACTGGAGCCCTCCAGTCTGGGTATTACCATCTCTAAACAAGAGGTGAGCTCCCACATGAATAAGGCATTCCATGTTGCATCCCCACAGTGCAACAGCACAAGACTGGAGTTGGTGTATTTATTTATGATGCTGTTTTTCCATTCAGGAATACCTGTAAGAGATACCTTGCTATTTCTAGGAAGCCCCAGCCAGTGTTAAATTATAGCTCTATTTAGGTGCCAATGGCACCTTGTGGCTACTAGAAGCCAAGTTTATGCACTTCTTAATGTATCATGACACCACCAATATGATAGCAGGGTGGAGTGGTGATATATCAATGGCCAAACTTCCCTTTGAGTCAGGCAACATCAGGAGCTGACTCCTCTGGTCGATTCTGTCTGTCAGGCTGTGAATATTGTTTAAAATGTAAAGCTAGAGTGGTTTTAGCATTATGAAAAGCTGTGTTGGGTACACCAAAATAGCCAAAGTCCTTCAGCTTCTCTGAATTTTTAAATGAAATATGTGTTGGTTTTGCTTTTTATTATAGATGTATTTATTTCTCATAGCCCCTTTTTAAGATGCAGGAATACCAGTATGTGTTTTCTGATAACTCAAGCATTTTTTGTAATACAAATTATGGAGTAGCATCAACAAAGAAAACTCATCTTTCCTCATTTGCATTCAGCTCATGTAATTTTATCTTGGAATGGTAAAAAGAGATTTGAGAGATTCACATATAATGTTCATAAGATCTTAATGAACGTGTGAAGTGATTCCTTCACTAATGTGTACTTACAGGTTCTGCACAAGGTCAGCCTTTGTCAGTATTGATTTGGAACGGAATTAAAATGCCAGAAGTTGTCCAGTTTATCGTCAAGCTACTGCATCCATCTCCTCTCTGATATTTCAACAAAGGAGCCTCAGGCAATCACAGTAATTATTCAGAAAAGCAAATCTCAACTACTTTTAAATGCAAAATTCTCTGTCCTAGCCAAATGATTGTTAGCAAGGGATTACAGCATTATTGAAGATACTTTGCCCTTCCTTATGCACAAATCAATCTTGTTTACATCTGACCAAGCAGCAGAGACAAAAATTCAGACAACAAATTCTAGAGTTCAGGCTTTGATATACAGCAGATGATGTCAATAAATAGGAAACAATGTAAAAGTGTTCAAAAATACCTAGTTTTTAGCTGAGATGTGAATATAAATCGGTATACTCCAATAAGACCAAAGCATATTCTATTGCGTTCTATCTATTGATCTTTTCAGCTAAAACAAAAAAATTCCCTCACCTGGAATAATCTATAACCTAGTAAGAGAGGTTTCTTTCTTTCAAACTCAAAGGCGTAGATTTGAAAGCACATAAGCAAACAAGGGAATTAAATATGGGAGTCTCACTTCTTTCACAGTTAATTGAAGCAAGCCATCTCGCTTGTTATCCGAGTAGCCAAGATTGAAATACGCAAGTAAATAAATACAGAATATCAGGACAAGGAAAAAGCATGTTACCCACAGCCTACTCCCAGCAGGAAACAAAGAGGAAGAAACTATCTGGCAGCAGAGTAGTTCAGGGCCAGGTTTAGTGGCAAGTAACAGTTAGCAACTTCTGATCTTGCTCTGTTTTTAAAATGAGGTCTTAGCTGTCTGTCTCCAAGGAAGAACTTAGGACAGGGATCTTACTGGAACTGAAATACTAAAGTTGTAGTGAGGAGCAGGCTATCCAGATTTCAGACATGTGGCTTGTCCTCAGCTGTGGCTGGGTTCCCTATTTGTCTACAGTGGGTGATTCTTGCAGGCTCTTTGTAGAACGTGTTCTGACTAAAACAAGGTCTAGACTCTCTGGCCACAGTGCATTGCACAAGGAGGTTGTGCACTGCAGCATCTGATCCCTCTGTGCCAAGAAGAGTCTGCTGTGTAGTTTTCCCTTTCTAATGAGGCTAGATCTGCTACCTGATAGCACTCTACATCACTTGTGACTAGTTCATTTAGGTTTAAATGGCCCTTCAGCCTGAGGAGAAGTGTTGGCTGCTGTCTTCATCTGTCATGGCCATCTGCTCTACTCTTTTTTCTCTTCTCAGCATGACTAAAGTAACTTACATATAAAACAGATTGTGGGACACACATTAACCTCTTTAGAGACCAGAAATGATACCCAAGGAGCATTGAGTTTACTCTTTAACTCCAATTTCTCTTCTTTTGTAGACACACATGCTATCTTATGCCAGTATTCTCACACCTGAGTGTTTCAAGCATCTCAGAATAAGTATCTCTCTAATTTTCTCTTTGGGGCACGTTTCACCCTTCGTTTTTACGGACTTCTCATTGACATCAGTGAAAGTTATGTGCAAATATCAAGGGCAACATATGTTCCAGAGTCAATGCTTTCCTTTTTCTCGTGCCTTTTGTCCCATAGTCAAAAATTATCTTGAATCAAATGTGTGTCATTAAAAATACTAATTATGTGCTATGACTTTTTGAACTCCACAATTGCACTCACCAAATAGACTTGGATAAACATATCTCATAGACATAATAGCAGACACCCTTCTTTGAAACATGAGGTTGATCAGAGTATTAGTTGAATAGGATTTTAATCTTGCTATCAATGACTCCTAAAAACAGAGGGGGTCATATATAAAGATACAAGTAGAAATATTTCTCTATTTAGTGGTATTTAAAAAACACAACATGTATTTCCATATTGGTTTACTTCATGTATCTACTTCTTTAGTCAGTCATGCCAGTAGGATGCTATATATCTCCTCTTCTTTGATGACTTTATGATACTGGCACCATTTACCTTTGAAGTATTTCAATTATTAGATAAAAGCTACAAATTAATGGTGACACATTTCAAGAGCTTGAACCTTACCATACTTTTTCTGTCAGTGTAACTCATACTACAAAAAAAACAGGTCTAGTTCTTAAAAAAACTCTGTAGAGATCATTTGACTGTTGATTTCAACTAACACTATATACTGTGCCAAAGCTTACAGAAGTGCTGAACTTGGGAACATGTTTCTGTAACCGCAGTCAAAGCCATGCAAAGCTTATTGTGGTCCTGATAAGAAATTGATACTTGACTAGAATTCAAATCACCAGAATCACCTCATTTCCTATAAAGGGCTGAAATCTTCACTCAAACTTTCTGACAACATCAAAATATACCCGAATCTGCAATTCCTTAGAGAAAAATGTTGGGTTTGTGTCTAGTCACTACAAAACAGTGTCAAATATAATAATTAAAACAAAATGATTCAAACTGTAATACCAACAGAGATATACTTTGAAGAAAAAACTGAACAACAAACTGAGAGATCGTGAGATAAAACAGGGCAATTCCTTTGAAAGTTACCCAGAAGTCCTACACAGCTATAAAGACTTTCCTATCTGTATCTTTGACTTTTCTTGAGGAGCTGCAAGAAACAATATAGTTAAGAAATACTCTTTCCGAATCTGCTCACTCACTGAGTACTCTGACTGAAAAACACAATGTTTTCTGTACTGCTTTATGATCTGATTCACAACCCTCTCTCCCATTAACTGGTGCTTACCTACATGAGTAAACCTACTTAATCCATAAATCCAACCCTAATGAAATCCTCTGCACTGCCCAGAGTGCCAAACAAGACACACAGTTAGCATTTTACCATCATTTTCACTTCACTATCTGAAGTCCTACTTTTGTATCACAGGGGAAGCCTGATATTCTTTAGAATGTGACAAATATTTTGTCAGATGCTGATCCAGGCCTGCCTATGAAGCAGCTTTTAGAGTACAGGTTAATACCCCTGTTCAAAGCTGACAAGCTCGATCAATGTATATCCATGTTAATTGAGGATTTATGTGTTCTGCAGATTTTGTGCAGCTTGTTCAGGAATTTAATGCCTCAGCTGCTGATAAAACCTAGGAATATTTTTTTCTTCCTTTAAAAGTGGTCTAAGTATATATAAAAGTATAAGAAATTAATAAGATGGGAATGAGAAAGGTGAATGACAGAAAGATGCTTATGTAGGTTTGAGGAGCACATAATTCTGCTTGTAGGATGAAGGCTGGCATGAGTTTGTCCTAGCATGCACACGCCACTTTATTTTGAATAAAGCCCTCTATGCCTTTGTGATGTGGCACCCTCAGTTCAATGCTGAGGACAATGGTTCTCATTTGCTGTAACTCAGTGTGATCTGAGTGACCTTTGCAAATCTACTAAGACCACAGATAGTAGAGTACTCACAGCTCTGGAGAGCAGGAGTACAAGTCCCTGAGCTAGTTTGGTGAGCATTCTGGGTGTATTTAAGACAGCTGGTGTCAAACTTGCTTCATAAGGAGTTTAGGAACCTTGCAATGAAACAGCTGATTGCTTCCCTTCTCCTCCCAAGGGGTCAGAGGCTTTGCAGCCAATAGAGGCAACACCACCACCTGCAGATTTTACAGGTAAAACCTCCACCTGTAGGATTTGTCTCTGTTCCTGCCCTTTCATGTTACATTCTCCTACAGCCCATGTGACTTGTAGGTGTTCTTCACACTACTCCACCAGTGGCTGTTCTGCATGGTATATCTGAAAAAAGCGTAGGGCAGCAAAAACATAGATCAGTAAAAGGCTTGAACTCCACCTTCAGTACTGCAACACAAAGTACAGGGTAGCCACAAGGAAGAACAAAATTATCAGAGATGTCAGGTAATAAAACTATCTTCTCACTGAATTCAGAGAATGAAAGGAGAGGCAGCCCAGCCTTGGGCCAAGATAACCCAGTGCTAACACCAAGCTGAATTGTGAATCCTCCTCATGAGCAGGAAAAGAAACTCTGCCTGCCAGGCACAGTCTCTGCACTGCTGTCATCCTCTCTTGCACAGCAAACAGGAGTTACTGAGACTTTTTGGTCTATGGCTGAAGCACCAGAGAAAGGAATAATTCTAAAATGTCTGAGGTTCAGGTGAAGATGCCACCCAAGTTAGTACCCTGACATTGAAGTGAAGAGATCTTCAGTGAGAAATGTGTTAAAACTTTTATTGTAGGCATGGAAAAATAGATCTCTGTGAAGCTCTCACCTTCATCTCTGCTATTTGCATATCATATTAATCCCTAGAGCAGGAGAGTTTTACATTCCTTACAAGGTTTGCTTACATTAACTATTCTAATACCAAATGTTCTTAGCACACCCCAAGTTGTGATTTCACCCTGGATTCCAGTATGAAAAAGAATTTACCTTCATCCTTGCTCCATCTGCTAGGCCTAGCTCTTAGCAGTGTCCAAGAGTTTGTGCTGAAAGACATGCTGACCTAGTGGCACCTTTCATAGAGTGGATTCTACCCATAACTGCACTTCCCACATTTGTGGTTATTCATGTTTTTCAAAATACTGTATTACAGCTGTGCAAATAATGTGAGGAGTTTAGATGAAAATGCTTTTTCCATCAGCTCTACCTGATTAAATTAACATATTTGTTTATATGCTTTTAAATACTTTTTCCATCCCAGTAATTTACAAATCAATACCTCTGGCATGCAATTTTGTGTAACAACATAGGGCAACACTTAATTAGTGCCTCATAATCATGTGAAAATCCTGTTAACAGAGTATCATAATATGTGTCCTAGATATTTTGTTGCTCTAATCCTGGCCTAATGAAAAGGAATCCATAATAAACATATTTTATAATTAATATACAAATGTAAAGAGATTGAGCTTGGAACCTATCTTCTAGATAGAGCTTTTGTGGAAACAACAAATTAAAGGTATGTAAGTTTTCTAGGCCATCAAAATACAGTCATCCCTAAGGATGTGATAGAGTATGTATGTACAAGGTCAGGATTAAAACATCCTTTCTGAGCCTCTCTTTGGCTCTGTTGTGCATAGCTGTGCCTTGAAAACACTTTGAGTGAGAAACTGTATTTTTCCATTTGTTTTTGGAAAGCCTGTAGGAACACTGCAAGCTAAATGATAACTACTCCCAATGATTCTTCTGCTTTTAAAGGCATCTCATGGGATTTTTCTACCATCTCATGGCAACAGTGTTGCTCTATTTATTTAACGACTTCTGGGGATATGCCTTTTGGAAATGGCTGACAGCCCTCCACAACACCTCAAGCCAAACATCAAACAACTACAGCATCTGAACAGCATCCTAGGACCTCCTAAAGCTAGCACATTCTCCATACACACGTAGTGCAGCAGAGCTGACAAAAAGCAGGTTGGCATGTGCTGGATTCAGTGCCATGCAGCTTAAAGATCATGTCATGCACAGGCACCAAGTCCCTTTTTAATGTGGGATCAAGTCCATTCTTTTGGAAGTTGCTGAAGAAATCCTTGAAGTCCATAAGTAAATGTGTACTTATACTGTCTTAAAGAAAATTTCTGTTTCTTTTCCACTTTGTATTCAATTTTGTTGTCATGGGTGACACAACACCATGAAGTTACCTCTGATCTTAATATAGTGGTCATCCTCCTCCTCCTCCTCTAAAGTTGTGCTGCTGTTTTGATAACTCATTGACATATAGCACAAAGGAAAGAAATTGTAGGTGAAGAAGACATTACCCTGTGGCTGCAAGGGAGATGCATGTTGGTTGGAGATGTTCTAGAGTGCCTCTGCCCACACCCTCTACACAGTAAGACTTTTCAGAGCTATCTCTTAGAAGAACTGGCTAATTCACCACAGAATACAAAACATCTCAAAGTGTGTAAAATGTCGATGATTTAGGTGACACCACAGCCTACCAAGAGCCACCTGTAAGCCTCCTTGTTTGTAGATAAATCTTGGAAAAAGAATAAGTAGTGGTTCCATTAAGCCATATACATATTCATGCAAGATTTGTTATTTGTATACTCATTACTTTTTCTGTCACAAGTATTTAAAAAGCAACACCTTTTGTATGCAAATTTCTGCTTAATAACACTTGCCAGCCTTCAAATTAATGAATTGCAAGTATAATTTTGCTCACGACTTTGAATAACAGAACAAATTAAGATTCAGTCACAAAGATGCTATTTATCTTCAGTTTTGCAGTAGATGATTCTTGGTGCCCCATGCATCAGCACGTAAATATGTAGGCTGGAGATGCACAGGCTTCTACAAACGAATTAGGGAAAGCTTAACCTATGGATAGTGCTTATTTTCTTGTGTTGTTACATGCTTTTTGCAACTGCCAAGTGCCCTGAGTGCTTCCAGCAGATGAGCATGTGTGTATGTATATATATACACTGCATTGACAAGAGCATTGTGTTAACACTGTGAACAATGGATAAAATTCCTCCTTCTCAGGGATACGTAAGGGTATTGTAAAGGTTGGTGTGACTTAATTGTACCTACAAATGTTGTCCAAACCATAGCAAAATCTAAACCTTACACATGCTAATATAACAAGTAAAATCTGAAAGCTTGTGAAAGAATTCTTTGTGATTGTGAATTGCTTTTTCTCCAGTGCTGCTGCATTCCATAGTCCCTGTTAGCCTGGCCATTGTGCCACTTCCATTGAAGCACATAGAACCTGTTTCTTATTGTCTAATTGGCAGTTAAGGCATCCATCAGATAACCTTGGGGCTTGATGCTAATATAATTGAAGTCAGAGACTGGGCAAGGAATCCTTGATGCTGTAAGAGCAATGCATTTGTGCATGCCAGTCAGGTGTAGCAGCTCAGTGGTTTGGTTGAATGAGTGATCTCTCAACCGGGAGAAATGATGTTTTAGAAGTGCAATGAAGTAGATGTGTTTTAGGGAAAGTTACACGTTCCTAAATGAAACAATGCTAGTATGGAGGGCAGTTCATTTCATACCAGGGCAGGTTTCAGGCAGGTCATTATTTCAGTCTCATCAGCTTTAGCTACTGCTTGCTTGGTAAAGAGGAAAAAAAAATTAATCAAGCTGCACTACAATTAATCTGTGATATGATATGGCATAAGCAGTTATTACTCATAGTGAAAAGCAATTTACCAATTCACCCAAAATAGCATAGGAAAAATCTTATCTGTAAAAATGATCATCTTAGGCATTATTTCCATTTATGCATTAGCTCACTACAGCTACTTCTTATTAACTTTGAGAACTGTTAAGCATTTCTCTAATGTGCATATCTACAGTAAGATTTTTCATCAGTTGTATTTCCAGTGGTTTTAATGTCACCTCTGAGGACATAGCTCTTGCTCGTGTCCCATGGTGTTGTCTTGCTTTTTCAGTTCTAAACATCTACTTCACAATCCTTTCTGAAATAATTCAGATCCTCCCATGTTTTTAGTCTAGGATTATTGGTTTGGTTTGTTTTCTTCATAATATTAGTGTTTTCAGGCAAGACACTCAAATCAGAACCATGCAGACAAAGATTTCAAGACAGTTCTTTTCCTTAGCCTGCAGATGTAAGAATTTAGCTCCATTCTCATTTCTCAGAGCTACTCGCTAAATGTAGGCAGTACCTTGTAATATGTTTCTACAAACAAAGGCTTTTATTGCACTACTGTAGCATTCTTGGTTTTCTGCCACAGTAACAGCTCCAGTAATCTTTCCCTTCCATTGCTGTTTAAAGAGTCAATAGCTGCACCACTGAGTGTCTCCAGTAACAGACCACTGCCAGCTGTTTGAGGGCAATACCAAACCTGTACTTAAGGGCATGGCTGTGAGCAACTTGTTTTCCATAACTTTTGTGAGTCTGAGAGTTTATCAGAAAAACACTTTGCTTTTGCCTGTTTGCTGCTGGCATGTAACTGTCATGGGCATGGTCTGGTTTCCACCCAGTTAGATTGTATTTGGTATCAGCTCAACTGTTTTACTGTTCAGTTGTCTTTCAGAGCAGCCTGTACAGTATGTGAGGTATGGAAAGATGGAGTCCTGTGTGTTTCCTGGCAGGATCTATGCATGATTTGTCACTCTAGTTTGCTTTTTTTTTTTCATTCATGCTAAGGTTAGAGAGATCTGCTTAAGGTTAATGAGCCAATTGTCGTTGTAAAAGACACCAGTCACAATGACTATTTTCCTGCTTCTTATTATGTACATAAATTGATGCTGGAGATGGAGAAGTACTGTAGTGCTGCTGTATTGTTCTGTGTACAAGCTGACAAAAATTGCTTGCTGGAGATAATTACCCACTTATGTACAATTCAGAAAAACAAATGGCTCTTTCATTAAGTTTGTGATTCAGTACACACATTTTCTTGCACTTGCCTCTTAAGCATAGGACACAGAAGATGCATTTGGAAGTTTTGAATCAAATTTAGAGTAAATTGTGGTAATGTGAATTCTGTTAAGTTCCCCAGGACTTGCTGGTCTGCCCACTTAGTCACATACAGGTGAAAGCTTGAGTCTTTTAATGTAGCAGACATGCTGAGGCACAGAGAGAGAATATAAATTGTGGTAGGAAATTACCCTTTTAGATAATGTAGATGCATAGTGGTTTTCTTCAAACTTTTTTTCTTGCCTATAACCAGTAATTCTGCAATGAATTTTTTAGTTGTTTCCAAATAGCAACTTCATTGTTGCCTAGACTACAGAGGTGAAAGCTCTTCTGAAAACATTCTCTGTTTTGGTTGGTAAGTTTCCCATCCACAGCTGAGGAGAGCATTTTTAGCAAAGCCTCTCTCTTAACATCTTTATTTCCATGTTTAACTCCTACTGAGATACTTCCAGTTGCCTGCAAACAGCATCTACAGTAGACTAAGCTGTACTCTTTTATTCTGAAATGTTTCCTTTAGTAGACAATAGAACAATCCTGGGGTTATCTTTGGACCATCTTTTGTGTGATTCTGAATGCCATCTTGGTTAAGTGGCTTTTTACTGCATTACTGTCTGCAATTACCTGAAGGGAGGCTGTAGCCAGGTGGGGTTGGTCTCTTCTGCCAGGCAATCAGCAACAGAACAAGGGGACGCAGTCTCAAATTGTGCCAGGGGAGCTATAGGCTGGATGTTAGGAGGAAGTTCTTCACAGAGAGAGTGATTGGCATTGGAATGGGCTGCCCAGGGAGGTGGTGGAGTCACTGTCCCTGGAGGTGTTCAAGAAAAGACTGCATGAGGCACTTAGTGCCATGGTCTAGTTGACTGGATAGGGCTGGGTGCTAGGTTGGACTGGGTGATCTTGGAGGTCTCTTCCAACTTGGTTGATTCTATAATTCTATTCTACTTCTCTTTGTGTACTTTTTTATTTATTTTGGCTTTGCCTCATGACTTACATCATCTATAGCACTAGTTCCCAGCTATAACGTGCCTCAATGAACAGTCTTAAGCTGGCCCATAGTTGAAGAAGCTGATTGATGATGAGGTCCCTCAGCAAGCAGCAGTTAATAATAAAAATTACCTATCAAGGTGTCTTGAATTAGTGTAGGCAACTACTCCACAGCTGCAAACATGCAGGGAGGGGAGCATAATATTCTTATATTATACTCCACAAGTTGAAGTGGAGGAGATGGTAGTGGTGGTGCTATTGCACTTGCTACCTGCAGCTCACATCCTTTTGAAACTCAGATATTCATTGCAAAGTGGAAAAAAAAACAACACTGAAGGAAAAAAATCACCTCTTCAGACAAATTAATCCTCCTTTGTAATTTCTATATTAGCATGTCTGTGTCTTGACCCAACGTTTTTTTTTCCCAGTTTGCTTCTCCCTGGTTCCCTATTAGTTCAGTCTCACGTTGCACTTGCTCTACAGTCTGTTGAAGCTGTGGTCTGAGCTGTGTGGGGCAAAGGCTGTGTATGGCAGACTTCTTTTCCATAAGGATGATTCTGGAAACTGCCCATGCACATCTGAAATGGTTACTTTTCAGCACACCTTCTAAGCTGCTTCATTCAGTCACCAATGATTTTAATCTTTTTCTGGTCCCCTGCTAGCTTTTTTCTAGCATAGATACAGCCCTGCCTGCCATTTTGTAATACACTCCAACCTTCAGTTATCTGCTTTGCCATCAGCAGTAGTAGGTTGTTAAGTACACAGCAGTTTTCACTAGCATATATTAAAATTATTTAACTGTGGTAAAAATAAG
Organism: Tricholaema leucomelas; assembly: GCA_013400475.1. Taxonomy (NCBI): domain Eukaryota; kingdom Metazoa; phylum Chordata; class Aves; order Piciformes; family Lybiidae; genus Tricholaema lacrymosa; species Tricholaema leucomelas. The sequence continues at coordinate 270,738 of WAAF01019826.1, read as the reverse complement.
GAAGCTCACACTGTCAGGGGGGAATTTTATAGCATTGAGAAAGCTAGGATTGCTACTTGTGATTGATATGTGTAGAGTTTCACACCACACAGTTCTGCTTTCTTCAATCACCGTGCCAGTTGTTATACTAAAAATGTTAATGATGCAGTCAGTGAGTCATGTATAGTTGCTGATTTATCAAGTTGGCAAAGAACATTCAGGTAATTCAAGAAGAAGACAATTTTGGAAAGTTAGTTTGTCACTGTTGAGAAAGACAGTGGAAACCACCTAGAGATGTGAATAGAGGTTAATTTTGTGATAGTTACAGATGTTCATTACAATTCGTATCATGAGAATTTTGGTCTAACTTTGTTAGTGTAACATCTAAGAGATTACTAGGAGCATGTATTAAGAATTATTCTGTTTTCTGTATTCTTTTAGCCTTTGTAGCAGTTATGAGTCACCACAAAATTTCAGTCTCGATATATTGCCAGTTGCACAATCACGTCAATATGCAAAGCACAAAGAGAGATGGTGCATGTTGAATCTGTCTTTGTGAAAACAGTAAAGAGAATAAATGATGTGCTTATGATAAATTGTGTTTCCAGGGCTCTTGCAGATGGAGCCTTTTCTAATCGTAGCTATAAGGTAGATTGTCACAGAATTCCAGGCAGAAGATATGTGAAATATCATTAAGAGTTTATAATGTGTATAATAAGTCATATCATCCATTAAATGTATGCTTGTTAAAGTATCATGATAGATAAATTACCACCTAATTTGTGGTAAGGGAACTCACACACACAGCTTCAATAATAATAATACTGCTTCTGTTACATAGAATCATANCCTGAGCCTCCCCTTCTCCTGCGTGAACAACCCCAGCTCCCTCAGCCTCCCTCCGCCACACTCTCGGCTGTGTTCCAGGCCCCTCACCAGCTTCATTGCCCTTCTCTGGGCACGTTCCAGTGCCTCAACATCTCTCCTGCATTGAGGGGCCCAGAACTGGACACAAGACTGAAGGCATGGCCTGACCAGTGCTGAGTATAGGGGAAGAATAACCTCCCTTGTTCTATTTGCCACACTGTTCCTGATACAGGCCAAAATGCCATTGGGTCTCCTGGCCACCTGGCGGCCACACTGCTGGCTCATGTTCGGTCCCTTTCTTCCTGGCTGCTTTTCAACCACTGTCCCCAGCCTGTAGCACTGTTTGGGGTTGTTGTGGCCAAAGTGTAGAGCCCTGCACTTAGCCTTGTTAAATCTCATCCCATTGGCCTCTGCTCACCCACATTTCTCACCTGTAAGGGACAAAACTCATACAAATAATCAATAGTACACACTTCTGCTGGCCACTAAGGAGATTTTTCTGTAGATCCTAGGACAACTATTCTAGAGGCATCAAACTACCCACTAGAAAAAAGTTAGGCAAATCTTATTCCAGATTAACAAATTAATACCCAGTCTAGTTGGACTGAAGTCAGTGCTGTTACACATCAGATAAAGCTGACCCCAAGAGGATAGATCACATCTGCTCACTAGTAGTCATGCAATTGGCAACAAAAGGTGTATTTTTACTCTTGATAGGTTCAATATGTGTAATTGTAGTTGTTTCTCAAGGATGGGATAGTGGAAAATATTTCTATGATAAATAAGTTCAGTCTAATTTGCCAGTACCCGATAATGTGGTGTCAGTTTTGCAAAGGAAGCATAAAATGATGCAGAGCAGTGTGTGAACTCATTTATGAAAGGTGGTAACTTGAGATGCAAGGCAATGTGAGTTAGGATCAGTATGCTACTAGAGATGCACATCTATTGTTTCTCTTCTTCTATATTTTGCATAGCACAAGATGTGTTATTTCACTTCAGAAATTGCAAGCAGACTTTACCCAGTTAAACAGATCGTGCAGATATCTTGGTTCTGCATTGAACTAATTTTGTTCTTGATTTCAATCAATTTAAAAGGACAATAGAGATGTTTTAGCATTTACTTTATTTTATTTTAAATGTGCCCTACATGAGATTTGGTCATTCTCATTTGAGAATCCTCTCTTTGAATCTAGGCATCATGAAAAATCACTCAGGTGTCTATTCTGCAAGCCACAGAAGCAAGAGTGGGAAATGTTGTGGAGGTTGCCATAGTAGCATCTGGATCTGAAGTTCTCTGTCTCATCCTGAGGGTTGAGATCAGGAGCAAATCTCAATCTTTAATATTGTCTTCAGTGTGGATTTAGTCAAGAAACTTCTGAATTTGGGCCAAGTGCTTTTAGAAAATGTAGTTCCTATTTGAAAACCTTACCAGCTCATCCTTACCATCGACAAATATTGGCTGGCTATAGCCTGTAGTTGCAGATTCCTGATTTTGCCAGTGAACATTGTATTAGTGGTAGTATTTTTAGGAGGCTAGTTCAATCCACAGTGAATGCTATTTCCTCTCAGTCTTTGCAGTGTTCACTGTTTTATCATTGAGAGCTCTCCTGTAGCATTTCTCTATTGCCAGCTAGGGATGCTTCTCTGCTTTCTATAATGACATACTGAGATCTTCAGCTGCAATAGTAAATTTTCTATACTGTTTTATTAAATTCCTTTCTGTTATAGTTGCTAACTACTCTCTGTGCAATGTATTTTTTATCTCCTTATTTAGAAGGTAAAAGCTTACTGGGAATTGTAGAACAGCAATCTATAGGAATTTTTTTTTTCCAGAATTGCATTTACTCAGCTCCTCAGTTTCATCAGATAAATGTTTTCGTAGTTCTCTGAGTGGTTATGGCCTAAATTAAAGGCAAAAATCCACATTTCATCACTGATAATAAGAAATGCCATCATTTTCTGGTAGTACCCAAATATAGAGCTAGAGATTGGAGCCTTATGCAGCCAGGCTTAGTGCAGATGCACAAGAAGACACAGACCTTATTTCATCGTGCAGATTTTGCTACTGCTATCCTACTGAAAAATCAGGAAATTTCCTGCAAAGGAGAATATTTCAATGCACAAATGAAACTGGAAGAGGGCCCTCTCATCTGTCCTTTAGATTGCAGAAAAGGACACCTCAAATGATATTGTATAATATTATCAGGATTGATTATTTCAGGTAATTGTAAGCTAATGCATGAAGAGAATTACAGCTTTCCTGTTATTTTAAGTGTTAATGGATACCTTTAATCAATTTCCTTGCTGATAGAAAGAAATCCAGTCTCATAAAAAATACAAGTAAAAATTTACTGCCCGTCTTAATGTGAATTTAAGACTATTGCTAACACCTGCTGTGGGCAGTATAAAGAAAAGGGATGCTTTATTCAGTACTGGCACAACTTATCAACAGCATGTGTCTGCACTGGCAAGAGAAGCCTGGTGTACTCCGTCAGAGGGTGGGACAGTCTATAAAAACATCCAAGGCACTGGGAGAAACAGCAGACTCTGTTCCAGCTGAGAGAGCAGCAGTGTGCCAGGATGTCATACTTCCTGCCATAACAAGTAACAATAGTGAGTATAAATTAAGGAGATGAAATGGGAAGTGATGGAGAAAGAGTAACTGAACAACTTTGAGACAGTAATTTACAAATTGTTTAACTGTTTGGCATACCCAGGTGCCAGTAGGGCTGAATCCAGCCTTAAGTATCCCTTTCTGAAGATTGCTCTTGCTCTGACATAGCTTTGGATGAGGAAAAGCTATCAGACTGGGAAGCTGAGCCTGTATAAAAATTGATATAGAAAAGATACCTCGTGGAGGATATTGATAAGTTCAAGAACTGTTAGTTGTTTCTAGATAGACCTCTCTTCACTTGAGCCATGGACTGGGACCAAAATTCATTTCACATAGGTCAGTTGAGAGCCAGCATATAGAGGTGACCTTCAGGTACTTTCAATTTGCTTTGTCCCTGTGGATTGGAACTGAACAGCCTCACATTGTGCTGCCAGTTCTCTGACTCACACAGCTCTCTGATAGCCGTTCTTTTGATTTCCAGATCTTGTACTTTGATTCTGGAAAATCTCTTCAGTGGCATCTGGAAAAAAAGAAAATCAGATTCAAGCGCAATTCATGTTTTTAGATATAAGTATTCAGAAAAGTCCAGAAGGGGAGCAATTCCTCCCTAAACAATCTGTACCTTTCAGCCAGCAATGAGGCCTCCAAGGAACAATTGAATCTTGAACAGTAGGCAGTGATACTGAGAAAGAAATATAGCCATGGGATGTTGCCATGTGGATTTACAGGTCACCCAAAAGTTTCACCCTCCCAGGGTACTCCAAAGCTTCTATTTAAACTTTCTATGCCCACTCTGATTATGCTGACCGAGAGGAAAACAAGGCAAACAGCAGCTGCCCTCTGTGGAGAGAGATCTTTTTTGATGTCTTAGGATTTCTTCCTTCCTAGACTTTCCAAGTATCTCTCTCATTGTGCAGAGGAAGCAAATAGGCGTATCCCTCAAGACCCAGCTGTGGGGTGCTTGTGCTAACTTCTATGAGCCCCAGCAAAATGCCATAGAACTTAGAGTCTCACTCCCATGGGATGTGTTCCCAAGTGATAGCTTTTCTTCCCAGAACCACTTCTGCTTTGCCAAATGACATTTCAGCTCCTTTAATTTCCTCCCCTTGTCTTCACAGCATTTTTATGGCTACCTATAGATACATTCATCCAGGCATTACCTTTTCAGTACAGCAATCTATCAGCCTCATGGAGAATATTTTGATGTATTTGGCCTCCCACAGTTGAACGAAATTCCCTAGCAAATCCCCTACTCTTTCAGAAGAAGATATCATTGTGCTTTGTCTCTTTTTTTCTTTTCCAAAGCTGAGTGGGATTCACAACAATACAAGTAGAGCATTAAAGGAAATAAAACCTATTTGCCAGTTTTTGGCTTGTAAAAGAGAAGCACCAGCCCACCTAATCCATGTGGGTGTTCTTGGTGTGTTCCAGCAAGGTGTATGCTTTAAAATAAGACTGGGACAATAAAGCTTGGGAATCATTCATCTGAAATCAGCACCCTGCATGCACTTGGCAGAATAAAACTGGAAAATTTCAGGCTCATATTTAGAATGGAATGAAATTGTTTGAACTACATTTAACAGTAACTTTTCCATATCCCTCATCTCTTTTCCTAGCACAAAGCCAATGGGCAACTGGCTTGGTAGTCTGCAATCTGTCTGGTTGAGATGGTGCCATTCTAAATTGATACCATACACAGCATATATACCATGCTGATTCAGTCAGCTGCATTAAGACACCCGATAGAAACTTTGCAGAGATGAGGCTGTTTAACCTTTTAAAACCATGTCTGGAGAGTATTTTGCAGTACCCTGTGCTCCTCACTACTGGAAAACCACCTCAGGTGGCAAACGGACTGAAGAGTGTGTTAATCCCTACCTGTGTTATCCCTTGCCTGTGTTATCCCCCAGTTTAACAGAATGGTGCTGCACTAGAAACTGTGCAGTTAGGCTGTGCTTAGTTTGTTTAAGGCTTCAGAAGGAAATATTCAATCATAGAATGGTTTAGGATGGAAGGGACCACAAAGATCATCTATTTCCAACCCCCTGCTGTAGGCAGGGATACCTCCCACTAGAACAAGTCACTCAAGGCCTCATCCAACCTGGCCTTGACCACCTCCAGGGAGGGAGCATCCACAGCCTTCCTGTGTGACCTGTTCCAGTGTTTCACCATACTCACTGTAACGAACTTCCTCCTAACATCTAGTTTTAATCTTCCCTACAAATTGTCTCTTCAGGTTTTCAGAGTGGATGTATCAAACAAGTTGCTGGTTTTGGCAGGGTGTTGCAAAGCAGCCATGAATTCTAAGAACTTGTTTTCCACGAATCCACAGTACTTTCTGCACTAGCATCAACTTGCTCAGCTTTAACTAAATTTTGTTTCTTTCCTTGTTTTATGGTTATGTCCAAACTTTATTGTTTCAGTGACACGGCACTTTTAAAGTGGAAATATAATGTTCTTTTCTCATCTTGGCAATAGGTGTGAATCCCTATCTTGAACCATAGCTTCCATGGCTGAAATGTACTCAATATCCTGACATAAGGGTACTTTTTTTGCGCGTGTTTGTGCCCTGTGTTGGTATATAGTTTGCTTAAGGCACTTATATTGATCACTGTGAAATGCCTTCATGGGCCATAGAAGCCATGAAAATAAAGCTGGGAGGGACTCCTGGAAACAACTTATTCCAACCTCCTGGATTAGTTTCAAAGTTAGATCAAGTTACTTAGGGCTCTGTCTATTCAAGTTTTGAAAATCTTTGAGGATGAGGATATATATAACGTTACTTAGTCTTCCTTCCTTTCTATTCCTGTAAAGATTGACAATCAAGAAATAAAATCATTTAGGCAAAGCAAGCTGCAAGAACTTTCAATGGAGAAGGGTATGGAAACTCCTTTCACCTGTGAAACAAACATCATTCAGTTGTTACAGGTTTTATATTCTTTTAACAGATGGAGACTTTGTGTCTCATTTCTGCCTTGTAAAGAAGCCAATCTCCATTTTCTTGAGTCCTACAGAAGCATGCCACCATATCATAAATGGCTTTGTTAATTCCTACTTCTGACCAGTTAAGAGTTGCTCACTTCCTGCTATTCTACCCTAACTCTAACTCAGTTCTTTGGCGTTTGGTATATTGCACATAAATACCATAGGTTTCGAGGCCACTTAGATATTCAGACAAGGAGAGCTTTAAGGATGCTAATTTACCATGTGTTTGCTAAATACTTAGTCTAGAGGGCAACACCTGCCTTACTGCATGAGACCAAAGAACAAATGTTAAATAATAACAAGAATCCATTACACTCTGAAAAGTAACTATGTAAACTATGTAAAAATGTTATTATTTCAACTGTCTCGTTTGATGCTTTGTGTATTCAAGTGTTTTTCTAGTGCATGGAGAAAGATCTCCGTGGGAGATGTTTGTCTAACACTCTCGGTTAGCTACCTAAGAAAGGAAAGGATTGCCGTCTGGAGACTGTTCCCTCTTCCTTGAATAAATAGGTAGAAAGATGGTTAACTTGGAAAGAAGTTGTGCCGGGTGAAGTACGCTGCAATCAGAGTGGGAGCAAATGTGGGGATCAGTTTACAAAGAATAGCTTCTCCAATATGTGGAGAAAATTAGTATTTAATTGCCTCCTTGTTTTGCATTATACTATAAGCACTCACTAAACTTGGAACTGGCCTAGAACTAGCCTAGATGCTTTGCACAGTATTAGTTTTCACATTCTGTGCCATGCAAGTGTTCATTTCTGTGGTAGGCAGAACTGAGAGATGGGGTGGGAGCTGAATACCACCTGGCATTTCATAGAACATTTGTCACAGGAATGGCAAAACCTACTCAAAGGATGCTGTGGAATTAGCATCCTCCTCCCAGCTATGAACAGAATTTCCAGGAGCTGAAAGAGGCTCATAGCCTGAGTGTGAATGAATGTACTGCTGTGACATTTGGGTTGGTCACACTCTCTGTCATCGTACTCACACAATAGCAGAAAGTTTGGGCTATGTCTAACGGTTGGGATATTGAGACATATAAGAGCCGTGGCAGCTGGCTGCATCATAAAATGCCCAAGCCATGGAGTCTAAGCAGAGCATTACTGACTGAAAAAAGGATTTAGTGATCTGTCTGAGGTTAGCAGGTAGCTTGCTCTCTTATTAGAGATTCACTGCGTGCATCAAACAGGGCAACTCACCTTCCAGGCTTCACAGGCATGGTAGTTTGGAAAAGGAAGCTTTTAGTCATCTAACAAAATAGCTCCTGTGTCATATTCAAAGACGCGCTTCAGTGGATTTCAGTGTTAAAACATATGTCACACGTAACTTCTGCTCATCTTGTGAACGAATTTGACTTGATTCCACTAAATGGAATGAAATTAAATCTCACCTATTAATTGTAATAAGCAGAAGTTTATTTTTAGGAGCTCACAGTAGCTAGTGCAGGAGACTTCCATTGTTCTAGCAACTCCTTATGTACCTGTCCTCAACAGTAAATCACTGTATTCAAATCTCTTCAGGTATCAATAATTCATATCATAATATGCATAAAATAGTACTTATCTACTTCTGGCAGCAGAACTATATAATCTTTCATTCACTCTTTGTTCTTAGTAGGCACACTTTTAATGAATATCTGTAACTACAGGCATTTTTGCAGCTCAGAGAAAATGTCAGATAAATAAGGGCATAGCTCACACTCCACTAAACCTGTGGAAAAGATTCCTATTGACATCAGTAGGAATTCTGTAAGAGTTTAAATGTTTCATCCTCTTTTACTCCTTTTTCTCCTTGTCCTGCTATCTGTAATCTCTTCTGTTGAATCCAGTTTACCTTGCATATGATAAGAATAATGAATTCCCAAATAAGGGTGAGAAGAAACTGTTAATGGATGGAACCTACTTGATGACAGAAGCCCATTTTAGATTCATGGTGACATAAAACACAGTAGATACTCCCCAGGAAGGAGAAATTTGCAATGAGATTTTTTTTCTGCTTCAGGGCAAAATACTGTATTCCTTAAAGATAGAAGAAAATTTAGGAAACCTCCTGGGCATTGATTCTTTTGGGGACTTTATCAGGAACCAGTTACATGAATTTGCTTCTTGAAAAGCTTACTGGGTTGAGGTTTCTTTACTTCTTTTATGCTTCCTTGAAAATCACACAGGGAAATAAGGATCTTTGGAAATTTTGCTCACATGAAATATAACAAACCATCCAACCAAGTATGAGGTAGAATGTGTGCTTAAAAACACATAAAATATGCATTTGAAAGCATAGTTCAATTTTGAGACATTTTCAATTAGATAAGAGCTGCCTCTTTCTTAGCAGACTGCACATATTAAAAGTAGAAAATCTTCAACATCTTAACATTTAGGAACGGGAATCTGGTGCTTTTCTCTAATTATTTCCATCTTTTCTGTATTATTTTTCTCTCTAGCCCTCTGCAGCCCCCCTGAGATCTTTGCCTTCCAAAGCCTGATCGAATCGTGGAATGGTAGGGGTTGGAAGGGACCTCTGGAGATTATCTAGTCCAACCCCCCTGTTAACACAGCTTTGCCTAGATCAGGTTGCACAAGAATGCATCCAGGCAGGTTTTGAAAGTCTTGAGAGAAGGAGATTCCACATCTCTGGGCAGCCTGGTCTAGTGCTCTGGCATTCTCTCAGGAAGGAAGTTTCTCCCTAAGTCCAAGTGAAACCTCCTGTGTTGTAGTTTGTACGCACTGCCACTTTTCTCATAACTGGCCACCGCTGAGAAGAGCCCAGTCCCATTCTCATTCTCTCCACCCTTTAGATATTTATATGCATTTAGAAGATCTTCACTCAGTGTTCTCTTTTCAAGGCTGAAGAACATCAGGTCTCAGCCTCTCCTGGTAAGAGATGCTCCAGTTCCATAATCACTTTTGCAGCTCTTTGTTGGACACTCTTCAGTAGTTCCTTGTCTCACTTGAATTTGGGAGCGCAGAAAATTCATGCTGGATACAGAAGTGTGTAAGCTGAGCACCAGAGCTGCAGTGGTGGTCTCTGGCAACAAAGACATATTAAATAATTCTCATGCTGTTCTGTCCCCTGCTCCGTTCTGCTTCTTGCTTTTCTTCCCCCTCTAGGTTACTGTCCCATCTCCTGTGATGATTAATCTAGCTGTAGGGATGTAAAAATGAGGCTTAAAAATAAAATATTGCAAGGTTTTGTTGGTTTTGGGTTTTTGTTCATTTGATTTGGTTTTGTGGGAGTGTCTTTGTTTGGTTTGTGGTTGTTTGTTTGTTTGTTTTTCATAGGCTACAGAAGAGATCATTTATAGCTTGTTTCCTGGAAGCTCAAATAGTCCTGCTTAGAGCTTGCACTGGCCTTAGCAAAAGGGAACAGTAAAGGACAGTGGTGAGCAGCAGTGACCAAGAGAGGTCAAACTCTTCCAATGCTGTCCTTTGCTACCAGGACAATTCTGATGCTGTGATACCACAGTTAAGAGCATGGGTCCAAAGACAACTAACAGAGCAAGTTAAGTGTGACCCTGCAGTCTGTGAGCTGTGCCACAAGACCCTTTGAAGGGTATGTCCCATGATGCAGTAAATATACATGGGTTCATTAGTAGAAATGTCAGCCTGCAGTGCTTAGTGCTTAGTCCTAGTTAAGGGCAGATGTAACTCACTGTGGGGTTACTCACATACTATAAATCAAAAGTTATGCTGTCCTGATCATCTGCTGTGTCCTAAGTTCCATTTAAAACAGTGTAAAGCCTGATAAGAATCAAGCAGGTTCCTTTTTTTAAACTTAGATTGGTTTCGCCATTTAAGTTTTTTTGTCCTATTTAAAATCCTCTGCACTGTCTCCAGCTCTCTGTACAGTGCAGACTTATCTGCTGCACACACTCTCCAGAGACTGAGAATCCTGTGCTTTTCACTGCCAGTGCAACCACGTCAAGCTGGTAAACATGCTTCTCCTTCTCCTGCACGCCAGTTTGCAGTGTGCTAATCTTACATTGTCATTAACCTGACATTAACAAAAGTTTTCACAACCTTCCAGGCACAGCCACTCCTGGTGTAACTGTTTAGAACTCCACTTAAGTCAGTCAACTTATGATAACTTCTGCCAACTGAGGTCTGGCCTGAGAACATTGGGTTGTGGCTGACACCTTAATTCCTCACAAAACTAGATTTTTTTTCTAGGCTCTGGACCGTTCAGTGCATAGTTTTCTGCATGAGGAGGGTTGAATTGTTTTACCACATATAAGAGGATGAGAGTGCTTCTCAGTAGAAGTTTCTGCAGGAGGTTTTTCCAAAGTGGTTTTCATGAAGAGGAAGAGGAAAGACGACCTCATTGTTTTGAAATGCAGTTTTCTTGCTGAATTATTTATTGCTCCTTCTGCTTCTGTTGCCTCAGGTGTTCTTTCAGGTGAAATGCCCTTAAAGCTGATCATATCAATGCCACTCTGTCTCTTCCCTCTTACTGTTCTGTTGTACTACGTTTCCTTTTTTCTTGCATCTATTAAGAGAACTATAGCATATCAATTGCAGAGCCTAAAGCTTCACAAAGATACCATGCTAGACAGCTTTGAGTTTCAGGGATGTTCCAAATGTCTTTTCCTTCAGTTTTGTCCTTTCATAGCAGAGAATACTTGCAAAGATGCTGTGGATGTTTTTCCTTTTAGCTACATTACACAATTTTGTCTATCAGATAAATTTATAATCTCATTATACCCTCCACCCCTATCTCTCTCAGTTGGGTGAATGTCATGTTGTTTGACCCATGACTTAGCAGCCCACTCGCATATTATAATTAAAAGTCAAGCTCAGAAACCTCCGCTGTACCTTATACTAAATATTTAACTCATGCCCTTGGCAGAAATACAAACCTCTAACCATAGATTTTAAAATGGCCTTCAAAATCAGAAACCATTCTCTACAAAAAAGGTTTATTCTCAGTTCAGCCATCCATAATTACTGCACAATATCAAGCATCTGTCTATCCTATTTATATTGCCAAGATGAAATTATAACCATGGTTTTATTCTCTTTATTTTTATACTGACAACTAGCATAATCCACATTCTTTGCAAAAATAATCACCCTCAGCCACTTAATGGTATTAGCATTTCACTTTCGCTGAGGCTTCAAAATCTCCTTCCATATTAAATTTATTAAGAGTTTTCAAATAAAAGTATTTTTTAGATACAATTTTCTGTTGTTCTTACTTTGTAAAAGTAGCAGCAAGAGCAGTACTACTTGATTAGTGTCAGTAGCATTAACATTAGATTTATATAATGGAAGAAGAAAAGGGTAAAGCTCCTGGTAACAAGTCACTTTATCAGGATCCTACAGAACAGGGTTCTAGTGCTCAGCTCAGCCAGGAACTTAGGCACTTGTTCACGGCATGATGGCTCATACTCTAGAACTAAGGATGTATTCCATACGTTAATATTTCTGTTGCCATTGGTGAGATAATCTATGTTAATAAAATTAACATAGCTGTATGTTTTCAGGTTCTTATTGTGTAGAATCCAATAAGCATGTCTGCAAATGTGAGAGGGAATTCTGGCTTCTGGTCACAGATTAACTCTGTTCCTTTTCCTAAAATCTTCAATTCTACTCTTACCATTTTCTTGTGATTGGTTTGACCTTTGATCCACATCTTACATCCATTTCCCTATGTCTTTGATTTCTGAGGCTCAGCCTTTCCCCACTACATCCTCCAATACTAAGTATCAGCAAACTGAAAACTCAGTCTTTGACATCATCCTCAGTTTTTGGTGCTGTGAAAAGAAACAAAAGCTATCTGAACTCTTTTTGCCTGCTGTTCCCAGAAAAATCCATTCTCAAGCACTGAGAATCTGGCTGAGCAGGTATCTCCTAGATTTTGTCATTTATAAGCAACCCTGCTGGAAGTGGATAGGGTCACAGTGAGTTGTTTCAGAATTTGAGACGTTGGAATCATAGAATCACAGAAGAGTTTGGGTTGGAAAGGACCTTCAAAAGCCACCTAGTCCAACCTGTTTTGCCTGTCATGGTAAGTGATCTCTCCATCTTTACCTTCACTCGGTTCCTGAATCCAGTTCCTGTCTGTTGATATATCCAGAATGAGATTTCCCTAGTGCCTGCCCGCAACATCAGTGGTGTGGTGATGCATTTGCCATCAGGAGGGCTGAGTTCAATGTTTGCTTTATAAATATCACATTTTACTCTTATTCTTTTCATTAAAATAGTTTTAATTTTCTTTTCCAGTTAATTTATTCTCTTTCTCTCCTCCTTTTGGGAAGGGAGGGGGTTAATAGAGAGCATCTGTCACCCATTTAGTGGCTGGTCTAGCCCTAACCCTTGGCACTGCACTAGCACAATGGTTTAAGTTAAGGAAATATTGGAAATACAAGCATTACAATATGAAACAACAAAGAGCTAAAGGACAAATTATTTGCTGATGTGTACAGGCCTCTACAGTTTGGGAGGGGGTTATTTAGTAGCTCGTTTTCTTTGGTTAATTTTAGGTTTTCACTCTTTTTGAGCTTTGGGAGAGAGCAGATGATACTGATGCTTTGCCCACTTTTATCACTTCGAACCGTTCAGTGTGGAATGTATCTCTGTAGCCTCATTGTCATGGAAATGCACAGACAGGAAACTTTCAATCAGCTCAGCCATGTATGTGCTTTTGTAAATCTCTGTCTTCCTTTTTTAGCTATGGAATGAGCATGTTGGGTGTTTTTCATGCACATACAAATTTTTGCATTGGATGTTTTAAGAAAACCTGGGCGGTAAGTTTTGGCTATACCAAATTAGCATGAAATGCAAAATCAAACTTATTTATACAGCAGTACAGAGGCTTCAGTACTGCATTTATGCACTGTAGAAAAGGCAATGGAATGGTCTCAGAAACTGCTATTAGACCGTAAAATGACTGCAAAGATGGCTTTGGCTATTCATCAGACACGTGATGTATCTATGTAGGGTCAGTGTTTCCCTTCACTGAACTGACCAGAGTAAGTGAGATCAGAAATGACCTTTCCTCTGATCCAAAGCCATTGTTGTATCATAAAAGATTCCTAAAGATGTAAAATGAAGGAGACAAAGTCTGTGAGGGAGATAAAGAAGGCAAATAGCAGTGGAACATAATGCAGAGAATGTGATGTTTGAAGTGTCCAGCTCAGCTCTGTCTGGGAGGACCTCTCTGACTGCACATGGTACACATGGCAGCTCATGCACTGCCTCCTCTCCTGCGTGAGCCAAGTAGGTCCTTTTCCAGAGAAACTCCCACATGCACACTTGGCCACAGAATGACTTAGAAACTGTAGTTATGGCCCAGTTGAGTCCAGGGCTTGCCAACTCCCAGGGCACTGGAGCTCTCCTCAGGTGAGTGAGAGCAGAGTGTGTATCAATTGATGAGTCTTCTGTTAAAGCCTGTACAGAAGGAGTCTCACAGAGGAAAACAGAGATGCTGTGAAGGCCAGAATTTTCCTCACATTTTCTACTCTGTGCACAGTTATTCTTAGTGCTTCTCCCTTGGAGAAGGAAGAAAGGAAGGAAACCCACTTGTTCTCAGACAGAATGACATTGTTCAGGGCAATTATTCAGAGCTTGTTGGGGATTGTGCTGGTGTGAGGGAATCTGTTTTAATTTCCAACTTTTCTGGTTTTGCATCTCTGCATTAGTTCTGTCTCCTGAATGATGTTTGCGAATCACCAACCCTAAAAATGCAGAGAAAAACATCATCCATAATAAATAGAGAGCACTGAGGAACTGGAAGGTATTAATGCTGGGAGAGACCTTCTGGAGAAGGCAAGCAGGAAATTAGATTTGCATTTGTGATTGATATGGCAGCATGAAAGGCAAACACGATGTAGGTCAGGATATGGGAAGACATTATGTGACAGAACAGATTGAAATGTAATTCTGTGTTTAATTCTAGACACCAAATAACCAGAAAGGTCAGTTAGGATTTAATTAGGATGCAGTATATTGGTTCTTAGAACATCATTCCACTGAGGATTCTTCTAACTTTAATCCATTTAGCACCAAAGACATTTTTTACTACTTGAATTTTCTAGTCATCCCCCAGACTTTGCTTCATTAGAGTCTTTTTCACAACTGAAATGTTGTTATGAAGGGGATAATGAATTAATGAGAGATTATATTTTTCCAAAATTAATATTGTTCATTAATTTTGATATTCAGAACTCTCACCACCCCCAATCACTAATTTTAATAATAATAATAATAATAATAATAATAAGTGATTCTTTGCATGGTCATGGAAATATTATACAGATAATGGAAATAATGTGCAAAAAAACTGTAACTGAACTGGAAGAGAAGATTCTTATGGCCAAATGCCACTTGTGGTCAATATACCGCCTGCCCACTAGATGGATGCAAGGAGCTCCTTTCTGCTTATGGCAGAAGGCTATGGTAAATTACAGGAGGCTTTAAGCATTTACTCACAAAATATTATCTCCCAACTCGCAGGGCTAGCTACAGCTTCAGACAGTACCCACACGCTTTCAGGGAATTCTGTCACTGTCTTCTTAACTGCTGAAACTTGATTCTTCCCAGGCTTCAGAGCACTGGGAAAGGAGGCAGACAATCTCTGACCTGCTCCTCTGGATGCTCTGTGTATCCAGGACTTCCCATCTCCACAGGAAGCTTTCAGGTGCAGGCAGGATATCTTGCAACGTACAGTCTTAGCACAACGTTACGCTGGCAATGCAGGCCAGTTGCATGGAGGCATTTAGAGCCTGCTCCAGGCAAAACAATAAGACAGTAAGCAATGGCAGCAGGCAACAGCAGGCTCAAATATAACAGCAGAGCACACTGTGTTTACCTGCATATCTCCTTTTATCAATGTAGCCGAGACTAATGGGCCTTTGGGCACAGAATAGCCAATCGGAATGGCAGTTAGCCGAGCTTGACCATAGTAGGTGAAACCACAGGCTTGCCTTACTCAAATTTGGGAAGGCAGGCACAAGCTAAGTGTGTGTACCTTGTTTGCCACAGAATGCAAACAAGTCTGGGCAGGCCAGTATGTGTACAAGCCTATTTCTGGCCCATCAGGCCTACCACAATACATGTCCAGCTTGATCCTGTCTTTGCATGTCTTACTGCATTTGAGTCTTCTTGGGAAATCAAGAGGATGGTGGCCACCTTGCTATACTTTTAGGTGATTAGGCCTCTCCTCTTTGATGACCAAAGGTGCTTACACCCTGATCCTCTGAAGATTTCCAGTCTTTTTTGTAAGCATCTCCTGTGTTATTTGGATCAATGTAAAGGAAAAAAAAAGGCCCAGAAGAGCCAGTAGCTTAAAAATTATAGTGTTGATTTTGTACAATCTCTCTGTTATCACAATGCCAAAACCACAGCCTGAATAGCCCTAAACCTCACTTTTAGTTGAAATCATAATTCTAAAGTTAAAATACTTGGAAAAAATTGCTGACATTAACTGGTAAACTCTTGTACTGCTGTACCAGATGGTAACTGTCACCTTGAAATTAGCAAGGAGATGGATAATTTGAAGGTACAGATTGAGTGATTTATGGGCTTCCTCTTTTCATTTCAGTGCTATTACAATCTCACTTGACATCATAGCTGTAATCTAGGTGAATGTTACAAATGTATTTGTCAAAACAAATCTTGAGTACTGCATTCAGTGTTGGGCTCCCCAGTTTAAGAGGGACAGGGATCTGCTTAACAAAGTCAAGCAAAGGGCTACAAGGATGATGAGGGGACTGGAGCACTGCCTTATGGGGAGAGGTTGAGGGACCTGGGGCTTTTTAGTCTGGAGAAGAGAAGATTGAGAGGGGATTTAATAAATGTTTATAAATACCTGAGGGCTGGGGGTCAGGAAGAGGGGGACAGGCTCTGCTCACTTGGTCCCTGGGGTAGAACAAGAAGCAATGGATGCAAGCTGCAGCACAGGAGGTTCCACCTCAACACAAGGGCGAACTTCTTTACTGTAAAGGTCACAGAGCACTGGAGCAGGCTCCCCAGAGAGGCTGTGGAGTCTCCTTCTCTGGAGAATTTCAAGGCCTGTCTTGATGCATCCTTTTGTCACCTGAGCTAGATTTTATGTTCCTGCTCTGGCAGGGGGATTGGACTCGATGATCTCTTTGGGTCTCTTCCAAGCCCTAACATCCTGTGATCCTGTGAACAGAGTATGGGTTTTGTAAGTACATTTTGCTAATATATCTTCAAGAAAGAGTTATTCTGATGAAGCTGTAAACTCACTCTACTGGCTGTGAAATTATAAAATAGCCACTCAGAGCTCATCTGTAAGTAAGCTGAATAATACAAAGTTCTGTTTCTTTCTTATTGTCTGTGATGGCTTGGGTGTTACCCACCCCACCCCCCCCCACCCCCAACTTCAGAAATCACCCAGACTAGATTCAGCCAGCTCTGGAAATTGAATGAAGCTTATATTTACAGCTTAGCACAATACACAATCAGATATTTACAATATAGATACAGTTATATACAGAAATATACAAGATGAAAGGTAATACAGAAACACAACAACCCTCCCAGAAACCTGGGTCCCCAGGAGGGGCTCTCAACAGTCCTCCCCACCTTCTCCCACTCCTTTCTACCTTACCCCAGACGTTGCCTTGTGCCCAAGGAAGAATGGCAGATCGGCTGGGGGGGGTAGGAAGCAAGTGGATCAATCAGAGAGACAGAAGGTGAGGTTAGAGAGAAATGCAGCCCAGAGCCCGGACAGAGAGCAACTCCTGACTCCCTTATCTATATTTATGCTCTAGTTCTCATACGTCGCAGCAAGCCTATGAGTGAAGTAGACATTGCCATTGTTTCCCTTTCACAGCCTGTAATCTAGTTCTTCTCACCAAAACATTTTAGCTAGCTTCAAACTAGCACATTGTCTCACAGTAAAAGCTCTAGAAAAAATATCAGTTTATCTTATTGAAATAGGCTCATCCGAGATAGCGCATCAGGTGCATTACAGATGAAATGGGAATGTGTACCTGTGACACACAGCCCACGTCTGCTTCAGTCTCATAGCAAACCTACTGCAATGTTGTAGCTGGATTCCATGCAAATACAGAGGGGTTGTTTTTTAACATTTCTGTGTCTTAGATTGTTGTTTTAATTTGGCTTGATTCATTTTGAACATGTATGGCCTTTTTATTGCAGCCAGAAATACTAGTTTGTTTTGCACTCAACAAGGTTGCTTCACTTTTCTGTTTTTGTGTATCCACTTTGTACATTTAAACATAAATCTTTATTTAAAACTGTACTACACTTGAAATTTCCTTTTTGGTGCACAGGATTTAAATGGGAGCTAATAAAATCGTTGGCAATCACTTGGGCATGAATTCATGCAGTCGCTAGTCAGTCCTCTTAAGATCTGCTCAGGTCTTAGCTGGAATTTGAGGTGTATTACTGAGCCTGTGGGTTTAGACAAATTATCTCTCCTTTTCAGAAATCTCCAATTACTGTGAATGAGCACCAGCACCATAACATTGTGTAACCTCCCTGCTTTTTCCCTGGCCTTTCTTAAAAGCTGAATACTTAAGGAAATAGAACATTTCCACAAAATGATCAAATATCCTCCTCAACTCTGAAAAGTACTTTTGAAGAAGTACTTTCAAAAAATTATTTTGATCCAATACTTCATCTTAGTGTAGTTATAACTTCCTGGTATTTAACAGTCCAACAAGGAGAGAATTGAAAGAGGTCAACAGCTGAAGCTGGATCAGATTCATGACAATGGAAATTTCTGGGTTTTTTGTTTGTTTGTTTGTTTTCTCAATTGGAGCACAGATTCCCATATCTGTGAGGTTTCATTCTGTCATTATTGCAGTTTAAGTGTGATTACAAGCTTAACCTGTCTATGAAGTCATCTTATTTCTAGTTTTATACCAACTCATCAGTTGAGAAATCTCTCCTCTGCCCTATATCCTCTTCCTCTTTTCCAAATCTAATCAATTTCAGGTATGATTGGAAGACTTCTCAACCTTTCTGTTACTCTGGAAGAAATTTAGAGTAGGAATAAATCTGTCAAAATGCCCATCAGACAGAAATAATTTTGCTCATTTACTTTCTGGTACCTGTGCTTGCAATATATAGAGCAGAGAGTGTGTTGTATGTTATCTCCTTCTCTGGAGCCAGGCCATTGTAGTTATGCCAGCAATACTATTCCATTATACTTGATCTCATGCATACAAATAAAAATAATCCATGTAAATTTTGCATTCAAGTAATTTTGTGTGTGTGTATGTTTAAGAGGCATTGGAATACAACCCTTTAAATAAGTTTTTTTCTGAGATACAAATGTAAAGCTGTTGTGTCTGTACTGAGCTTTAGTCTCCCAAGGCTGCCTTATCTGATGATCATTTGACACTCAGAAAATAGAGCTAGTGTTGTTTCGAAATGGTTTTCTGTCATTGCTGGATTAAAATTGCAGAGCTTTCTCAAAAAGGCACTTCTGAAAGATTTTTAAAAGAGAGTAAATATGGATGTGAGAAAGTGAAAGGATTTGTGTGATCCTTGCATTTTCCTTCCCTCTTCCCTTGCACATTAAGTGGAGAGTAGGATGGCTCTCTGTAGAGCCGGAGTAGAGAGTAGCAAACAGGGTTTGTGAGAAGGATCACAGATGTCTTTTCCTCAAGAGGAGAAAGGGTGCCAGGCATCAGCTGGTGTGTACGTTGAGACCATCTGGGATGTGATAGAGGCCTGGTTTCATCCCTACATCCCTGACACAAGGATGAGGAGGGAAGGTCAGGCACTATCAGTTAAAGGAATCCTGTAGCACAGAAAAAGTCAGGGGGACAAAGTGTTTCCTCCTCCTTTGTTCAAAAGAGGTGTAGCACAGAGCACAGACATCTCCCTGTCCCCCACTGAATTGATCTGATTTGAGGACAAGCTCACATGCAGATTTTAAAACACCTGGAGAAACAGCCTGAAGCAGGAAAGAGTCTTCAGCTTCCACTATAGCACAGCCTAGGTTTTATGTATAAGTGCTGGTGATCAGGGGGAAAAAAGTCCTCTCTACAGACCAGGAAAAATGGGAAGCCCCTCATTTTAACTGGCATATTTGTGAGTGGAGACCAAATAGCAGCTGCCTAATGAGCTGACAAGTTTCACCAGACCAAGTGCAGAGATGATTGAGATCCACTGTGGTTGCCTACAAAGGCAAAAGCGGTTACTTGACTGCTGCTGAACTATTACTGCTTCTGCTCAGGTGCCTTTTCCAAAGTTAATGCAGAGCCAGTAGATAAGGTGGTGTTTGTTCTGCATCCCAGGAGGCTGAGGATCCAGGGGCAGGGCTTTGGGATTGGATGCAGCAGTGCTGCTCTTCCCCTGGCCCAAGGCCCAGCAGAGAACTAACAAGGCTGGGCATGCAAAGGGAACTCACCAGCCAGTGCAACTTTGCTTATTAATATGGCAGAAGGTGAACTGTGGTTATGTGGATCAGTGCCTCCCATACTTTTGCAAGTGCTGTTGGGCCAGTGCACAGCATCAGCACGGAAGAAATGTTGACAGTAACAACTAGCTATTCTTTATTTTCAATGAAAACAGGCAGATGTATTATTCTGTAGCTGGCTCTGCAAACATTGTATATTTGCATTAGGTAGAAAACATACTTTCACCCTTAACAGGAGTATGGCCTGAGCTGCCATTGTGGTTTGTTAATCAGATAGTGCTTTACCTGCTGTATCTCAAACTGCTGGCTAACACAGCTGATCACTTATCAGACAAATATAATGTTAAGTGATTCCTAATGTAATGACAGTCTCTGTGTCACTATAAAGGTTTTGCATAAAATCCACAAGGGAAACTGTTGTCCTGGTTTATCAGTTTTTCTCTGATAAAAAACATTAGAAATATAAGGAACAGAGGGAATATCAATGAAACTTCAGAGTACATTTGCTTTAGAGTGAAAGAGTATCAGCAAACTTTCATCTTGGATAACTGAGGTGATATAAAAGCACTTAGACTCCAGAGAGATTTTACACAGTTATGGGTATCCCACATTAATGCATACTGTGCAAACTTTTTTTTTCCCCTGTTGTAAACAAAGCATTAGAAATACCCATTCCTGGTGTATGAAATGTAGTAATTATCAAACCATAAATGGATTCTCTTAAAAATTTACAGTTTTGCTGAACTACAGAATGTGCCCTAAGTGCATGCAGTGAGGAGAACCTAGTGGTGAACTAGAATATGGTTATACTCAGGTTGCTGATTCAGGCAAAGTCAGGACTCAAAATCAATTAAGTCAATAGGACCCCTTCCTTTGACTGCAATGTTCTTCACTGTGAAGCTTCAGTGATGTCTGAAGTATGTCTGTGTTACTGAGGTGTATTCATCTTTATTTGCTATGCCTATCTACTAGGCATGTGACCTTCTCATTAGCCTAAATAAGCTTATAGTGCTCAAAAAAAAAGGGGGGGGATAGAAAGAAAGACCAAAGGCCAGCTGCACTGTTAAATGGGATAAGCCATAAAGTAGACAATGATTTGTGAAGATTTAGGGTAACAAAGTCATTGAACTTCTATCATTATAATGGAAATGTTTTACTTGCAATTAAGAGAGAAGACCTACTTGTTCTGCTGTAATTCCAAATAGGTTAATACTGAACCCAAAGAAATCATGGCTTTGCCAAACAGGCAAATGGTCAATGGTATCACTGAAGAAGTTCTCCTGTAGCAATCAAACTATGATTTAGTAAGACAAGCAAAGAAATAAAGC
Source organism: Tricholaema leucomelas (assembly GCA_013400475.1). Classification (NCBI taxonomy): domain Eukaryota; kingdom Metazoa; phylum Chordata; class Aves; order Piciformes; family Lybiidae; genus Tricholaema lacrymosa; species Tricholaema leucomelas. The sequence goes on along the minus strand of WAAF01019826.1, from coordinate 249,606 downwards.
AGGTTATATCAAGAATGGCCAGAGAGGTCCCTGCAGTACACAAGCTGGAATGCAAAATTACCTATTGTAATGCTAATATCAGTCATTTTCAGAGTGTAAGGCATAAAGCAGTAGACTATTTTAAGATACATCTCCTTCCTCCAGATCTTTATCATCCCATTCACATAGATCCAGCACAATCTGGATCTGTGAATCCTTAATTAAAGGTACATATAAGCACTGTTTTGAAGATGGTGCATTGTATTGATTTTCCACCCTAGTTATCTCACTGTTTAATAATAAGAAGAAACACATAATAATTACATCTGCCATGATATTAAAAACACTTCAGACTCTGCTCTTAGTCCCAGAACTTTTGTTCTTTTCTTTAGAATGACCTCAGTTCATTATGTGGCAGCCAGCAGGGAGCTTTCGTAATGCTTTGTATTTGAAACTATCCTTCTTGATTTAAGAGCCTGCTTTGTAACAGAAAATTCATTGAGAATTCTGTGTGTCCTGGGACAGGTACAGGAGTCCGAAAAATAAGCATCTTGCTGCAATAGGGTTTTTTGTGTACTAGTCTGTATGTGCAAATGAAGCTAAGCATAGTGAAAGAGGCAAATTAATTTAAACGATCCATAAGTTTGTGAAACAGAATTTGGAAATGGTTCTGCTCAGCTAAACATCTCAAAGTCCAACCTGAGACAACCAAGCTACTGCATATACCAGTGTGGTTGTAAATAAGCTGAAGAACATTTTCTGCAGACACTGCAGTTGGACAGACCAACAATTCACAAGTGTAACAGCTGGTAGAAGTTCTCCCTCATCTTCACCTCATTGCCCTCTTAGTGCTCAGAAATTCAGAAGCAATACTATTACAGGAAGGCAGAGTGCTCTAAAGCTGATTCAACAGCAATTGCTCCTTTGAGTGGTAAATATAAGATAATCCTTCTGTTTGTACAAGTGCACGAAAGAGATGTAAGCATTGCAGCTAAAACAGATGTAAACTGCACCCCTCCCCAGAGACACCTGAGTCCTAGTTAATAAGGTCATAGACTACAAGGCCAAGAGAAACCTCTGTGCTACTATTACCTGTGTTAAACATCTATGAACTTATTCTTGTTTGAATGGAGTTCTAAGAAAAACATCTGCCTTTGATTTTCAAATTACCATTGATAGAATTATTCACAACCTTGATTAAATTGTTGCAAGATGTAACAACTCCTGCTGTTCAAACTGTGAATCCTATTTTTAGCCTGAATGTATCTGGCATCCGGATCTAAGCACTGAGCCTTTGTTAAAGCTTTGTTCGCAGACTGAAGAGACCATTGTCAGAGTTATGTTCTCCACACTGGTCCTCATACAGCTGTCCTCTTTCTCCTTCATCTTCTCAGTCATAAACTAAGCAGTCCAGGTTCCTACCCAGCCTCCAGTCTCCTAAGCATTCCTGTGTCTTTCCATGCTATGTAGCAAAAGCCTTTTGAATTGTAATCTTCCAGTACAAGTCCCACCAGTATCAAACAGAGATTTCCCTCTAATTAGTACTTTCCTAGTTATATATTCAAAAATCTCATGAATCTATTTGTCCTCAGCATTACACTGATGGCTATCTACCAGGATCAGCCAGCTTTTTTGTAGTTAGAGCTTCCATGCTGGTCTTTTATCTTGTAAAAATGGCTTGACTGTATATGTAGGACTTGACTTCTGTTTGTGGTATGTGACCAAGGACATATCTTACATGGAGGATGTGACACTCAGATAAGTAATCCATTTATATTATATATCAGGAATTTATTTCTACTTTGCTTTTAATCACCATTATAGTATGTTTATTTTTTTAATTAGGTCTTAACTGTCAAAAGATGTGGTCATAGGTCCTGGAGATACCCACTGAAGATACTTGCTAGAGTCAGAGTTTACAGAGTCAACGATTAAGGGACAAGTCTTAGAATGATTTAAGTACGCAACACTTACTTTATATTGTCTTAATTAAGAAAAAATATTATTTCAGAAATGCTATGTCCACTGTGTAACAAAGACTGAAGAAAAGGGTTGTGTTTATTTTAGTTACAAGAGCTTATTTCTTTGGCTGTAATCCATAACAGCTCTCTTGACACATCATCTACTCTTTTTGATGTTAATCTGCTTCCGAGTTATTCTCCTGTAAAAGTTCCTGGCTGGCTACTCCCTTCCTGTAGTTTCGAACTTGTGGCTGTCCAAACTAGATTATTTCAATGATTCAGATCTTTGCTAATTTTGCAATCATAATACTACTCTGGATAATCTGAGGAGAAACTCATTTACTATAGGAAAAAAAGAAAATATAAATAAGAAGTTTCTGGTGTATTTATAAGGTTTTAATATCTTCTGACCATAAAAGTTATTGTCTGTCAGCATTTCATGAGGTCAGTTGCATCAAAAACGTAGTATGGAAACAAGGAGTCGAAGCAGAATATAGAAATTATATTTCCTCATTGCAGTGGTCCTTCATAGAGTCCTGGTAAGCCTCTGCTGCTGATTGGTTGGCCTTGCAAGCCCCACTTGGCACGAAGCAGTTAAATAACTTTATGTTCAACACAGATCTATATATTTGGGGGTGGGAGCAGGCTTTTCTATGGCAGCATGTGATTTAGGGATTATTAAGGCAGCAGTGGCAGAGACTCCTAAATCATAGCAAAGCTTTGTGTTAAATTACATAGCACAGAGTGCTGTGCTTCTAGGTAGTTTTTCTTAATTGTGCTTTTTAAAATGTACTTTAGAGTTACACATCTTGCACAGTGATTTATAGCATAGATCTTGCTTCTGCTCATAAATAAGAGACCTTGCATCCTCCCTACAGCTGCCTGGCCCACTAAATACCTGTAAAGGTATACTGTCCCAGTGAATCATTGAGCTCATTCCCTGAAGGCCATTACCAGGTGTTTTTTCATTCTGCCTGTTTTAGGGGCTTTGTCTGATCTGTTGCCCTAATATCACTCTGATTATCCACTAAATTAAAACTACCTGAGGAGGTCCTTAGCACTTTCTTTCTGGTCAGTCTTCTAGATGTTCTGCCTCTGGGCAGACCTTAACAGCAGTCAATGAAGCATGTACCAAATTGGATTTGAACTTTGATTTCTGTCAGTTTTTTCTTGTGTGAACCCATGGCTCTCTTCAAGGTTAGTCTTCTCCTTGTCTTTGTCAAAATAATCTAGAAACCAACCTTCATAAATCTGACATATTAAGCTTAATAAACATCAGTCTTAGACAGTTTTCTCCCGCTCAAATGAAAGCCAAACACTGTTCTCATTTACTCCAACAAACTAGGCACAGATTGTAAGAGTATTTCCTATTTCTATCTGAATCTCCTACTCGGTTTTCTGGTTTGGAATTAGTTTTCAAGATGTAGTTTTCCTGACAAATTTATTCCCTTACTGTGTTACTGCAATTAAAGTCTGCAGTAGTTTCTCTCTCTTTTTTACTTTTTTTCCCTCCATGGAATGAGTATTTACTGTTCTGTGACTTTTCTTAACTGCTTAGAACTCTAACAGAAGTTTGATATTAATGTTTTAACAAAAATATGTGCTTAGTACTACATCTGGTAGAACTGCTATTCATTTTTTAAATTAAATATTCTACAGCTGCAAGTTTTATAAGCAACATTTGCCTAGTAAATGTTATTTTTCTTACCAGTACAGGAGGAGGATTATTTGTTTGATTGTCCCCTCTTAAGAGGCTGTTTCTCAGATGTTTAAGCAAAGAAGATGCTGCTTTCTCTTCTTTTAGTTTATTTTAGAACACTTCTTATCTCTGAGCTGTTTGCATGCATATTACTTCTCCTGACCATGATTGCACATATTCATAGTAGCCTACTTTGAGGTGCTGTTCTTCCTGATTTAGATGTGAGGAGCTAAGGCACAGGAAGAAAAAAGACAACTATCGGTTGCAGACAAATGCAGAGATACTGGAGCTAACTCCAAGGAAATTGCTAGATCTGCATGTACAGTACAGCAGCACAGGCTCGGGTGCAAGGAGAAGGACTGGAATGTTTCATGTTTCAAAGCCGGCTGGCTCAGCATTAGCTCTAGGATTTCTGCAGGACATTGCATCACCAAATATAGGCATGCTGAATATGATTTCTCTAGGGTTACATAGAACCAATCCATGTCTCCTGTGGTAAGGGTAATCACAAGACCAACCTTCCCCCATGCAACTCCTGGGTGTGCAGATCTCTCTGCAGAACTTGAGAACTGAGAATTTCAGACTAGATGTTCTGAAAGCTTCATAAGCTGGTAGCTGACAGGGAAATAGAGAGGACCAATGCTACACAATGTATCAGTGACAAGTGGAAGAAAAGATAACAGTAACGCTGCTGTAACCATTAGACTGCACCATTTTGATAATATACGGTTATTATTTGGCTTTGTGTCTATTTATAGTTTTTAAACAAGCTTTTCATAGGAGCAGAGTGTGTAAATTCTTTGCTCTTATTTTCAAAGATCCATATTCTTCAGTTCTAGTAAATGCCTTGAAATAGTTCACTTAAATGAAAACTTGCATATAAATATTCAATGAGCTCTGCTGACCAGAATAGATATTCTCATTTATCCTTCAGGCAGACATTTTGGAGAGGCAGAAACAGTTATGCTTGCTTGAGATTTAGTCAAGAATGTACCTATTTCTGGCAGTGTCAAGTTTTCCCGTTGCTGTGAGACCCAGTGTCCATTTAGTTCACCTAATGTGGATTCCAAATATTACATATGAATCCTTCTATATAAATTCATTTTTCCCCTTATCCTGTTCACTGTATTGAAGAGATTGTCCCTGCTTATTGCAGGGGGCTTGAACTGAATAATCTAAAGGTCCCTTCCAACCCAAACTGCTTTGTGATTTTATGATTACTCCCTTCTTTCAATTCCTTCTCATAATTTGGAACTGGGTTTCATGTTTTCCTACCAAAGTCTCTGCATTTTTTTTTCCTCTTTGCTCATAGGCTGTGCTTTCTAGGTTTGTCTGAACATCTCTTCTCTGAGAGGACTGGTCAAGGTATGTAGGGATGCTAGTGCCAAGAATCTGGGACCTATAATTCCTAATTCCTACTCACTGTACACCCAGACTAACACTGGGACACTAAACTGTTTATACCATGGTGGGTATAATAAAACTTCACAATGCTAGCACTGAATGATCTGCATTATCAGTGAACATTGCAATTGGCTAGGATCCTGAATGCTAAGTACAAAACGTTATTTGACAAAGGATGCAGCACAGCTGTAGCTAGCAACTGGGATTTGGGAAGCTCATTTACCTTTTTTAACACCAAGAAATCTGGGGGTAGAAGAACGAACAATTAATAGCATATGCAATGCCAGAAAAAGATAGACTAAAAGGGGATAAAGTCAGTTTTTTTCTCTGACCAAATATGGAAAACAGCAGGGAATGGTAGATCTTTACAGGATATGAAATAAAACAAGGTAAAGTAATATCTGTATTCAGCTCTTATAGCTGCAATCATGGTTTAGCTCTAACATTATTCCTGGATATCACCATAAATACTGTTATCCTAGATAAAATTTGGTTAAACTGGGATTTGTTCCATTGCTGACATGATTTCTGACTTCTGTATTCTAGCTCACTCCATACATCACCTCACTTTAAAGCACATCAGTGCCTAAACTGGCAAAATTACCTCTCAAGATGATTAGTTTTCCTGAGTATAACAGAACAAATGCCTTCCATGTTATTGGAAAAACCTTACATATTTGTGATCAATTCAGCTTTTACAGGACCTCATTAAATTGAGTGTTTGTACAGTTAGCCTGAAATCGCTTGACTGTAATGAGCAACGAATATCAGTTAAGTGATTACTAATGAAAATCTAACCCAGCCTAAGCACAATTAATTTCTGCTGAAATCTGACCACTCAAAATGTAAGTAAATTGACTTGGTTCTGTTTTAATGGAAAGATTTTTATTTGTTTAAATTTCAGTATTTTAACAAGCCATGGCAATTTGATAAAATGGGGTGTCCAATTGCAAAAGCTTCCTCCTTCATTTGCAAATGCACACATTGTGGAAAGTTAACACACCATATATAATAAGAAATTTCTGCAAAGTGGTTTAAAAGCATAGAGACTTATTTGTACCCAAAGGCCCCATCTCAAAAGATGTCTTTAATTAAGACAATATAAAGTAAGTGTTGCATACTTTAATCATTCTAAGACTTGTCCCTTAATTGTTGACTCTGTAAACACTGATCACAATATGGCAGGTATAGTTATTAAGTAAAAAAGGTCTGATCCTTCAAGTTTATAAAGAATTATATCATCCAATCTCCTTAACATGATCCTTTTAAGAGGGAGCTCTTCCCCTTGGGACTACAAAAACCACTGCCAAGAGCAGAAGACAATCAGATTCAGAATCTGTGAAACCTTAGTGCTATAAATCCCTTTTGAGACATGACAAGGATGGGAACTGCTCCTCCTGTTACTTTGCCTTGGCTGTCTGCATAGTCGTCAGGAGTTCAAAACATGTGAAATACGTGGCAGGGACTATGTGTGTTCATTAATCTCCACTGCCAGCAAATTAATTTGAATCAGAATATATGAGAAGTTTGGGGGCTGTTTCTTAGATCAGGACTGAATTTTAAAACATACTTGCCAAACCAAGCTCAGGGAAGAAGTTTGCCCTGGAAAGTTTCCTTTCCTACAAGACAGGCAAAGGAAACGAGGCGTTACAGGAGTTACATGTCAGCCTCTTGTCTCTGGTAATTCACCAGTTCCCACATTTCAGCTAAATATGGTTCAAATACCTTGAAAGGGGCTTGACTCCACAGGCTGGATGAATATATGCTGTCTACAACTACCTGAAGGGAGGCTGTAGCCAGGTGGGGTTGGTCTCTTCTCCCAGACAACCAGCAACAGAACAAGTGGACACAGTCTCAAGTTGTGCCAGGGGGAGCTATAGGCTGGATGTTAGGAGGAAGTTCTTCACAGAGAGAGTGATTTGCCATTGGAATGGGCTGCCCAGGGAGGTGGTGGAGTCACTGTCCCTGGAGGTGTTCAAGAAAAGACTGGATGGGGCACCTAGTGCCATGGTCTGGTTGATTGGACAGGGCTGGGTGCTAGGTTGGACTGGATGATCTTGGAGGTCTCTTCCAACCTGGTTGATTCTACGATTCTATGATTATATCCTAGTGCCCAGGTCTGCAGTCTCTCCTCTTTAACTCTTCCAGGTCAGTGAGTAATCATAGACAGAATTCCTCCTTCAGATGTGAGGCAGAGGATGCTGCTTTGGCTCAGCAAACACAACACAGTTTAGGACGGATTAGGACAACAGCCAGATAGCAACATCCTCTGAGCTCCTGTATCTGCAGTGCCTTTTGGTAACCACTGGACCACTGACTGAATGCTATCAAGTTGTAAATCTACCTTTTTTCATCCTCTTCCAATTTAAGTCAACTCATTGCATGCAAATTAACTTTTCAAATTTCAAACAGCATCAGTGGCCATCATTTCAGGAATGGGTAGCAATTCAGTGGTACCTATTTCAGCACAGTTGTTCATTTGGTGCTTGAATTTAACTGATTGCTTCACTTTGAAAGGAGCCCTGAAAATCAATGCAATAAATAAATACCAGTATTAAGCTGCACACTTGTTTGCTATGAAATCCATAGTTTTAAATGAAAATTTCAATACTCACACGTACTACAAAGTGGGATCACTGTAGACTTTAACCCAACATTCACATACTGCAGATTACTACCATAACATTTATAAAAGGTTATTAGAAGATTTTACCTGTAAGTGTCTGTATTTTTGATTTAAAAGCTGTTAGCCAGGAGGCTTGCTGACATCAAGGTTTTTACTAGGTTTGGGGTTTTGTTTGTTTTTCACAGTGAGGAAAGCCAATCAGGTATCTTAAATCTTGAGACAGTGATAATATACATGATTTTATATTCATCCTTTTAATAATACAGCAAACCGATATGCAGACATGCTAGTTTCATTTACAAAGTTGAAATCTGCTTCCATAATTCTTGTGAGATAAGAAGAGATAAACTATATGCATTCATCTGGATGCATTCCTGTGTGAACTACTCTAGGGAATCCTCCCTTGGCAGAAGAGTTGGACTCGATGATCTCTGGAGGTCCTTTCTAACATCTGAAGTTCTGTGATTCTGCAATTTGCATCAAAAGGCCATTGACAACCAGCTTTTAAGAATAGCTCCTGTGCTTTCTTTGTCCTAAAGTACAAATTAGAATCTTTATTTTCTAAAACAAGCAGAACACAGAAACAAAAATGAGTTGTTATTATATACTGGATACTTCTCACAACAGGCAGGCTCCACTGGTGGCTAGTTAGACAGCTGTTGTGTGTCCCCTTCAAGAGCCTAAAGAAAGTATTGTCACCAACAGTTATTATCTCTGTAGTCTTCCTCCCACACATAATAGTCAGTTTGAAAGTAACAGTCAATGTTATATGCTGGGGATTATAACCTGTGTATTTTAAACAAGAAATTCGGCTGAGTTTTCCTCAAGAGACCGGTCCCAAGAAGCAATTGAGGTATATTTAATACTGAGGTGAGCTGTGACAATATAGTGAGATGGTCCTTCAAAAATATTTTGACTCCTTCAAGGTGATCCTTACAAAACTACTCAGTTGTAAGGTGCAGACAGTATGTAAATTTTAAGAAACTGTAATATCTGGCACAAAATGGCCTACAAGCAGCTCCCTGATACTCAAGTTAATTGAGATTAACATTTGAAAGGTTTTTAGCCACAAATAAGACTAGAATATCAGTTGCTTTCCTAGCAACTTGAGGTTGTTCTGGGACACTAAGGGGTTTTTGTTTTGTTTTGTTTTTTTTTTGCTGTAATGATTCAATCTAACTATGCTGGTCTAGAGATTAACCTACAAATGTTTAAGAGACTTCCAGCCAATTTCCTTGAATCGATCTAGCTATTCTCCAGAGCATAAGTGTACCACCATTCTCCTGAGTAACAGTGGCAGCTTTGTGAGCTGGTTGTACCAGCACTTGTATCACTAGTCTGTTCAACGCAGCCTTGGGATGTCAGCACAGCAGTAACTTCTATGAGGATGTAACTAGTTGGATAGATGATGGAAGAGCAGTGGATGTGCCTTGATTTTAGCAGTTGAGACCATCTCCCACAGCATCCTCATAGCTAAACTGAGGAGGTGTGGTTTGGGTGATGGAGTAGTGAGGTGGATAAGGAAAGAAATCAGAGAGTTGTGGTCAATGGGACAGAGTCTGTCTGGAAGCCTGTAACTAGTGGGGTTCCCCAGGGGTCAGTACTGGGACCAGTATTATTCAATGTATTCATTAATGACCTGGGTGAGGGCATGGAGTGCACTGTCAGCAAGTTTGCTGGTGACACCAAGCTGGGTGGAGTGGCTGACACACCGGAGAGTTGTGCTGCCATTCAGAGAGACATAGGCTGAGAGTTGGGCAGGGATAAATTCAATGAAGTCCAACAGGGGCACATGTAGAGTCGTGGACCTGGCAAAGAGCAATCCCACATACCAGCACAGTGAAGGGGAGAAGGACTTAAGAGTCCTGGTGGATGGAAGGATGGCCATGAGCCAGCAGTGTGCTCTTGTGGTCAGGAGGGCCAGGCCATTCTGGGGTGTATTAGAAGGACTGTAGTTAGTAGGTCGAGGGAGGTTCTCCTTCCTCTCTACTCTGCCCTGGTGAGACATCATCTGGAGTATTGTGTACAGTTCTGGGCACCCCAGCTCAAGAAGGACAGTGAGCTGCTTGAGAGAGTTCAGTGCAGAGCCACACAAATGATTAAGGAATTTGAACATCTTCCTCATGAGGAGAGGCTGAGGGAGCTGGGGCTTTTTAGCTTGGAGAGGAGATGACTAAGGGATGATCTCATTCATGTTTATAAATATGTAAGGGGTGAGTGCCAAGAGGATGGAGCCAGCCTCTTCTTGGTGATGCCCAGTGACAGGGCAAGAGGCTATGGGTGGAAGCTGAGGCATAGAAGGTTCCATGTGAACCCGAGGAGGACTTTTTTTTTTGCTGTGAGGGTGATGGAGCACTAGAACAGGCTGCCCAGAGAGGTTGTGGAGTCTCCTTCTCTGGAGATATTAAGAAACTGTCTGGATGCATTCCAGTGTGATCTGCTCTAGGTAATCCTGCTCTAGCAGGGGCTCTGGATCAGATGATCTTTCGAGGTCCCTTCCAGCCTCTGACATTCTATGATTCTATGATTCAAACTAGTACCAAATCTTCAATGTTATTCCTGTGGGTGATGACTGTGAGACCAGGGTCTCTACTCTGTTGAGATCAAAGGACAGACAGAACTTGCTTAGTTGTCAGCTCTGACAGAACCAAAGGAAATGTGTGTGTGTGTGTTATCCAAGACAGACAAACCTCCCTAGGCAATAAGGAGGCTTGATTTAGTCTTGCACTTTTTTCTTATTACAAGCAAAGCCTCATGTCCTTCATTAGCTCTGATCTGTTGTTTTTGAAAGGAAAAAAAAAAAAATTCTACTTTTATAAAACTGCTAGAAACTGTACATATAGCAGAGAATTAACAGAGGGCAGGCCACCTATCACTGCTGATTTTTTTTATCCACATTAGATGGTAGAAGTTGCTTAAAATAGGGAGGCAGTCATAAAATCCTTGATGCTGTTGGTATTTATCATCCAAACACACAATTGGACATTCAGTGTGTGCTACAATCGGCTCTGACTGTGTTTGTCTGGGGAAGGACCCTGACAGTGACATTTGCTAGATATTTCCCTGTTAAAGCAAGGAAAAGAGCAGGGTGGTGGAGTGGACTGTAGGTTTCTACGCCTTTGTAGGTACTGTCACGTTCATTCTTAAAGAAAGGTACAGGAAGGACAAGAGTGACTGAAAGAATGAAGGGGAAGCCATGAATTTTAGCAGATTCTGCCTAGGTTTACTGCTGAAGCCACATAAAATATTTAAATGTACTAGAATCAAGTACCTCTACTAGTGCTGTTCATGTCTGAGTTTATGGAGAACTAACACCTGACACAACTGTTTAGAAAATAATAATGGAAATATTAATAACTTCTGTATCTTACAAATGGAAACTAGAAACATAAGACTTTGCAATGACTTAGTTCTGATTGAAATTTTCATTCCTGTTCCATTAAAGGTAGGCAGTAGAGCAACAGGAGCACTGAGAACAAAGATCTAAGTGAAAACTATCACTGAGTTACCTGGGCTTGATCCTGTAGTTATTAAAAAATGAAGAAGTTCAAATTAGTGCCTCAGGTCCCAAAATTCAGCTTGAGACAAAAGTGAGCATATAAAATGATGTTTGCTGCAGCTCCTGACTGGCTGAGATCCATAGTGAATTATTTCATTAACTCCCTTTGTCATAGTGAGGATCTTGACTTTGAAAGTCTTCAAAACTTATGTATACTCTAAATGAGAAGAGAACTCTAACAGGTATTGCTGCAGCAGATAAAATTACTGTTGTTTTTGTCTTGCCATCACTACAAGTCACCACTTCCTTAGAAAAATACAGAGAGAGCATCTGCCAGGGCCTTGGCCTTGCCACTATCTAACCAAGTGTCTTAGATTAACCTTAACACAAATGGAAGGCTCCATCAAACAAAAAGGCTTCTGGGAAAACTCCTGATGTATTTCTTTTCGCTCTTCTACCTCCCTCTATTGCCAACACACACAACATCCGTCAACTGAATTCACAGAGGGATGACATTCACATAAATATTCACATAAACTCTTCCAAATCATATTATGTACACATTTTAAAGTAGTATTGCCTGCAGATGTTGTCAAGACTTGAAAATGCACAAATTTGGGCTATATTTAAGCAATAATGACTGATGGAGGGGCTGTTTCTTTACAGCTAAGTGTGCCAAGACAGCTTATCTGGTAATTGACTGCTGGGAAGGTCCTCCCTGTCAGTCATCCCTGCTTCACTAAGTATTAGATGGGAGGAGGGGAGAAGGCTTGTCATTAATCAAAGGGAAAAATTCAGACAGCTGCTGTTTTGCAGTTAAAGAGTATACAAATATTAAGAAAACCCACCAACAGTTACCTTCCAAGGTGTTAGATGTTATTATTATATGTTGGCTCTCAAGTTGTCTTTGATATGGCTTATCTATATATACACACACACGTACACATAATTTATAGTTCAGTGTAATAACCGAGGCTTGGCTAATACAGCTGAAGGCTGTGCGGCCATCCAGTGAGACTTGGACAAACTGGAGAGCTGGGCACAGAGCAACCAAACGAGGTTCAACAAGGATAAGTGCAAAGTCCTACATCTGGAGAGAAATAATCACTACACCAGTACAGGCTGGGAGGTGATCTGGTAGAGAAAAGCCCTGTGGAGAGGGACCTGGGAGTCCTGGTGGATAACAATATCCATGGGACAGCAATGTGCCCTTGTGGCCAAGAAAGTCAATGGGGCCCTGAGGTGTAGTAGGAAGAATGTGTCCAGCAGATCAAGAGAGGTTCTCCTCCCTCTCTACTCTGCCCTGGTGAGACCTCATTTTGAGTACTGCATTCCGTTTTGGGCTCCCCAGTTTAAGAGGGACAGGGATCTGCTGGAGAAGGTCGAGCAGAGGGCTATGAGGATGATGAGGGGACTGGAGCACTGCCTTATGGGGAGAGGCTGAGGGACCTGGGGCTTTTTAGTCTGGAGAAGAGAAGACTGAGAGAGATTTAATAAATGCCTATAAATATCTGAGGGCTGGGGGTCAGGAAGGGGGGACAGGCTCCGCTCACTTGCTCTCTGGGATAGGACAAGGAGCAATGGATGTAAGCTGCAACACAGGAGGTTCCACCTCCACACGAGAGGGAACTTCTTTACAGTAAGGGTCACAGAGCACTAGAACAGGCTCCCCAGAGAGGCTGTGGAGTCTTCTTCTCTGGAGAACTTCAAGGCCTGTTTGGATGCATTCCTCTGTCACCTGAGCTAGATTGTATGGTCCTCTGGCAGGGGGATTGGACTGGATAATCTCTTTGGGTCTCTTCCAACCCCTAGCAACCTGTGATCCTGTGAACTGATATGAAAACGAGACTGTAACAATTTTGTCATTTTCAGTACACTTGGTTGCTTCCAATGTGCTTTCAAGTGAAAAAGCAACAACATTTTCTAGGGACAGGCAGGCATCAGCTTTCAGAGACTGGACAGGACTAAAGTTATCTGCCACAAATACAGGCAATAGGGAGCCTGTTCTGAGCAAGCAGCAGGACACTCATTTGTTATTTCTCTCTGGTATTGTTCTTCACTGCAATGCATAAGTATAATAAATTAATAAGAGATACATCAGTAATTATAAATGATTGACACAGTAGTGTTCATTAGGCCCTGTGTACCTTTGTCTGGTTTAGGAAAGGATAAGACTGAACCCCATCGTTCCACGGGACAGGATGTGCAGAACTTACTGCTCTGTCAAAAGTGGCTCTTAGCTTTTGTCTGGAATATACTTTGGAAGTGTGTACAGGTTCTAATGCGTTCACATTAGGAACTAATGGTCATGCAAAGGCTTTTTTCCATCTTACCAAGAGGGTGATTTGTGCCACTTTCCCATTTCTAGCAGCAACATTCATTACCAAGAACCTTTGAAGCAATCTATTTCAGGAAGAGCAATCAGCTACTGTGATTTACCATGGGTGTTATAAATATGACTAACTTTGCTTGCTGGTGCACATATGGACTGAATCCTAACCTCACTGAAATGAGTGGGAGCTTTGCCAGTCACTACCCTGTAATGTAAAATATCACCATATGTGCTGGATGCAGAGCCCTGCCTATCTGCTGTACCTTCAGCAGGTATTCTATACAATGATGTTACAATCATTTCTACAGGACTTGTCTTCTTCAAGTCATATAACTTCAATGGGGCTGTGTTATTGATAATACCCAGGTAAGAGTAGATGCTTCTAGATCATATTACCAAATACATCTAGTTTAAAGCCTAAGATTTCAGAACAAGAGATCTGATAAGGCTTATCATTGAATATCATAGAATAGCAGCCTGCCCTGGGGCAAGAGAGAACTAATGAAGACACAGCAATGGTATTTTAGCCCAGACACAAAGCAGGCATCATAATTTGATGCAGACATATTCCCCTCCAAAGCGTAGGTGATGAGCTTGCCTATGATGCAGGATTTGTACCTCACACAGCTCTGTCCTGAGAAACTCAGCCAGGTTGTGAGCCCACTGTGTAGCACCAACATACAGGATTGTTCCCTTCTTGGAAGAACCATTCTAGAAAGGAGTCAGTTCATGTCAAATAAAGCAGAAGATGTGATTGGTGATTCAGAACATTTTTCCAACATTAAAGATTGATTGTAAGTCAATTGGAACAAAGGAGTAGGTTTGTTTAAGGTACACATGAATTACAAGGTATATTTTTTTTTCCTGGTAATTTAGAGGTAACAGGATGACAGAGGAAGGGACATTTTCCTTGAGAAAGTTCATGTATTAGTCAATATTTGGGGCAAGTGCGTGATTAATTTTTAAAATCACTTTAGATCCTTCCAGACTTATGTATTTTACTGTCAATATTTATGACAAAATGCCTCGACCTAATTTTGGGGTTGTCTTGGATTAGGATTTAGCCAGGTAAGCCATCAGCTCTATCCTGTCATCTACTCTCTCTGTGATTTTGGGCAAGTCCATTTTTCAGTCTCAGCTTTTCACCTGTAAAATGAGAAGAGCAGTGACCAAACCTCCACTTGTGCCAGCTATGCATATCTCACACATAGGCACAGACGTCTGACTATTTTTAAAACCTGACACATATATCATAAAAAGCCTTGGCACCTTCTTTGGAGAAGTATTTGCTTTCTATCTGGAAGTACTGTAGATCTGTCTTCATGGATCTCATATGACCATGCCACTATTATATGAATGTTAAATAACAATGTTGAAAATTGCAGGAACTCAGTATACAAATAAGTTCTTCACAAAGATGTCCAAAAGGGGAAGTTGTGTTCAGAGGGAAAATTCAACAGATATGATAAGCCAGGCTCATGTTTCAGCACCACAAAAAAATCAGTGTCTGGGATGAACTTATGAATATGTCTGTAAGTTAGACATTTCTCTGCATAACTTTTACCTGTTTATCACCTTGCCTTGGATAATTCTAATTGTATCAAATTATGTTAGATTCTAATTTAAACTAGGATTTAACTTGAAATTTTCTCCATGCAACAGTGGTATAGTTTTGGATTTTCCCATCAAAAAACTCTTTTTTCCTACTGCCTTAGAAGTTTATATGGATAGTTGTTCGAAGGAAGTAAAGGATATGCTGCAGCTGTTTGTAAACTTCAGATTTTAGAGCTCCTTACTAAAAGAAAATTGAAATTGAAATGACTGCTTCACAGCAGAATGGCTAAATGAAAGAAATCTGTGTTTGATTTCAGTTATCCTCAACATATAATGACATTATTTATCAATACTGTAATTTTATCAATGCTGTAATCACCAGTAAAGTACTCGAGAAAGGACCACTGTCATTTTTTTGGTCACTTTATTATTGGGTTTGCTACAAAAGCCTTTCAGGTGCTAAGAGTATTTCTGGATGGTTGTGGAGTTTTTGTCATTTACCAAAGCCCTTAGAGACTGAGTGATTTTGGTTGTTTACTATCAGGCAAGTAATTAGAACTTGGTTTAGGAAAGAGCTGGTTTGTTTGAGAGCTGAGAAAGACCAAAGTCCTGCTGGTGGTCACCAGAAACCACGCTGATGGACCTGCCAGCTCTGCAGGTGGAATGTGAAGTCATACCAGGCCTTTCAGCAGGGAGCTCCAGTGCCGCTGTCTGACACTCCAGCTTATGTCAGTGACATTCTCTATTAGGTCTGCTTCTGCACACGATGGCCCATAACACGAAAGCACTGATCTCTTTGCGGGTTCAACAAGGGAGTAAATTAGAGAGGCAGCCATCAGCCCAACTATAGTCCACACCACAGCACCTTTAACAGTACAAGACTCTGTGTATGTTTTGCCTGTCGTTATTTCTGAAGCAGCTTCAAATTGCTTGAGAATGTCACAATAAGCAAACAAAAGACAAATGAACTCAATTAGTGATAAAGGAGGAAGGAGGGGCTGGATTTTCAAAACTGCTTATATAATTTAGAGCCATAACTCTTGTCATAACTCCCAATTCACTGGGAATTGACTGTCTAAATCTTTCAAGTTCTCTTGAAACAACCACCCAGTAATTTTTCCCTGGGCAGATATGACTAGCTCTTGCTTTTCCCCAGTGAGAGAAGTGTATCATAAATAGCAGTCAGAAAAATAACTTCATAATATGCACTTTTTATTCTTTCTTTTTTTATTATACACTTCCACAAGGGTGAAATACTGGCTGTACAAAAAGTTTAAATGGTTTAGTTCTGCCTCAGATGAATGTATAGTTAAACTTCAAAATACCGATTCCTTGCCAAATCTCATCTGGGGCAGTGCTTTCCAAGTCTGTCTTCCATTTCACTTTGGTTTAAAGGATCAAAAAAGTTCCATTACCCAGTAAGCCAAGGAAATTAGGATGACTGAAATCTTAGACACGAAATGAAGTGTGTCCAAAGGCTAAAAAAAAAAATGTATTGTGTTCGAGGTAGGCAAATACTGTACAAATGCGTTCAGCTCACTGAAGTCAAATCTAGACCTCACCTTTGTGGCCTACAGAGTTGAACAGGGGGCCTCTTTATTTCCCAGACAAGATGAAATTCACTGACTGCCTTGAGATGCATCAGTGCTTGTACGTGTGCAGCCCACACTGAGTACATGGGCACTCTCCCTTCTCACCCTGCACAGCAACACACGTAATGCTTTACCTCAAGCAAGACTGTGGCATGGTGTGCAGTTCTCAGTCAGACTCATTCCCCTTGCAGGAGTATGGAATATATAACATTAGCTATAGTATTTTCTGTGGGAAGATTTTTTTCTCCTGTTCTTTGACTTGACAATTTCAAATTACTGTGTGTAAAAACAATAAAAAACAAACTGTAGAGAATATCTGCTCCAGGCTGCTGGGGACCTTTCCACTAAAATGAGTGTGTCTGAGAGAGTCTTAACACAAGGGGATAAATGAGTTGGTTTGCAAGTATAAGCATATTTGTAACTATTTAATTGAGGACACTACTAATTCTGTGCTCTGGAGAAGCCATGTAGCATGAAGCTCATTTCACTTGACCATATCCATCAAGAAACTGGTCATCCACTTTAAACTCACCTACACTTTCATAGGGCTGAGAGACATCACAGTCATTAATTCCATCTTTTTTGGACTCTTAATTTAGGGCACTAAGGGTTGCTTCCTGGTGGTATATGCCTCCTAGCAATGTATAAAGCAGAGCACCAGATAATTTAGCTTTGCCTAATGCTGCTCCTTTAGATGTCTAATGCTAGGTGAGATGAATTCTAGTTTTAACATTTGCCCTGGCAGATGGCTTATAGGCTGGAAATTGCTTCCTGTCATTCTCACTGGTTCACATATTCCATAGTGATTATTTGTGGTGTTAAAGTCTCCAAAGAATCCATATCTGTAGCTGCTCCATATTTAACTATTTAAACAGTTCATTCACCTTCTCTGAACACCACCTCTGCCTGTCCCATTCAGACAGACCTGGGTCTGAGCAATTTTTTGTGCTCACAAGAGCTGCCATGTGCAGAACACAGAACGGTTCCAATCAGCAGACACACAACACCAGTTTAGCAATGTCCATTGGTGATTGTAGCCTTCCTGGTGGTCTCCAGATGTATTGGTCACATCATATCCAATTTGATTCATTATCTTTATGACAAGAATTCTGCTCGCAGGCTCAGGAGGAAGGACAAGACTCAAGAATTTTTTGAACAATCTGACACTATCTGTATACATATGTTGAAGAGTTTCCATTTTCTAGACAATCCCCAGACTACTATACAATGTAGCACCTTAGGAAAGGCAATTAGAATAAACTCTATTATCTGAGGAAAAGGACCTGGAGGTCTGGGTCGACGAGAAGCTCAACATGAGCCGGCAGTGTGCACATGCAGCCCAGACAGCAACCCTGTGCTGGGCTGCATCAAGAGAAGTGTGGGCAGCAGGGCAAGGGAGGTGATTCTCCCCCTTTACTCTGCTCTCGTCAGACCCCACCTGGAGTGCTGTGTGCAGTTCTGGAGCCCCCAATACAAGAAGGACATGGAACTGCTTGAGCGGGTCCAGAGGAGAGCCACGAAGATGATCAGAGGGCTGGAGCACCTCTGCTATGAGGACAGGCTGAGAGAGTTGGGGCTCTTCAGCCTGGAGAAGAGAAGGCTTCGAGGAGACCTTAGAGTGGCTTTCCAGTATCTGAAGGGAGCCTACAGAAAAGCTGGGGAGGGACTATTTACATGGTCTAGTAATGTTAGGACAAGGGGGAATGGGTTTAAGCTGGAAGAGGGGAGATTCCAACTGGATGTTAGGAGGAAGTTCTTTACAGTGAGGGTGGTAAGACACTGGAACGGGTTGCCCAGGGAGGTTGTGGCTGCTTCCTCCCTGGAGGTGTTTAAAGCCAGGCTGGATGAGGCCTTGAGCAGCCTGCTCTAGTGGGAGGTGTCCCTGCCTATGGCGGGGGGCTGGAGCTGGATGATCCTTGAGGTCCCTTCCAACCTAAACCATTCTATGATTCTATTCTTAAAGAAGTATCTAATCTTGTTTTGAAGGCTCCAGTGATAGTAAGTCTACTACCTTTCCACTATTGAATTATCCTCTGTAACATGAGGAAGAGGAGGGATTGCTGTCCTAGTCCTTTGGCTTCCCTTCATTTCTTAAGTGTTTTTAGCATTCCTGTATCTTATCTCAAATGTAGATGCTAGGCTTTAATACTGTTTTTGCCATTAGGATGGATAAGATAGTTTGACAATTCCTCCAGCTTTTATTCATTCAAGGATTATATTGGATGGTACCACTAGAGAACTGCAGTGAGAGCTCATTCAAGGTAGCTCATGAGCTTCTCTGCATCAGGTGGACCTAGTCCTTAGATATCACTTTCATCCACGGTCTGAATAGATTGCTACATATTTGTATAAAGTTAAAAATATGGCGCTCACTTCTGATCATTTTATCCGCTTGCTCATATCACATTGTGACAGCAGCCTCTCCTTACTACCAACACCAGTTTGTATTAGCCCTTTTATTAGGAACCAAATTAGTCCTTAAGTGTTACAGAAGCAGGACAGTTGATATCCCCTCAGTACCAACTGTATGCTGTGCTCTGTCAGCAGGCCAGCAATGTGGCTAACTTAGTCCTGTTCCGTGCTGCTGCCATAAGCATTTTTAAATCAAAATTTTATGCGATACTAAGTCATATGCCTTGAAGAATCCAGTAGTCCACCTCATGAGAGTTGCCATAATCAACCAAGAACACACTCCTGCCAAAAGACCAAGATTTGTCTTCTAAGAATGCTGACTGGTATCTGTTACATTTTTAGGTTCACATGCTTTGCTGGCACAGTCTTGAATGAACTCCTTATTCTTTCATCTGCTATTGGTACCAGACTAACCAATCTGTTATTCTCTACATCATCCTTCTAAGATATTGGCACCATGTTGGCAGTCACCAGCTGTTTGATATTTTCTCAGGCAGCCAAAGAGCATTAAAATTAACATTGCTGGTTGTGAGAGAGCTCATTCACTTTAAGACTACTGAGGTGGAGCTATCTGTGTGTGTTGATCTCGAAACATTTCATATTTGAAGCTTTGTTTCATCTGATAAACTTTTCTGAATGTGGTGTGAGGTACTGATGTCTTAACTTGATACTGGAGGATGTACTTTGAGTTTGTCTTTAAGAAATCCTGTAATCCTGCACCTTATTTGCCTTTCCTATTGGGTTAATTCCATTTAAGTGAAATGGGAGCATAAATAGGAGCAGCATTTTATCAAGACTTCAGCTTGCATTTCCAGAACAAATAGTATCCAGTTAGAAAAGCTGAATGTGATTTATCTGTGAGCCATCTCCAATTTATAGACACACATATGCATGGCTTTCATCTGATATCATATTTATACAGATGGATTATAATATTCATTTTAGTATCTGATCTTCCTTAGATCTGAACGTGTTGGAGCAAGGCCAAATTTTCTTTTGTACCAACAACAAAGACCTTACCAGCTCTCTGCTCTTATCTGCTCTGCAGGAAATATAATGTATGAGAATATCTACATATATATACATACTTCAGAAAGTAAAGCATCAAAGAAGAGAGGGAGACAGGAGCATTGGCTAAAATAAATTGTGGAATTCTGAGAATGATCGGATATTTTAGAAAAATAAATGGAAAATGAATCAAAATTCCATCCTACATCACGACATATTTGCAGAATAAATAGCCCAATGACTTTGGCCATAAGGTAAAGCAGGTGTATTGAGGAAGTAGGAATGCTCTCATGTTCTCAGAGTGGATGCAGATTTCTCATGTGTCATCCTTATTGCTCCTCAGCAAGGTGATATTTGAAGTGGGGAAGCAGGGAGATCAGAAATAAGGGCATTCCGGCTTGTATATAGCAGCTGCCAAATGATATTGTAAGATTTACATGTGTACAATAACAAAGCAAACAGGACCACTCAATCATGAGAAAAGAATATTAGAAAGGTTGATATATTGTTGTTATTATACAGCAATAATGCAGAGTGAAATACAGAGTACAAATACATCCGAAAGTAATTTTTTCCCATTTCCTTGTAGTTTACAGTATGCACACTCAATACCAGCCATTAGGTCTGTAAACTATGATATAAAGGCTTCCTACCTAATCCTACACAGTGCCATTATAAGCAATTTTAGCATATTTTATTGGGTTGGTGAAAATTTTATTCTCTGAAAGACTGTAAGAGAATGAATTGCTTTATGAAAAATACACCATAGTACCACATAGCTTGGAGGGGTAACCCACAGCTGGTGAGATTCTCTGGCTTTATTAAACAGCCTGAGTTCAGAAGCCAAGTGCTTTTTCTCTGTGTGTGAGCAGCTCTCTTGTATGCGGTAACCAGAGAATGCTATCTCTGGTAATGGTCAGACAAAGTTCATGGTTTCTAGGGGTCAAGACAGATCTTTACACCTGTGATTGAGTATTTTTCAAGCAGGTTAACTGCTACATCAACTGCTATTTGCTGGCAGATATTGCCCCATATAGTACTCCCTTTGCAGGAAGAAGCAAAGTACCAGGGACAGCTTAAGTCTTTGAAGACTTTACATGAAGTCTTTGCCATGTGAAGACTTGAGATGTGGGTGGTTTTATCTTCCTAGATGTAAAGGGAGATGAAGGTGTTAATGGCAGATTGAAGGACTGTGGTGTAAGCACACTGCTTTGAAATCTGCACAAGGTTTTTCTGAGCAGGGCATTTCATGGTGTGACAACTTGGGAGGGAAAGCACATTGCTGGGTCTTCTCCACACCACACTACTTGGAGTGGAAACAGATGGGGGTGAGACTGGTATATGAACCTATGGAGCAGTAATCAGATACGTAAGCTGATGTGTCACAGGGCATTATAAATGACAGGCTTAACTGTGGTGATCCATGTACAATGATTTCAGTCTTTTTCAGTACAGAGGTCCTGAATGCATTTCAGAGGAAGCAGAGATTCATGCAGGGTGAAGTCAAACATTGGTTTTGGTTTTTTTTTCTCCTTAGTAACCTTTCTTGGATCCCTTCTAGGCCACTACACTCTGGAGTTCACAAACTGTAGGCTGAAAACCGCTGCTGTAAATACACACACAAATCAAGCAGTGGGCTAATGTTGTTTGTAGGCTGTCATTCACTTCACATTTGTTTTGTCTCTCTGGACTGCAGGCTTTTCAGGGCAGGAACTGCCATTTTCTGTGTACACTGCTCAACACAGCAAGAATTTTATTTCAGGTGACAATACTGGAACCCTAACAATGAGTAACAATAATGAGTGAACACAGTGATTGTCATCTAGTGTCAGGAAGGATACCTCCATAGAAACCCAGCAAGTCAGAGACCTGATTACAATGAGGCAGAGAAGGAGACGAAGGACATTTTCCCTCCCACTACTGACTCACTCATTTATAGATTTTTCCATCTATTTTCTTAGCACATCAGGACAAAGATACTTGGTGGAATGTGCACCAAGCTACTGCACTCATGAAAAGGTGCAATATAAAATGTTGCAACCATGCCTGCTCTCTTACATGTACCTGTCTAAAGACTGACACGAATATTGTACCCATGCTGTTCATTCCAGAAATCTGACATTTCTCAAGATGAGGCCAAATGTGTTTACAGATAGATTTCTGAGTTTATTCAAGCTGAAAGGTACTTCTCATCTTTTGAAATGTCAGACTGCTGCTCCAAGAAAAATGAGTACAAGAGATAGGGCCACTGTTGCACAGCTCCATTTTTAAATGAGCAATATCTGATTGAAGATCCCAGCATTCATACAGCTCAGTGTTTGGCTATGATATATTGGCTGCACTGGAAGAGTGTAGTTATTTGAGCTCACTGATTATTTGCTTCAATTGCGTGCCCACAGCAGCCCCCAAATTCTAGTATCCTTTACAACCTTTAAATCCATTTCAACATCTGTAATATCACCTAAGGGGCTTTGCTTATTTAAATGAGTGATTTGATAAGCTAGAGGGCACAGGTTTGCTATAGAGCTGCTTCATAGATAGGTGAAAAGAAGCACAGAGAGCACAATGTAGTTAGGAGTGTCACTGTGAATCTGCAGTGAGCAGGCTACCCGTGCATTGCAAGAGCAGATTTGGAACAGCAGTACTGAGTGTGTCAGAAAGATTATGATTTACTGTCTCCTGCTTCAACTTCTGGCACCTATACTTTTTACACAACTTATCTGTATCTCCTATACTTTAGAGTTCTCTGTAGAATCCACATGTAATATCTAAGCCCTCATACCATACTGTTCCTGGACCTTCCATGCATATGCTGTCTGGAGATGTTGTTAAACAAAAAGCATCTGTTAATGGTATGGGGCACAACATTTTACTTTCATCCTAGATTAAGTCAATAGTTAGTTTTGACTGTTTGCCTCAAAATTGCTTAGATATGGAGAATGCACCACACCAGAAAATCAGACAGAAGAGCAGGACATTAGAAATAGTTCATAAATAACTTGAACGCTAACAAAACCCTGTTTCGGTTCCTCTGGTACTCCTGGAATCATGTTAAGAGCCTAATCCAAGGCAGTAATTTGGAATTGCTATTGTTGTTAAAGTCCCAATTGAACCTCTGTGCCAGAGCACAAATTACCTAGCCTACACTTAGAAGTGGAACTGCTCTGACCCAGTTCTGCAAGAGTAAGAAGAATTTTGTTTAGTTTAATATTGTTCGGTACAAAATTAAAGGTTAGCTTATCTGTAACAGCTGCAAGGTTTAAGTGTGGCAAAAGCACTGTGAAGGACTGGGTCACCTAGCTTCCATTAAAAGAAATAAAAAGTGAAGCAGCTTGGAAAGCCTGCCTGTAATTTTTATATGTTTATCTTTTATGTTTCCCTTTCCCTTAGTGAAGGTGTTTGTTGTCGGCACATCGCTTCTTACAAATCTCAGCGCTTGACATAAGCTGTTTTATTTTCACTTGTCTCTTCAGACAATTTCATCATAGTCTCTCCCTTTTTTCCCCATATGGCATCCTTCTGTGAGAACAAATACCGACATCAGATATTTTCTGCTTGTATTGAGAAGAGAGGTATAATGATGCTAAAATAACTTTTAAATAAAGCTAGTTCTGCTCTTCAGATGAGGTAAGGGTATGTTCTTTATCCTAAAGAACCTGTTCTATGGAGTAGTTTGTCAGATGAGATTTGTGTAAACAGGCTGTAAAAAATATGTAGCTGTAAAAAAATAACAGTTTCTAAAGAGCACTTAACTTAGAGCACTCTATGAAAAAAATTACAATAGCAGGCCAAATCAAGGAGAATAAGGTCAAAAAGTAACATCTGGATCTACTCAGTAGACATGGGAGAAGAAACCTGTATTGCAGCCACTATGCTGTTGTAGTACATCTCTGTGAAGAACTGAATTCTGCCAGTGTCTTCTACATCTCTGACTTCAAATGTCTTCTTCCTGCAGACATTTGTGAAACTTGCTTGTTCAGCTTTGTAACGTGTTGGTTTGGACACTAGAGATAGTGAAAGCATTGTTCACTTCTCTCCAATGATTTTGGAAGGGCATTCACAGAGAGAGGCTAAAGGTTCTTATAGAGTCGAGAGATACTGACTTGTAGTCCAACAATTTTCTGTTCAAAGAAGCAAAAAATATTCTCTGTCATAAGAAGCCAACACAACATTGTCTTGCTCAGGACATCCCACAAGGCTCCAGATGCTGGTACAAAACCTATCACAAACCTAGGCGGGAAAATCCAAGCCTTGTGGCTTCCTTCTGGTTAATGCACTCAGGTGCTCAGCTAATTCAGATGCTGTTTGTTGATGCATACTTGTGGTCTCATATTGTAATTGTTATAAAAAATACTAAATATAAAAAACTGATTTGAATTTTGGACAGTGTAGGAGGAAACAGATTCAACTGCAGAGCTCTCAATGCACTATTGATGCCAGTAATAATTTTGTAGTGCAGCTCTTGTTAATAGAAACGATCATAGTTTCATATAAAATGGAATAAATACACTAATTAGTGCAGTCTGGTATTGGGAAGGATTTGAGTACACACTCCCCTACACACAGTCTCTCAGAGGACCTCAGTGTCTCACATTCAGGAAGCTGTGAGGTAGACTGAGTCTGTATTTGCTGCTGCAACAAACAAACATTTGCACCTAATGATGACAAGGATATCGTCTTTATGCCATAAACAATTGATTTTCAAGCAAAGATAAGAGAATTAAATATTATGTATTCCATCTGTAAAACTAATTAACTCCTTTGATTTAGCTAAGGAAGGTGATGTTTTCTGAAGCTTAGCTTTACTGAAAATTGACCTTTCCATCTACAAACATACCATTTAATTTACAAGAGAAACAAAACCTTCGGAATTGTATTTACTCAGTAACTTTAATAAAGGTCAACTCTTTTCAGAAACAATTGTAAATGTGGCATTTAGCCTTTCATATTTTGGAAAGTGTTACTGAATCTCCACATCCAGATAGAACATTGCCTTTGAATTAAAAACAACTAAATATATAAGAACAAAGAGATTTTACAAAACTCTCTAGAGGTGTTGTAATTCACCCTCACACTTCCCTAGCACTATTTTCTTGTGTCTCCTGTGTCTTAGGTCAACTAATATTCATAAGACATGGGCTAAGAATGAATATAATGTGTTTTAAAAGGTCTACCAAGTTCAGCAGGAAATAGAATAGGATTTTTCTTTGACCTTTAGGAAGGAGACTTGGCAAAATCATTGAAGAAAAGCTTATTCATCTGAGATATGGAGGCCTCAGTCCAGCAAAGCACTTTAGTATATGATTGACTTTAATTGTGGTTAGGCCCACTGCAGCCAATGAGTCTGTTCCTGTGCATGAAGGCCAGCAGCACTGTAATTTTTATTATGTGTATTGTAGTTGTGCCCAAGGAGCACAGTCCTGCTGCATAATGAACAAACCAAACCAACCACCACCAAAAGCCAAAGCCCACAATGGACTGGGCTAAAAAGGTGACAAGTTCAGTGGGAGGGTTTTTTTAATTAAGACATTTGTGGGATCAATGAATCAAATTGTTCTGGTCTCCATGCATGGAAAGCGGTACCCAGACAGAATTTCTGTCTCATGCTCACCTGTATAGCTAGAAGGACTTCATTTTTCATCTTGCCAATTCTCAAATAGAAGCTGCAACAAATGAAAGGCATTTGGGATGAGAATGCCTTGAAGTTTCTGCAATTTGAAGTGCTAAAGCAAGCTGAGATTTAAACCCTTTCACTCTCTGAAAGTGCATTCTTCCTTAAGATTAGGCAACGTTAAAGACAATGCTCAGGTAGAAAGCTCCCTGGCATCTCAAGTGATGCTCTAACGGGAAAAAGGTCTGGAAGTCTGCAGTGGACTTTCTGAAGAAAAACCAGTCTCTTACAAGGTATTCATGATGCTCTTCAGTGTGTGAATCCTTCCAATGACTTCAGTGAAAAAAGGATTTACATAAATCCAATAAAAAAGCTTACATTTGTCATCATATGATAACATTTCAAACTAGCATGTGAAAATTCTGCCTAATAGAATTAACCAGAGAATTGGATGGCTCAGGACACTTCAGTCAGATTAATACTAATCTTACAACGATTTACAGTGTGAGGAAACTTTCTCTGCAGAACAAACACACTGTAGTCACTTTAAAAATGCTGTGTTTATTAAAATGGTATTACACCTGGAATGTATTAAAATTGTCCTCCCAAGAGCCCTTTTCTACAGTTGTTAACCAATATTAAATTCCATTGCCTTTAAGAGCCCAAAATAATTGTTAACGAATCCCATAGTATCATTTCTTTTCTCTTCAGAGCTGAGTGCTAGTCCTGTGTTTGGTAGACTGAGTGCTATAGGCTACATTTCAGTGAGTAGGCAGGACAAACTGGAATAAAGTAAAGGCACAACAAACAAAGTGAGCAATGCAAAACCAGAGAGGTTCTGAGTATTTATGTGTTTGGCTTTGGACTGCAGAAAAGGGACAGCCTATGGAAAATGGAAAGAAGGCATGAAACAAGTACTAAAGCATCACTGAATGACCAAAAGTCCTTTGGTTCAGCTGCTCTGTATCTGATTTATTTAGTTGAAGTTTCCAGAGAATAATCTCTCAGGTTTTGACATGCATGCAAAGAGGGGGTTATTGCTGCACTTCATCCGATCCTAGCACTGTATAGTTTTGCGTACACAGAATCTTGATGTCCTAGTTTGAATTCAAATTTTACAACCATTAGTATACTAAGAGAGTATTGATTTTATCCTCACAGTACTACTAGAAACTGTCATCATTTGAGCTGTGGAAACTGTTTGATTCTCTATGAATGAATGGCTACAATAATGAAAAGGACTAGTTGAAGTACTTGACACACTTTTCCCTGTAGTAGAGACCAACGATGTTTTGTCTATATGAATTATTTATCTCAGTACTGAAAGAGCCTAAATTCTGTCCCATTGTCTGTCTAAAAGCATGGGTTGATGATACAAGTTCTGTTATTCTTTCCCACACTCATTGTGATGCATCCTTCAGCTTCATAAACTGACTGTATTCTTTCAAATCTTGCAGAATCCTTTGCACTGTTGTCTCTAAAATGCAATCTTACTAAACAAATCTCAAAGCTAGTTAGACAACTCTTTGTAATGTATTTTAAGAGACAGTTCCATCTTGTCATGTGTCATTTGGACAGTAAAAAAATTGGCAAGAGCTGGTATGAAGCAAGAAGGATTAGACTGTACGTACCAGATCAGGCAACAGATAGAATTTGTTATAGAATAAAACTAGGGGGGGGAGGAAATCATACTTTGTGGAAACTATGCTAATAATAAGGCAGACAGCTCAGTCTGTTCAAGTTCCAAAACTCCTTTAGTATATCTTTACATTTACCAGAACAAATCCTCTTCTAGGCTCAAGAGGTGAAATTATGATGTTTGAAAGCCTGATTGCTTTGGTGAGAAAGTACACTGTGGTTTAAAAGTCAGAGAGAAACAGAAAAAATGTGTGAATTTGCAGTGAGGGTTTAAAAAAAGGTAAATATTAAGTCAGTACATTGAGTTGTCTGAAAGAAACACTAACAAATGCATCATTAATTTCTGACCTTGAAAACAAATATTTATAGATTTCATTGCTACCTATTAAGATTTGGTGGAACTTACTTTGTTAAGACAACATATTTAGTAATAAGCACTGCCTTGAACCAAGTAGTAAAAGAAATATCAGAGTGAATACTAAAAAGGTTCTTTTACTAATGAACAAATCTCCATAACACAAAATTCCAGGAGACAAATATATCCACTGTCAAGCACCAGCTGTGCTAGAGTTTCATGTTTGTCTTACAGAGACCATGGGCACTCAAAATGTGCCCTTCACCCTTTCAGACTGGGCATAAATATTTCAACAAATAGAATTTCGAACATACTTTGTTTTTTTTAAGAAGAGTAAGAAAAATGTGTAAGAAAATTTTGGGTGAATATGTTCAAATATTGCAACAGTATTTGTTATTTGTACTGGTATTTGTCAGTGGGATTTGTCTTTGAAAACTTGCTCATAGGGGACTGCAGATACTGCACTTGCAAATGTGATGCTTCTGGCTGCAGTTCCAACATTCTAGCAGCATGCCAAGGGGCTTATTGGGAAGCGTTTGGTGCACAGCATTATCTAGCTCTGTTCACATTCCCTCATATCCTCCTCCCTCTCTTTCTCCCTGGTTGACACAACTTTCCACTGCAGTTTAGAAACTGAAGAGAAAAAATACCCAGTTCCCATGTATTTCTAAAATATTCAGAAGTCCTACTGATCACAGTGGGAAGTTTGCCCATGAAAGGATAAGATTGGGTTGTAACTAGAATTCATACTTGAAAAAAATGGCAAAAGCTTATGCTCTAAGCTTTAGAGATTACTGGAATGCAGCAATCCCGTGTTTCTGTTCAGTTGCTACTCTAATCCAGGCAGCTGGACAGCAGAAAGGTATATAAACTAGACCAAAAGTTTCCTATTAAAACCACAATCTTGCTTAGCAGGCATTTTTTGTAATTTCCTTTCATATCAGTTCAGAAGAAGTAAGCATAAAGAGAGTATCTTACACAAGACAATCATGCAAAGGGCAAGGAAAAATAAATAAGCTAATCATTGCTCTCTTGATGATGTCATATTTCAATGTGCCAGTATTTTGTATCCCGTTTGTGGCTTCTAAGCTGCTTCATGCTCCTTGCTAACATTTGATTAAGACATCACATGGTATCTTGAAGGTGATATGGCAGCTGCCCCCAGGCAATTTGAAACAAAAAATAGAGGTGTGAGTGCGCCCACACACATATGGACTGTATTGACTTGTACAGAACCAGTCTTCTGAGACTAGTGACAGATAGCCAATGAGTCTAGGTCTTTGGCTGTGCTCTGAAAAACACTGTTCTGACTGTAGATTTTGCTGACTTGTTTGGAGTAGACTATTAACTCTCACATAAACTGCCTGCACACACTTCTCTAGTTTAAATGCGGTTCATTCTTTCATGGTTTTGTGAGCCTCTGTTTGATGACAAAGTAGCTCTTCGCTTGTCAAAGGCTGAATGCCACTTCTGTACAGCACTGGAGCTTTTTGTGCCTAGCTATCAGTGCATGCCAGTGTTCAACAGCAAAGTGATGAATTCATAAAATGTACTAGCTGCTCAGCATTAAAAAGTCTGCACCACTAGGATGTGATAATCGTACTGACTTCTGAGAAAATGTTTTGGGGGTTGGTATTACAAAAGGTCTTTGTGACTGGGAGTTGATGCTCTAACCCCTACCAGTATGAGACTTCTGCAGCATTCCTCCCCTCTCTAAACAGCGTACTTGCTGATGTGCTCAGCCTGTGCCTAGACACGCCAGTGAAGGCTTCCTTTCCATTTTTACACATGCTAGTGACAGAATAAATTTTCTTTCTCCCAGGAGTTTTTTTGGTACGTATGATATCACAGCTTTTTGAGCAAATAAGCATTCTCATTGGAAGTATACACAAAGCTGTTTTGAAAGAGCTGATGTGCTTGCAAGTCATCCAGATATGAATCACAAACAATGATATGTGACTGAGGTGACCGCTAACACTTAAAAACCTGGAGTGCCAATACTTCATTCCTTCAATATGTAAGGAAGATGAGCAGTGCTACTGCCTTTAATTCCTCTGGAGGATGTCTCCTATGAATATGTATATGCAGGCCCTGCTGTTCTGTTTAGAGATTAAGTTTTCTAAAATTGAAAGAATTTGGTATTAATGCTGAAGCTAGAAGGGGGAAATGCAGCCATTGACTATATGTGGTTACGGTGTATTTTATTACATGCAGTCATTAACTTGCTCACATCTCTGAATAACGTGGTCACCACTTGCTCTTAGACAAGTTTCTCACGTTTCTGTGACCATGTAATTTAAGAGATGGGCTCCTAGAGGCAGATGAAGGAATGTGAGTGAAATAAGAAGAGATACTCTGAGGATATAGTAGTTGAAAGTCTCTAATCTAGACCTGCTGACATATAGGCTCCTGCATCTATATTTCACCATAAAGTAACCAGGCTTCTCTGAGTTATAGAGCTTCTGCTGCTCCCTCTGATTTATATTCTTTTTAGGTACCTAAATTAGAGACTTGATTTCAGGAGGTATTATTCACAGTTTAAATGCAATGCAAAATACATCTCCTCGGTGCAGTTCTTCTGTCTGTTTTTAAACTGTGTTCAGATGCAGTCAGTTGCCTAAATGGGGAATCAGAGTTTGTTTTTCACCTCTCTCTTTCAGTTTCCTTATATCAGTCAGTCAGTCATCCCTGGCTCTGCAAACACAACACTGCTAAACCCCTTTTAAAAAAAACATGTATCACATAATGTGTTCTTTGAGTGTTTGAGCCTGTGCCCATTGAGGTCAATGACAAAGCTTCTATTGACTTCAGCGATACAGAATCAGGCCCTGAGGCTCAAAGAACTGGTGCATTGTTAATCCCTTGGTGCTAGCAGGCAAAGGGGGCTTGTAAATGCATATCCCACTCTCAAAAAATGGATGCCAAGCAGGCAGCGCTCCTTGTACCCAACTCACATGCACCTCATAAAGGTTTTTATAAGTATAAATAAAGTACAGTTGCTCTCCAGCCCCCAGAGCTAACTTTTCTACCTTTGGATTAAAGCATTGTTAATTAGCATCCCAAATTTTGCCGAATTGATCAGACCAAACACAATTCTAACATATTTATGTATGGAACAGATGTATAGTCTGCTTGGTTTATTATCTCCTCTGTCATCGATCATGTACAGTACATCTACAGAATAAAGTTTTGAAATGATTAACTGCCCTCTTCCCCCATAGCACTTCGCACATTTGATCGATTTCTAGTCATTTCATTCAGCCCTGACCTTGCTGTGCTACAGTCCTTTCTATAGCTCCAAATCCAGTTAAGCTGTGCTTAGTGTCTGGATCTATAGCTGAATGACCAAAATAGTTAAATATTAGCTTCCTTTTCCTTGCTCTATATTCTTTTTGGCTTCCTAAGTTGCTAAGGTATGATTTCAGTACTCTGCATACAAACTGTAGGGCCAGATCCTGAGGTCTGTAATCCTTTCTTCTGCAGAAAAATCTAACGATGGAAGTACACCCCAGAATCTGCAAGGTTTTTTGGCTCAGTCTCCTACTGTGGTGTTTGTTAGCTTGTTTAGAAGACTGTTGAAGAGTATCTTCTTTGAAACGCTGAAAAATATAAGGCAAGGGAGGTGAGGGTTGGACAGGAAAAAGATAGTTTTCTAATAATCTGAATCCAGAGGCAGAGAACATGATCATGTTTGTGTGAAACAGCTTTCCTCTGCATGCTGCTCCTAGAATAACAGAGCTGCTTTTGTGATCAAACTGCCTTTTATCTCCAAATAGGGTTTTTTTGGGGGGTAGAGTACAAATCACACAGTCTACTTGAACAGAAGGCAAAGCCATAGAGCTGAAATACACACTAGCCCCTACCTGAGCAGTGTTGCACAGAGTGGGGAATCTGTTTCTTGCATATTCACACTCAGCTGTCCTGCTCACAGTTGAAAAAATCAGTTATGCTGGCTCTTGTGCCAAAAATAGGCTTTTGCTGCTCTTCTGCTTCTGTTTTTCAGAAACAGCCAACCCGGCTTGCACGTGCAGGCTGGATTCTTATAAGCATCTTCAATCGTACCGAAAGTTGCAGAAGTTTCAGTGTTACACTTGACAAAGCCCACTGACAGCCTTCAAGCTTCAAGGACGTCACTGGGGGTGTAATTAGAAGGCAGTGGAAGGCCTTGTTTAGCCTTTAAAGACTGTACTTGAGATCGAGAGGAAAGAGAATATGACTTGACTCTCAGGGCCCCAAATGAGTTTGGAGAACTGAGAGCTTGAAAGTGCATTTTTAATCTTAAAGGGAATGTGTTTGGTACAAGTAATCAAGAGATACACAGTCCTCCACAATGCTGTTTGTGCAAAGCTGCTGTGAAGTATTTAATTTCTGGGTCAGTTGAAGTATTCAACCTTTTGAATCAGGAATGTATCTCAGCTGTGGGGAATGTGTATAATATATATACACACACACACACTCTCTGCATGTTTTTAAGATGTGAGAATCATGACCTATTCCAAACAAAGGCAGAGCATTACTTCCTACAGTTTTTTGCATTTGTGATCTAATGACTTGGGAGTCCAGCCTGATGTCTACTGATGTCAGTGAAGGCTTCTTATTCCCTGTGCATGAGACCAGGACTTTATCTCAAGGTTACATCTTTATATTTCTAGGCTTATTGGTCTGCTGACCTTGAGGCATTCTGTGAACTTTGGAAAATGTTGTTGCTACTGAAAGCTGCCATTCAACTTCCCTTTGGCTTGAGTAGCCCAAGTGGTCTTGTACGTTCCAAAACCTCACTAATTCAGCAAAAGCCTTTTGATGAACACCAACTAAATTGAGACAGTAGATCTTCCCTGATGAACCACTTTTGGAAATTTTAGTTATGTTTTGTCATCAAAAATGAATGTTGCTGACGGATGTGAGAAGTGCTGTCAGCTGATCTTTGCGTTTTTAGCTTACAGCTATAGTTCTGAGAAAATTATTTTCATGTGTCTATTTTAGAAGATCACTATCAGCTTATTTGAAATGTAGCATAATCAAGGCATATGTGGCTACAAAGTTATGGGCATTCTGCTATTTGATCAAATGACTGCAACTGTAAGAACTGCAGGAATAATCTGTTACCAAAAAGCTGGTACATATATTGCGTACTGGAAACATACAGAAATTAGTTTATTTTTGGTTCATCATTGTGCAAAGTATGAAAAATGCATTTACTCAGAACAAGTGAAACAGCTGGATTCCACTCTTGGTTTAAATAAAAATCTCAGCACTTATAAGTTCCCAATGTTATTCCCAATGTGAAATAGACCTTATTGTGGCTTTCCAGTATCTGAAGGGGGCCTACAAGAAAGTTGGTGAGGGACGTTTTAGGGTGTCAGGTAGTGATAGGACTAGGGGGAACGGGTACAAGCTGGAGGAGGGTAGATTTAGATTAGACATTAGAAAGAAGTTCTTCCCCATGCGGGTGGTGAGACACTGGCACAGGTTGCTCAGGAAGGCAGTGGAAGCCCCATCCCTGGATGTTTTTAAGGCCAGGCTGGATGTGGCTCTGAGCAACCTGATCTAGTGGAAGGTGTCCCGTGTCAGGAAGGTTGGAAACTAGATGATCCTTAAGGTCCCTTCCAACCCTAAAAGTTCTGTGATCCTGTATAATCCCCAATCCCTAGTCAGGCAGGCTCCTCTCCCTTAAAACCACATGTGAACTGACCTGTTAGAATACACATCACTAGACTGGTAATCATCGTTTGCCTGTGTGCAGATTTGCCACTGACTACTGACTGAACAGGAACTGAGCAAGCTTCTGGCACTCAAAGCCGTATTTTACAGCTAGCTGTTGTTGTATCTACAAGAATGCAGCCTGCTGAGGTGACATCTTTC
This sequence comes from Tricholaema leucomelas, assembly GCA_013400475.1. Lineage (NCBI taxonomy): Eukaryota > Metazoa > Chordata > Aves > Piciformes > Lybiidae > Tricholaema lacrymosa > Tricholaema leucomelas. The sequence continues at coordinate 216,074 of WAAF01019826.1, read as the reverse complement.
AGCATTCTTCTGCAAAAAGAGATAGAGCGTGTGGAATGAGGGGTCAAATGCTGAGTACAGCTATACACACTGACAGGTAGCTTCCAACAAGAGCCAAGTGGGAGATAAATGATTCAGAAACTACAGGGTGCAGGAGATGCATATCTTGAAAAACTGTGATCATTATGCTCTAATTCATACAGAATTAGAATAACGCCATGTCTCCTCCTTGCCTACTACAGTTATTTAATTTGTTTTTTCACACTCTCAATACATTAGTAAGTCCATAAAAGAGATTTTTAACCCCCAGACTGAATCCATAAACCAAACAGATCTATATAGCAAACACACAACTTCATGTGTGCCTTAAAGCCAAACCCCTCACTGAGAAGTTTAGGAGTGCTGATCTACTTAGAAGTTGAATTCATCTCTAATGGCAAAATCAGGTTCAAAGTTCATGTATATTAAGGCATCATGTGATGCTGAGTGGAATGGGGTGGCCCTAAAGCTATGAATAAACTTGCAGTGAAAACATACCCTTTGTTGTTGCTGTCACTGGGTTTCAACTTTGACAGCAGAGTATTTCCCTGCAGAGTAACAGAAACAACTGCTTTCCAAAGGATTTCCAGCATGTCGCTTTTCATATATACTTAATTCTTCAAAACCTTCTAACAGCGCTCCAGAAATTTACAGCACCAAGGAGCCCTATTTAGCAATGCCTTTCCATTAATCTGCTGGGCTTTTTTGCTTCAACAGCGTAATTATGTTAGAAATAAGGAAATTTCTGTGTTTTCATGGTCCAATTTAATAGGCTCCAATACTCTGCTAAAGCACTGCAGTGCATCAGTTGGAATTAATTATTATATGAGATTATACTGCAAATAACAACAGTATGTCACAGCAACGTGTAAGGTCTACCTTGCAACACAAGAGTGAGGAATTCAAAGTCTAAAATTACATGTTTGCCTTTCATCCTTTGCTCACTACATCACACTTGAAGTATTACAGCCCCAAAGAAATCCTGCATGAGACTGACCACTTCTTAGCTAACACTTCTGGTTGACTGTGTATAGCTGATTAACAAGAAGGTGTTAAGGACAGTTCTGCATTGTCTTGATTTTAGATATTTAATTAACTACTTAATCACTGGTGCTCAGAGTCAGTGTTATAACCTGGGTATAGGAGGCAGGCTACTGTTTCTGGAAAAGAATACTCTTTATGTAAACAGCTTTCATTCTGGCCTCTCTGACAACTTAAAAAAAAAAAAATCCATCCTCTTTTATTTTATACTTTCTGATCTATCAAGAACAAATAGCTTATGAGATATTTTAAACAAACACACAAAAAAAACTAGTTCTGCCTTTTCCTGTTGCTCCGCAGCCTCCTTTGCACCTCAGCACTATGGATATGTGGGAACAAAAAAGGCTATTAGCTTTATTCAAAGACCATTGAAGTCAATAGAATGGTGCTTAATGAATGCAGTGGGGTTTAGATTAAGATCCAGGATGCTGCATCACAAGTACTAAGGAAATAGCATCTGAGTCATGGAAAGGAAGGATTTGATTTGGTTTACATTTATTGTTTTGCATTCGTTAAGACACAGAAATTACTATCTGAGATTGAGTGTGCAGCCCGTGGTTTGATGTTCCAAACAGTTGTCTATAGTACCAAAGTGGCCTGTGGTAGAAAAGGGAACAATTCGGTTTCACATCCTTAATATTCAGAAAGCAATTCAGAAGATAAAATAATAATAATTCATGAGTAAAAAAATTCTTCCAAGATTTCTTTAAGTAATTTGAAGTAAGAAAAATCACAGTGCTTCTTTTTTCAGCTAATTATACCCTGTTGAAACATGATTCTCCAGAGACTACATATGCAGCTAAGCTAAACAACAAAAATATTTTTCCAGCTCCAGATAACAGAATATTTTTACAGGAAAGGAAATTTCTGCCTAAACTTTAGTCTTAAGGGATGTCCAGAACAATTGTGGAGTCGGCTACCTAGTTCCTAAACAATGTACATGGAAAGGTGAAAAAAGTGCAATTAAATATATAGATCATTTAGTGGTGTGTAGGCCTTGATCAGAATCTTTGTGCCATGCAAAATACGATAACTGCATTTATACTGCAGAACAGTCAAACAAAGTCAATTTATCCTCCTGCACAGTAGAATTTATTTCATTGATCTGCAGTGCTTTACACTGGCTGAGGATTTGGTTCAGTATATCTTGAAATGCAGCCATAAGAACTCTGGAACAATGAACATCAAGTAGATGGAAGACATTACCTCGACTTTGAGTCAGTTACACTGTGAAGTCTACTTGCAAGTTTACTGAAAGTATCTACTGTATGTACAACACAGAGCACTGGAAGTAGGATGCTTTAGCAACATCATGGATTAGACAAGGTTGAACATAGCTATTGACTGCCTATAAGGACACAGAACTCAAAACAGGATTCTAGCAGTCTACATGTTCAAGAGCAGTTTCAAGATAAGCTGATACTAAAACAATATTTAACAGATTATAATAAATATCTCTTTTCCTGCAAAACAGGTCTATGGGCTCCTTGGGACTCATGGGCTACTTCTGAAGAATCTGCAAAAGGTAATTAAGGAGAGTAATTCTATTGTCTGTTGACTTCAATTTACTATATAAGGACCACTGCAGATCTATTGGAAAATACTTAAAACTCTTCAAATTGATATAAGGTGAGAATTGGTCTTACAAAACCCTTCTGCAATTGTTTTTTCACTTCTTATGCTTTCTGCTGTGCTGAAGAGCAATCACATAGCTTTATACTGTAATTATCAAGATCCACTACAATTGCTACAAGGTGTGACTTACAAAGCCAAACAACTTTTCATTAGGAATAGAAGTTTCATAAAGCATGAGAACACTCCTGTTAACATGGGCTATGTTGTTAATATCAGATCTTTTCAAAGAAGCCACTGGGATTCAGAAGGATTTGCTTGTCTTCTGAACACTTCAGATTATCAGAACCACGCTGTGTTACTTACATCAGTGTAAGTGTACAGCTGTAGTCATCTTTGTACTCTCAGTTAATCCTGCTGAAATCAATAAACCAAATTTATCTCTCTGCACATGGACAAACCAAGTCCTTCACAATATGACAAAACATGATTTAAAAACTTGTGTATTAGATCTAGTATACAGAGATCAAATTCTCCAACCTCGTGGGTTAGATTACCATGTTGCAATAGCTCTCTCTTCCTAGGAATTTTCTCTGTTGCCTTCTCAGGTTTTCGACTCTTCTGTAAATTCCCCATATTGACACTTTGCTAACATCTTTGTTGTCTTTCTTCCACTTATCTTCTTGTTAGGCCTTGAGATACTGTTGGAAATTCTGGGTACATTAGGTAGGTCCCCATGGGAGAGGGGAAAAAAAAAGGTTGTAAAGTACCAGAACATTCTTAACATGTCTGCTTTACACACCTCTTTCTTCTGAGGAAATGCTTTCTCTTCATGGAGTTTTAATAGGGAAATGCTTTCACATTCAAAGTGATGTTTCCTGGGTAGTGGTGGCAAGTCACTCCACAGACAATATACTCCCCAGGATGAAGGGAGAAGTATCTTGGAGTTCCTTTTCTCTGTGACTTCCTTTCCATATTAACTAATAGCTTATTTATATGAATTGAATGAACTCTAATAAGTGAGCTGATTCCACACCCTAGTGCTGCAAAGAGTCATTCCATAGGCAAAACAGGATTTTTTAAATCAGCAGAGGAGTGAATGTCAGTTTTCCGCATAGCTCCTACAAATTTTAAACTACCAGACTGATGGCTTAGGAGAGGGTAGGAAACTCTGGTCAACTGGAACAGAACAACTCTTAAATCCTTAACATTTCAGTGAAAAACGTAAATTCTTTTTGTCTGAACATCCATTTCTAATACTCTGTGTGGTGTTTTCCAAAGACTTTTCCAGTAAAAGACACTAGGGCAGATCTAAACTGAGAGGAGGTGAACTATGGAGATGTAGATACACGGGAGGAAAATAGCCTTTTGACTGGCAAAATGTGATCTGATGTGATTAATCATTACTTAGAGCTAAAAGAGATTGTCTTTAAGGAAACTGTATTTCAGTAATTATACACAGAAATTAGTCAGTGGTCAGATTTTGGACAGTTGAAGTGGGTACGAATTGGATAAAACTTCCAAGATTGCTTGAAAAGTGTGTTCATAGGTATGAAACAACAAGAGAGGATTCACTATTTAATGGTATACAGGGGATACCACTACTTTTTTTATTTGATTTATTGTTTACTTAAGTAATAAATATAGATGAGCACAGCAGAAGTACAGGTTTAAGTAAGAATTGTAGGGTTGTGTTAAGCCAGCAGTGCCTAGTGTACAGTTAATCAGAAAGCAGAAGGTAATATAAATTGTTTCTGACATTATGGGACTATAATAACACTGCATTTCCACCAGCCCCGTAGTTCTTCGAAGAGTTAGAAGTATGTATCCTAAAGATACCACAAATCTAAGAAAAATCAAGACATTTGTACATGCTGTTTCCACATTTGTGGCTTTGTTGTGCAATTGTAGTAGATATAGGCTATTACTGTAACAGTCTGTGCTTAATTCTGATAAAAGTTGCTGCATGAATTTGCTTCTGCTACCTGAAGTTGAATTAGGCCCCAGTAATGGAGTAATGACTTTTATTTATCAACAGGTTTCCTCTTTGACTGCATTCCTATACAAACCTTCATCATCCTTCTGTGTACTGGAACATATTCCTACATGCCAGACCATAGGCTGCCAGGATGTACTGGGTAAATCCTAGCTCTGATAATAGGAGTAATAAACAGTAACTAAGTAATACATAATAAGTAATATTAAGTAAATAAGTAAAACAGTAAATAAGTAAATACATTTCTGTGGGTCCAGAATTCACCTGTTAACTGTACTAAGCAAAAGTTAATAACAAGCAAATCAGTGATTCAGGGTCTCCTAATGCTGACCAGAAAAAAAACTTCCAGAGAATGTTAGACATATTGGAAACCCTTGTCACACATAGGAATTGGTCTTTCTTGAGGCATCCAGGAGCTACTTTTTGCCATGAATTCTGAATATTAATCCAAATAACATTTTTCTAGTTGTTTTAATGCACATGCTCTACTAATTCACATTAAATTTGAAACTCTAAAAACAATAATTTTTGCTGAGAATACTGTGTAGGAGACAGCTTTATAGATTAGCTATAAACTGCATACCAGAATATTTCTGTTAAACTCTCTCTCTCATCTGCTGCCTTTTAATTTAATTTTATGTCTCTGTTATTGCATGGTAATGAAAGGTAAATAGGAAAGCTTCAACAGTTTATTCTATTCCCACTCGTAATATAATCAAACCTTAACTACATGTCCTTTTGACCTATTTTCCAACATGTGTGAAGCTGTAATGTCTGTATTCATTTTCCCTCCTTTGACACTGTATTTTTCCCTTAACTCTTTCTCCCTTTAACCCCTTTTCATCATTGCTTCTGTCTCTCTCCACTATCATTCTATCTGTTAACTGTCTGTTGTGGAATTAATCAGTTCAGCTAATCAAAATTCTGACATAAAGTTCAGTTAATTTTGTGTCCTTTGTTTTCGTAAAGAAATAACCAGTTTAAAACAACAGCAAATGAAAGGTTATAAGACACAATTGGTAATACATTTATTGCCAATTAAAACCTGATTTGGTTGGTACTGGGAGAAGAACAAGCCATTCTAGAAACCTGCTGCCTGAGCATCTCTCTTTCACCCAGAAACAGGAATGGCAAAAGCGATAAAGTCAGCTCAGTGCAGTTAGGGTGAAGCTGGAGCCACAGAGTCCTAGTGTAGATTTCGCCGTGACTTTATGCTAACACTATGAGTTTAGCCTAGTAACATCAGGAAGCTCAGTGAGAACGCTGTGTCCTAAATTCCATAGCATTTTTCTAATCTACTATTAGACATTACAATGAGAACACTAATTATAAATCATCACCTCCTCCTGCTCAGGTAGACAGTACTCAGAATCCCCTAGTGTCCCAGAACACTATAAATCATCTAAATATGAAACTCTGATTATCCTGCAAAATCTTGGTTGTATTTAGTTAGGAAAGGTTTGGGAAGGCATCTGGCATGACCTCGGTTACCATGGAACTCATTAACTCGAGTCACTGAGCATCCCTAGCAAGATACATAAACTATTTGTGTGGCATTAATATCCACATTGAAACAGTCAATCTCCTACCATTTTGTCCTAGGACACAGGCTCGCTGTAAGAAACATAAACTGGGATGGGATCTCTTTGGGTTTCTCCAAAATTTGTATGGGATGGACGCTGTTCCATTTGTATCTGCAAATAGTACCATGAGATAAATTGCCTAAGCAAAAAAGCAAAGTGCATATTGAAAATGCTAATACTAATAACAACGTGTATATTAAGGGCTTCAGGAGTAAAAACATGGGAGATAATGAAAATGTATTTGTCTCTTAGCACAGATATAGTTTAGATTATAACAAGACTCTTGATTTTGAGATGAGGCTGTGAAATATCATTTTATTAGAGATGAGGTACCCACTCTGCTGGCTGTGTCTGAAAATGAGATTCTGAAACATGCCACCTTCACTCGTTGCTATTTTGTTTCTTCTCTTGTTCTAACATATAAAATGTTAAACATAACTTAGTTCATAACTTTTTCAGCTGTCAGTGTGGCAGGAGGCAGTCAGCCTGGAATACACAGGGGATGGAGAGAACTTTGTGAGAGCAAGTGAACAGGAAGAAAGTAGGGCCATTAGGAAAGGACACCAAAAAAAAAGATGACCTTGCAGAAAATGTTTTAGAAGAGGACTGGGGGTGTGCAGAATAAGGAAAGATAAGTAGTTTGCAACCAGAAAGATATGTTATTTACCTATAGGAAAGCGTTTTTCACAACTATCCTGAATGTTTAAACTTCATGTACCTATCTCTACATTCAGATCTGCTGTGCTTACTGAAAGATATTTGAGAGGAGTGCTCTACAGTGAAGCAATTGCTCATGATCTTAAGTCTGGGTTTGAAATCTGCCTAGATCAGCTGGGCCAATTGCTTTCCTTGAGTTGCTTTTGCATTTGTAAGAAAATTCACAGGTAATATTTGTTGCGTATTTTGAGCTTGAGAAGTGCTATAAAAGATGGACTTTATGCCTCATCTGTCCATACAGATAACCATTAGAAAGTTAATATGACAATTGCCATCTCAGTCTAAACAGGGAACATTACCAGCCACCCACATCTTGATCCCTACGGCTGTCTGAACTGGAATAGACTCCACCTTCTGAACATGATTCTCATAAAGGAACACACAACATCTAGCAACCAATGCATGCACCTAGGAGTAAGCAGAAGTCACATATATGCTGCCATAGCCATATATTATGCTCTGGCACCATGAATACGACATGGGTTCTTCACCTGTACCTTTGGCTTCCTTCAAGAGTAGTGTTTTGAATCTCTGATGTTATTGATTAGCATATGCACAGTAATTGGCCCTTGTCTTACAACGTGAGCACTTGCACAAAGCTATAGGCAGTGGCACTGGTTGATAATTTTGCAAATGCACAGCTGACTGCTTTTGGAACTAACTCAAGTGGACATAGACCTAGAGAACACCAGAGTCTGAGATTAAAGAGAAAAAAAGAAATCAGAGGAGGGCCAAGGGGAAGTGATCTGCTGAAATCAGAGAAAAAGGAAACATTAAGTAAAGAACAATCTTCTCTGGGCCTATGATATGGACTAGGTGACCTAATATCTTTTTTCTGTCTCCTCTTTGTGCAGTTCAGTGAGCCTCAAAGCAACAAAAAGAGAAAAGAGCTGCAGGATCCATAGTTCAAGGTCTCAAGGAGACAGGTGCAAGACCAGTGCCTCAGAGAACCAAGTTTCAAGCAGAGACACATAACAGTTTCCTCCAGATGTGCAGGCCAGGAGCGTATCAGGCGTGATGCTTTGCCAAGCTGTAGGCAGCAGAGAGGAACACGGGATGCCCAACACCCACCTGCCGGCTCCCTGCAGCCATCGGTAGGCCATGATGCATGCTCTGTGCTGGGGCAACTGCTCTGGCAGAGATCACGTTCCTTGTCTTTTTCCAGCATAAGGGATGAAAAAGGGAGACTTGGATTTCCCTCCTTTAGAGGAGGCTGGGAAGGACCTAATATTCCCTTGTGTGGGATAAACTCATCCTTCTGTTTCTTCACTTCATGGCACTGTGGGCAGGCGGATAAGGGAGCCTCCCCCGCCTCAGGCGTTAGCACTGGAGCAGGGATGGGGAGCATTGGGGCGTGGGGCAGGTAAACCCTCTGGGAAAGAGCATCGTCCCTCATCACTCCTGTGGCCTCTTCCACGCTCCCTCCAGCAGCCCCCGCCTCCCCGCCAGCTCTCTCTCCTGGTGAGCCTTTTCTCCCGGCCCCCCTGCAAGGGGCAGGCCCGGCGGCACCCGACTGCCTCTGCCGCTTTTCGTTGCCCGGCCCTGAGGCGCCTGCACCGCCCGCCGTTACCCAGCCCTGCCCCGCCGCTGGGTGCGGACAGACCCTGGCCACGGACAGCACCCCGGCCGCATCCCACTCTCGCCCCCCAGCCTCCTCCCCCCCCCAGCTCGGCTCGGCTCCGCTCCCCGCCCTTCCCCCGCCCGCAGCCCGGCGCACGCACGGCTCTCCCAGACGCACGGCTCTCACACACGCACTCACTCTCACACACACACACCGAGGCGATGCAGCTTTAAAGGGGCCAGCTGCAGCCCGGGGGCCGGCCCACGTGAGGCCGGTGAGCTCGCTCCGACCGCAGCCTCGAGCGCTGCCGCCGCGGCCGGGAGACACTAGCGCAGGGGCTGAGCGGGCCGGGCCGGGCCGAGCCGAGCCGAGCCGACCTATTGCCAGCACGCCTTACGCCAAGTTTGATCGATAACCCCCCTCCCGGCCCGGGCGGAGCAACCTCGCCGGCTCTGCTACCCACCATCTTTGGGGGAAGTCCCTGCGCTGGGGGGGCTGCTGGAGACGGGGGGAGAAAGGCAACCTCGCAGCCAATGAGCCCTCCCAGGCTGGGGTGAAGGCAAGAGGAGAGGGATTTGGAGAAGGAAGAGAGGGGGGGAAAAAGAAAGAAAGAAACGGGGAAAAAAGGAAGAAAGGAGTGGGACCATCCTCCCTACTACCTCCGCCAGCATCGCCACCACCATTGACACTACTCCGAGTCTTCAGTTGCGCCCATGCCTGTGCCGCCAGTTTCGTTTTAGGGGCTGAACCGCAGGAGCTGAAGAAAATGAGGCAGAGCGTGCCCCGGACCCTCCTGCTGCTGCTGGCGGGGCTGCTGGGGAAGGCTCTGGCGGGGTTCCCCAACACCATCAGTATAGGTAAGCGCCCGCCGCGGCAGCGAAACCCGCTCCTTCCCCCGCCAGCCGAGGGGAAGTTGTGCGGAGGGGGAGCGGAGGGCGAGCCCGAGCAGCCCCGGCAGCTCTCGGGGCCAGCCGGCTCCGGCTCCTTCCCACTGTTGTGAGCGAGAGGCGGGAGCCGTACCCGGGTAGAGCTGGCGGGCGGCGGGAAGCAGAGCCGGGCTGCTGCGTCGTCCGTTCCCCTCAGAGGCGGTAGAAGGATTCGGTCTGTGCTCATGCGGAATCGTGCCCTGAAGCAGCACGTCCCATGTAGCAAATAATGTGAGAGAGTAACGGCGTGAATCTGTACCGACGTGCCCTCAACCTGGGGCCGAATGAGCCGTGATGCTGAGGGCACGCCAGGGGAACTTGGTTTATTTGCTGCCTCTCCCCAACGGTGCCCGTCCTCTGCCAGCCCGTTGAGAACCGCACGTTTGCCATGCCGCACGCCAGCCCTGTCCTTAGTACATAACTCTACACAGCCGGTATTTGGGTAGTCTGGACATCATTTGGGAACCACAGATCCCCAAGTTAGGCTTTTAAATCTGTGGGCATCCGTGTATAAGTGGCTTGGTATTCAAGGGGCACCTGCAGCTCCCGGTGGCTCCTGGTCACTCTGAGGTACCTGGATGTGTTGTATGGCTTTAAAAGCCTAACTTTGAACTTGGACTGTGTGCTCTCTTGTACATGCTCTGTCAGAACTATGTGCTTAGGCTCAGCCTGCTCCTGTTCATTCTTTCCAGTGACGTGCAGTATGCAGATGTAACTTATTGCCAGTGTTTCTCCTCAAAAGCGTTCTGAAATACCTTTTTTCTTCTCTCTTTTTTTTCCCCGTTTTTTTTTGTTTTCCCATCCCAGGTGGACTTTTCATGAGGAACACTGTTCAAGAGCACAGCGCATTTCGGTTTGCTGTGCAGTTATACAACACAAACCAAAATACCACAGAAAAGCCCTTCCATTTGAACTATCACGTAGATCACTTGGACTCTTCCAACAGTTTTTCAGTGACAAATGCTTGTAAGTAGATACATTCTTTTTTACCTAAATATTTGTTACCTGCCCTTATAGTCGATTTCTCCCTGGTAACCTGAAGTTCTTGTTTATACAACAGAGTGGAACAAATGTGTCTACTGGCATGAGATTTAGTAGATTTTGCGGCATTGTATGGTTGAAGAGCACCTTAGGGGAAGTTTTCTTGCCACTTCTTTTCACCTTTTTTGTTTTGTTTCCCAGAAAAACAAATATTTATATTACAGTGCTGTGTAGCTCAGATCAGTGAATTGCTGCTGAAGTAACATCCCTTTTCTGTTGGGGCTACAACCTAGCTGTGTTAAACAACATCGTTTGCAAATAATACTGTGTAAGAATGAAACAGAAACAGCTGTTTACAACTGACCTTGAGGGGGCAAAGCTAGAGGGTCTTACTTGCCTCCTCTGTCACAACATACTGGTGCTTTTCTTACAGTGAAAGTCCTGTTAAAAGCTGAGGAGACTGTAAACTGACACATACCATTAGAGCTGAGAGGAGAGAAAATGGAATCAGAATGCTTAGCATCATGGAAATAGCTCTGCACAAACACTGCATACATATATTTCAAGTCTTTATTAGCAGAAGAAGCAAAATAGAACTTTGCATAGTGTTAATGTGGTGTTAAAATGCAAAATCTCTTTCTGAAAGACTGATGTGTGTGCTGTGTTTTAAAAAGCATTCATTTACCAATAGTAGTTCACAAATATTTGTTTTACTGATGCATCCAAGTTCAGTTTTATGCAGTTCTTATTGTAAACCTCTGAAAATGACTGGAGATTGCTTGTGAGGCAGTAGCATGAACTTTGCAGTACACAAAAACGTCTGTACATGATCTGTAGGACCTCTGAATGCAGTGTACTAACTTTGCTTTATGAATGATGCCTGTTCACATATGGTATACGACTTCCTCTTTGAACATTTTATACTAAAATGATGAGGTGTGGAGGTTCAGCAAACGAGCATCCCTTACTTTAAAACAATTTAATGCTTTGAGTATCTTCTTTAATTTTTTTGTTTATTGGAGATAGGGTAGTTGTTATATTGCTATCCCAAGCTGTGTAGTGAGAAGCCTGGACAAGTAGGTGTTCTATTCTTCTGGGCTTTCAGCTCTTTTCTGAGAAGTTGATTGTGTGAAAATACACAACAAGGAAATATTTGGACAAATTCTGGATTGATATTCGAACATATCCCCCATGTGACTGTTTCTTGCTAGTGCAGCATTGTGCTTTTTAAAGGGCTTTGACTTAGGACTTTTCAAACTTTTGCAGGGGGGGTTATTATATAATATCCAATAAAACTATTAGGTAAAGTGTAAAAAAAAAAAGGTAAATAAAAATGATCTGTGCTTTACATGTTATTTTACTACTTCTCCCCAGCCTCAACAGCTCTTAGAGCAAACATCAGACTATTAATCCTTAACCAGTGTAATCCCTTCAAGAGGCTGTATCTCAGACATCTTTTCCTAAATATCAATTATATGGATTTAAACTAAATACATGAGACTGCTTGAGCGATTAATTATTAATTGTATTTTAAAATGTTCTACCAGCTCTTCTTTACAAGTCCCTCTAAGATGACTGAAACACACATTCAGAGGTAGTCAATGTATTATTTAGTGTCTAATCTTCTGGTATCTAATGATCTTTGTCATTGCTTAGTGAAAGTTATGGCAATTTTAGTAAGATGAGATTGTGTTCTGTAGTACAGGGCTCCATGTTCCAACACTCACATCATCAGTGTAGTAAAATTAGGAGAACTGACGTCTCTGGAGAAACCATAGACCCGGGAATACCAACCTAGAGTAACCTATTTAAAAACAGAAGGTGTGAAAAAAGAAACAGAAGAAAAATGAAAAGGTGACCTTGTCCATAGCTATATCAACAGTCTGGTAATACTGTTGGTAGGAAAAGAATACAGTGGGTCCAAGTCACTAGTCATATATGTCTCAGTAGCTCAAAATGGGAAGCAATGATCTTTGAAAGTTAGAATTCTCATGCCTATCAATGCATTAGGATGAACTAATAGCTCCTCACACTGCCTGCCTAACACGTAAAACATTCTGGCCTAAGTGCACTTGATCTCACCCTCACTTCCCAGTGGAGTGGCAGATAATTTCAGGGTGCTGCTGTATCCATGAAGCAGTTATTTCCACAATATTTTTGCTTCTCTTGGAGATAAGCATAAATTGTCTCCAGTTCTGTCACATAGCCATTTGATCAATATTTGCACTTGGCAGGGATCCACGGGAGAGAAACCTGCAGTGACTCTGGCTGCCTTTACTGGAGAGACTGTGAATGACTGGTGGGATGGGTAAAGGAACTGAAGAGAAGTCAGAGGAGGTAGCATGTTAGTTTGAGCCTAGTGCCTGTACTAGTCAGAATCCAAAAAATAATGCTTTTTGTTCTCCTCTACTTTGATTTTAAAATAGAGGCTGTAACAAGTTTTGTAGGAATCGAGAGGGGCACCGCTCAGGAAAGGCTTGTGTTCTTTATACACAGCTGCACATCCCCCTTGGTGCAGTCTGGTGCATTCCAGAGGCAGGGGGAGGAAAAAAAAATCTCTTCTGAAGCATCCTCATGAGCCAGACATAAAAAGCCCATGTCTGGTAGGGCTGATTTGGCAATATCCCAACGTGGGAACAAACTTGCTTAGAAGCAAAAAAAAATTCCTGCCCTAAGCCCCTCCCTCTCATTCCTTTTTCAGTTAAGTGATGCATAATCTGATTTATATACATGCATTCCCTGCTTCACTGCTAGCACCAAGCCCCTCTCTGTATATTTAATGTACATGAATGCATACAGCATTCATCCACTCCGTGTTTATCTGCCCACTTATTTATTTAGCTGTATGATATCTTAACAGAGTGCAAATGCAAACACAGATGAAAATTCCAGTGTGTCAAAAGGTGAATTGAAATTTATCAATTGGCTGGGGTGGTGGTGGTTATTGCATCTTAACATAGGCAGCTTTTTGCTATCATTAAAAAAACACAAAAAACCCCAAACCAAAACAGAAACCCAAGGAAAGTTAACTTGACCTGAGAATAAATAAAATCAAGTAAAACATAGATGTTATCTTTTCTTCAGAAATGCTCTTGTTAGGGAGTGAACTGCCTTTTTTTCAGAGTGATATGAAAATAATAGCTGCAATGTATAAATTCACCACCGAAGCATCTTTCATGCTTTTCTTATAACCTCTGATGAAGGATGTCAGTATTAATGTTGAATTATGCCTACAGTTCTGTAGATCATATTCCCTAGAAATAACCCGCGTATGTCTTTCTGCTCTGCACTTGTAGTGCACTATACTAACACTGCTCTAGCCTCTGCAGTGTCAGCTCATTAGCACACAGATCTCATATTCCCTCTCTGCACTGTCATTGCAAAAAATTGCTGTTGTACACCTTTACAGCCAACAAATGGGCACTTGCACTATGTACAATGTTCAAGAAATATTTAGAAAAGTAAACTCAACCTTAGACGTTGTCCCTGTGGAATTTCTCAAAAGACAGCATTAGTTTTCATTAAAATCTGTTGATCATGTAATGATAGTGGTGGGATGTGTATGGGTGAAAAGGGGCTGTGATTGCAGAATCTAATTAATCTACAGGCTGATTCTCTCTCTCAGCTAAACCTAACATATCAGCTGCAAATTCTTGGCCCATTAATTCTGCTGAGTTATTTCTCATACATCTTCTGGACCCAGAAGTCTTTCTGTGTGTTAACAAATGCTGATATATAGTGTTTTTTCTATGGGCATTCTTTCTTTAAGAGACCGAAAAAAAAGGGAGAGGGAAGATAGAATGACATGCTTAAGTTGCTAGACTCCTGATTGGATGGAGACCACCTTAAAGAGATCTGATTTCAGACTTTCTTAGAGAATGTTTAAATATTTCTTCATCATCCTTGCAGTCCTTGTTTAAAATTCATCTTGGAAGAATTTAATGGGGGGGGGGGGAGAGAAGTATCTGTTTGTTTCTGTGAGAACGTTGCAGAAAATTATAGCACAGGGCTACTAGCAGACAGTTGTTCCTGTTCAGCTGTATTCCCCCCTTTCCCAAAGCACAGGTGCATATAGATATATGTTCAGATGTATAGTCACTGGCACATGTGCGTGCATGCACACGCAGACACTTTTTCCTTAGGTGCTGCTCAGCATTTCTTTTTGCCAGTGGGCAGATAATTTGCTTCCCTTGCATCTGTGTACTCTTTGGCCAGCTGGCAAAGGACACTGATGCTGAAAGTGGTCAGCTCCCTTCTGGCAAAAGCACAAGCATGTGTCACTGAAAGTCTTGCCAAGTTTGGGCTGGGTGCTGGTGGTTTTGCCTGAATAGAGGGCAGATGCCTCACTCTACTGATAAGGAATACTCTGTGGTTTCTCTCCCAGTATTCTGTAGTAAAACACCTGGAGATGCACTTTCTACGCAGCTCTGCTTATTACAGATCCTTCAGCATGTCTTTTGTGCTGCAGAGCATGCTCAAGTAGTCAATGTTACTGCTGCGTGACAAAGAAAAAGAAGAGCTTGCTTTAGTTCAGGGGTCAAAACTTGTGCAGTAGTGGGATATGTCAAAAGTTGAAGAGTGCGTCCCAACTAAAGTTTGTTTCCACATCATGAGAGAGCAGGTGATTTGGCATTAACCTGAATGTGATCTCAATGTTTGCAGAAGGAAGCACACTGCTTTCTAGTGTGTTGTCTTATTTCTTGAATTAATTTGAAAATAAGTTGACTCTCCTCCTCTGTTTCATATATAGCATTGATGTACTGCTCAGATGTTGGGATTCCATTTAACTTGCACCATAGAGATGGAAAAAAGTTATATGAATGGATGCTTTTTTGAGAAACCGAATTTACCAAATGAATGAAAAGTGCGATGAAGAGCACCATTTGCTTGTTCAGTTCTGGAAAGATTTTGTGCAGATGCAGAAACAAAACTGTTCTCTTTTCCCTGCATAGCACTGGGCCTGGAGGACCCATGAGACTGTTGGCATGGGTTGCAGAGTTACTGATTAACTAGACATTCCAATAAAATGCGTAACAGCTGTAGTTTATCTCTGGGAGGAAATGGAGATGCTATGATAGGAAACAAGCATGTGACAGTAGCTTTTAACAACCACAAAAACCCACAGTTTGTTGCAGGCTGACTCGGGAGCTTGTCCAAGAGCCACAGAAAACAGTGGGATTCTTTCCTCTGGGTTCGCTGTGTTCAGTGTCTGGGAGGTGGGAGGCCATCCTACTGCAAGTGTAGGACTGTTATGCAAGAAGGTGTGAAATGAAGGAGCTGATCTGTCTTTAATGATCTCTTTATTGTCACAATCCAGTGATTTAACGTTTTTCCATTTAAAGTACATATTTTGTCATTACCAATTTTGGAATGCTAATTTTGATTTAGTTAAGGCATCCTTAAAGTGTTTTAGAACATGTTATATTTAAAGCAGCAACAATTTGATTTCATAGTCGTGTGTCAAAACACAGAATTGAAAAGTTGTGTTCATCTGTTGTGAGAAAGGTGAACATATGACTTCATATTTGGTATTTAAGTTACAGCCTAAGGTGGGCACTTTCTGTGCCATTGTGAAGTGTAGCCCACTGGAGAGCCATGGCTTCCTTTATAAGAGAGCTCATAAGGCAGTCTAAAACTTCCATACCTTGTTGTGAGACTCTCTCCACTGAAATAATGTGGCAGTCAAAATAGGAACATAAAAATGATTGATCTAGATCAAACTAGTTTTTGTCAAGCTATGATGATAACTGCAGTGAAGCAATTTCCAGTGTTTCATCCATGGGGATTCTTTTTCTTCTAAATGTGTGCATGTTCCATTTCTTGACAGAGGTATGCTTCCTCTCTTATATCACTCGCTTTACATTAATGTTGATCTTCACAATGTCAAATGCCCTAGAACTTGAAATCATCCTGAAGTTTTTTCATGTGCAGTCATTTGATGAAGATGCTGAGGTAGACACTCATGTTGAGCTGCTTGTAGTCATTGCAGTGTGGACACAGTAACTACTACACAACCACACTACTGCAGTATGTTGTGTCCTGGCTGTATGACTTCTGTAGCATAAGAAATGTGGTGTTCATTAGTGCATAGCTACCTGTGAAACATTCAAAGTCAATGCATGCCCTTTTAGTTGATCTCACCAAGATGTAATTATTAGGGATAAAAGGATCATACATACACAGAGAGAGAAATGGGTGAAAAGATTTCTGTGTAAGAAGAGTGAATGGAGGAGTGATGTTAGTGAATGCATCCAGCAGGTGTTTCTTGTGATGTCTTAGGCACTTGATCCATTTTATCATCTTAACCACTTACAAAATAGTGAGTGGAAACATGCAGCCCTCACACACATTGCACAGGAGGCACAGAAGCCCTTATGCATGAGAATCAACGTGCAGGGACACTGCATTGTGCATAATTTGCCCAGGCACTCGTGGAAAGAGTGAATTGCTCTCCTAGAATTGGATAATATCCCAGGTGAGCACTCTTTTGCTGGAATGGAGTGACCTATCTGGTCACTTGTATGTAATTATTTTGCTAGGCTGTTTAGACATTTCAGATATGCTGAAAGTTTTTCCTTTGGTTTTGGTCATTCGGTTTTGGGTTTTTTTTTCAAACACAACTTGTTCACTTTCAGACCACATGTAAGTTATGTGATTGTATTTAGATGCTTGATCCTGCCCTTGTGTTGGGTTTGTGTGTGTTGGAGTTTATTCAAATGTGATATTTGAAATTCTCATCAAGGATTAAAAAAAAAAAAAAAGCAGGGCTGCATGGTTGACTTCGCTGTCTTGAGTCCTTTTTAATGTCATATGCAAACATCAAGCATTTGGGCCTGGTCCATGTGGTGAAGGGACTGAACTTGGGAAATCCTAGGGTCTCCTGGTGGCTCTTGATGTGATTTGAAGTCAAAATGTACTTTTGCTAGCATAGTTTTGCTGTCTTTTGCACAAGAGTAATACAATTTACCTGTGTCAGATAGGTATTACAAGGCTGTTTACAGTAAAAAACCTTGGAGAACTTTGGCTAACAGTGCCATTTTCATTTTATTGATAACTTCTCCCACTGAAACAACAACAAAAACAAAAACAGCAGCAACACCAAAAAATCCACCAAATCTCATCCTGCTCTTCATGCTTCTGAAAAGTAAATTGAAATTAGCACTTAGTAATTTGCTGTCCTTGCCAGAAGATCTGCATTCCCACTGATGGACTTAGGAGAAGATGTGTCACAGCTGTACAGCAGGGCAATCTATCACTTCACAAAGGTGAAATTTTTGGCTCTTTACCTGAAATAAGCAAAACTGTTGGAAAGAAATCAAGTTCACCATTGGAAACTTCTTTATCTCCTACACGTCTTGGATCTTTATTAGAAGTATGGTCCATACTGCTACACCACAGCATGTGCCAAATTCTTGCCTATCTGACCCACACTCAGTCTGCTTATTTGAGTGGTGGAGAAAGACCCATCTTTTCTAGAAGCAGTGTTGCCTGTTAATTCCTCCCAGTGAAGTCTATAGAACATGCTGTAATCAGCATCTCACAGCTGCCAACTTTTCCAAGAGATAACATGGCAGTGCACTTCAGGGATTTCTGCCTTACGTGATTTCTTTGATCTCCATTCCAGAGATCTTAGTCCAAGATACCTGCTGCAGCACAGGTAGTGAACATGGATCAGGTCTTGTGAATCATGGGGTTGCTGTATCGTGATACACATCTTGATTGGGTTTTCTACCTCGCTTTGTATAATAAATTTCATAAAACTTCTTGCAGGTTGTCACTGCATTTTTCTTCTGATGGGGAGGTGAAGGAGAAGAGGTAACTTAGAAATAGTAGTTGTAAGTTTATTTCAGTTGGTGAACTTCCCACAGTCTCTCTACAGGAGAACATGGTAAGACACTGAGTCTTGCCAGTTACAGGGGTTTTGTCTTCTTAGGCTTTACCACTTGCGTCACTGAATTTGGATTCTAATGAAGTCTGATGGTCAGAAAACTCAAGTTCATGTGCATTGTCTTTTCCCAAGAGTTAGATGAGACCTAATTAGTATCCATTGATTTGCAAAGGACTGACCCAGGATCTAACCCTGCATTGGATTGAAACTGTTAGGGGGATTATAAATTGTCTAGCACATTTCATGTGCTTGACCATCTTTCACTAAAGAAAGCGTGCAGTGATCAGGTAGCATCTCCAAAGTGGCTTCACTACCATTGTGGAGTATGTCAAAATGAGTTGAACCTAAAGAAATGCTGAATGAGAGGACAGCATAATATCTGCTATCCTACTTTGAATTTCCTTTTTTAAAACGTTGCTTTTTGTGCCTATTTACTTATAACTTCTTGATGAATATAAAATAATGAGAAACCATGTATGTGGTCATCCTATGCCAACTAATCCAATTTCTTTCCTCTTTCTGCCATGTCAGCACAGCAATGCTTATGACTAATGCTAGTTTTCATAAATTTATATTGAATGCCTTGGCCAGCTCTGACTGACTTTCCCTATAGAGCCATTATCCCACTGCTGTGCTGTGCATCCAAGAAACTGATTGTGTATCGCAGAACATCATGATACATGAGTTCAAAAACACATCTGCTTGGAAATGGTGAGAGCTGTGTGACTTGCTAATCTTTCCTTTCAGATGTGGTTCTGAAAAGGTTTTAAAGATTAGATTGGAATCAAGCAGAAAATTAGATAATTAAAAATAAAATATTTTAAAATAGATTCAGACAGGGAAAGGTTTTTTGAGTTGAAGTCAAATGTTTTGTTTTGGAAATGATCATTTCTGCATTTTGTACATTATCTTTTATGACTGGAACAATTTGGTGAAGCTTGAGTTAGCAAGATGTTTAAGCAGACATGAGTCTGTTTTTTTCAGTGTAAAAGCACCTGTTCTGTCCAATTTTTATAGATGATAGATGGAAAAAAAAAAAGGAAAAAAAAAAGCATTGTGTGTGTTTTGGAAGAAGCTGTGTGCTTTTTTGAAGGTATATACTTCAAGCAGCTCGTGATGGATTTTGCTGATAGACAGTTTTTGTCAGTACAAGTGTATATAACATGTCTTTCCACACCGTCTACAGGCAACTTACTTTATTTCCTGGAGAGGCAATGACATAAGCCTAAAATTGGTCAAAATGAGACCAGTTAACCCGACTCAAGTTTTCCACTCTTCTGTGTGCAGAAGTTGCCTTGTTTAAAGCATGAATAAGTACAGCTTTGCTACCTGCAGAGTGTCACAAATGAAGTGACAGTTTGTACAACCATAATGTTCTGTTTCAAAGATGTGTATTCATATGCATCAGATGTGCTTTAAGGCCAGTTGTTTTGTGTCATATAACATAAAAAGAGATTGCAAGCGATGATACTTAGTTGTGCATCTCTGAAGTGACCATGGGCATCTCAATGTTTCAGTGCTTCATTATTCTACTCTTACAGAAAGAGGCAGGGGAAGGTCTCTTTATTAAGGGCAATCAAGATACCTAGTGGAGTCTTCCTATGGTCTCATTTGGGGCAGATCTGTGGGCATTTTAAGGGGTGAAGCCAGAAAAAAACAGATTGGTCCCTCATGGATTATTCCTGGCTTTAAGCCTCTAGATTGTGTGAGATTTGGGTCCAGGACAACCCAATGGATTCTTTGAGGGAGACTCGAAGCATCTTAGTCAGTAGCACTCCTCTCCTCCAGGACTTACCCGGGTTGTCCAGGCTCTTGACTTCAGCAGCTCACTGAATACACCCTTGTGTAGCAGTGCACATATTTCCTTTTGGAACTTTGGGATATTAAACAAAATGTTCATGTTCAGCAGTAATAAGTGCCCCTTTATAAATGATGCTGGGTATCTCAAAAGTATCTGTAATAGGCTGTGTAGAGAAGAATCTGCCAGGCAAAGGTTTTGTTTTTCAACTGGAACAAAATTGTGTAAATCAAACAGTCTCCAGTGGAAAGTGTTGGCATTGCTTTTAGCAGGAGTCACATACAGCTTCTCCTTTTTTCCAATTTTCTGTTTTCTTTTTTCCCTTTCCCTCCATGTATGTATTTTTATAGCTGTGAACCTTTCGCTACTTCCTTCTCACTCTCTGCATCAGTTTGTGGATTTCGCAGTACCTGTGCGAGTAGAAACTGTGTGATACTAAAGACTCTTCGTGAAAATTAACTCATTGCGTCTCTCGCGTGCTTGCATGAATATTGATTGAAAAACATGGGACCTTTAGCTGAGTTGCTCTAGAGGTAAATCAAGAACAGATCTTTGGCAAAATAGGGTCCTTGGGCTGAAGCATAAAGCTGTCATTTTAACCTATTTTCATCTGTAAAAACACCCTGTTGTTTTTTTCATGAATAGTGAACCTGTTGTGGGTAGCGATGCTGCTGACTCCTGCATCCTGGTCAGGTTCCAGCTTGGATCATTATCAACACAAATCAGTTATTCTCCTGAAAGCTTTATTCAGATAAATTACCTGCACTTCCTGTCTTAAATTCTTATTGTGTTGTTCTGCAGTGCTAGCCCCTGTTTCACATAAGATGCATTTGAGATTTGAGACAATCTCTGCATACGCAGGAGGAGTACCATTTGATATTAAAGCACATTTTCCTTATGGGCTTTTCTGATAAGATTCTGTGCTTCCTTGGCAATGTCTGGAGATTCCCTATGTTAATAAAAATTGGTTTGTTAATTGATTCCAGAATTTGCTGCTCCGAAATAGTCTGCCTTAATCAGGATCTTCCCATGAATTTAAAAAAAAAATGACATCTTTCTGGTCAGAATTTCAAACAGGATTGATATGATTCCTCCTTTCTAGTATGTGGTCTCTAAAAGTGGTTTTATCTGCTCTATCAGTATTTCTTGTGCATGCTGGGTTGAAACCAGTCTATTGCAATGTTCTTTGTAAGGGGATTAGAATCTTCTTGAAAATAATTTAATCAAAATTGATTATTAATTTTGTTTTCAAGAAGCCTGGGTGAAGCTACGTGTGAAATATGAATCTATCATTTCAGGTTCCCAGAAATTCAGCTGTGTAGTTCAGTGTTTGTGGAATACACTTGCAGAAAGTATCAGAATGCTCCAAAGACAGCAGACCTCCTCCTGCAAAATGGGCATGGGAAGGGCAACAGCAGTTTGGGATTCTCCACTGCTCTCCTGCCTGCCTCATTCCTGGATGAAAGATGCTATAGAAGTGTAAAGCATTAAGATCAAACCTCCTGGATAATCAGGACCGTGGCTTTGTTCTGCATGACAGAGAAGGGCCTGCAGTTCAGACACTGCTGACTGCCTCTCTGCTGAGCCTGCCAGCAAAGGGGTCAATTAGTGCCAACTCCAGGAGTGCTGCTCTGTTATAAAGGCCTGTGTCCACTTAGAACTGTTCATTTAAGCTCTCATTATGGACTTTAGGTTAATAGCAGTGTACACTGCTACCTAATCGTTTACCCGAGGCTGAGAGATTGTACTTTACCAGTTTAACTATGCTCTTACCCAATTTGCTGGGGTGCTTTTTTGTGGCTGAGTCTAACTTTAAATCTCTGAGAAATATGTCATGCTGTGATGATTACAGTTCAGGCATGTAGAGATTTATTGCTAATATAGAATAAAAAGTAGTAACTTTAAAATATTGATGATCAAAGCAATCAAAGATCTGCAGCTTGATAAATTCACCCATTCTTAAAAGCTGGCTTTTCTTTATGAATGTCCTGCAGACAATTTTACTTCAATAATAAGATCAAGGCTTTCATTTTAAAACAGCCACTGACTTTGTTTGCAAAGGCAACTTTCTTGATACGGCCAGTCACATTTCTGAGAGGTTTAGATGGATTATGAGCTTCCCCTTTTTGTCCACTGGAAAGCAAGTGTTCTCTTTCTGAAGAAGTTGGTAGCATTAATCTTTTCTTCTGTCAGCCATTACCCTAGAAACATCCCACTGAAATACTTCTTTGGTGCGACTCCATGTACAGATTGTCCTTCACGTTACACTAGCAATAAGCTTGTAAATTAGATAATCCTACTACTTGAAGATTATTTTAATTGCCAGGGTATAAATTTTCTGAACAGCAGGCTCTGAGACTGCAAAGTGATTGTTTATGGCTATAGACAGAGTGCCTAACTGTTTACACTCAGTGCAGCTGTGGTTTGGTCTTCGGGATGTATGCACATACACTGTGCTTCCCACTCAGTACTCTGTCCAGAGGGCTTGGACATTTCTGCAGAGCTGATCTGCTGGAGTTACTTTGGAGCACTGCGCTCTGTGTGAGGTTGCTTTGGCTCCCACTCATGGTATCTACAAGAAAGAAATTGCTGTGGTCCAGTGGTCTGCTGAGCTCTCTGCAGTGATATCTCACAACAGTAAAACTCCTGGCTGGAAGCAGGTATGTGCTAGGTCTTTGGGAGAACCAATTATTCATCTGTTTTCCGTAGAGCACACACCAAGCATCTTGTGATTCCCAACTGACAAAACAGGATAAAAGCCCTAATAATAATAATAATTCACACAGGTTAGGAGATTTTCCTGCAGGAGCAGGAGATGTGTTAGGAGCATCAGGGCCAGTGACTCGGGCTGGCTTGCAGGCTGGGCAAGAGTGGTGTTGCTGTGCTAGACTACAGTCCAGCATGGCTTCCAGGGAGAGTCACTTCAGCCCAAGAATTTGTGTTTTCTTTTAAACTAAAGGTCTGTGAAGTTTTTTTGGGGGGGAGATCTGTACTCTGCAGAGATGTGTTTTTTCTCTTTTGTCAACTGTCTTTATTCCTTTTCTCCAGTTCTTGCCTTACTTTGATAGATAGGAGCAGATAGACCATAATTTAAATAAAACCAGAAAAAGAACTATTTCACTTCTCAGAGGCAGTGAATGGTGCCTTCTGTTCCCTGTCTGCCTGGGTTCACCTCACACCCATCAGACGCACTCACATCGAGCTGTTAGGGTGATTTAACTCTCTGAGTGTGGGCACGTTTCACACTGAAGTGGTTAAAAATCCCAACTTTGCTCAGAGGTGACATGAGTTATTCCCAGGTTGGGTTTTCTCAGATCATTGGAGGCTTTTTGAATCCAGTTTGACTTTTGAGATGACTACGAATCCCTGAGATCGTGTGAGTTTCCTGCAGAGCTGAAGCTGCTGTGACCCTGGAGGGATCCTTATGCTTTTGGTGGAGACTGTGTGTATATACAATAACTGGGTGAATAAAAAGAAACAGATGTAGTTCTTCAGCATTTCTTTAGTTTCTTGAAGCCTGCCATGCCTTGTGCACTGCTATGAGGCTTCTGCAGCTCTCAGTGATGAACCCCCTAAAACAAATGACTGAGATTAGTATTATTTATAGATAACCACACAGATCATTCATTCCTCTCAAGCTGTTTATTTTTGGACAGCCCAGTGAAACTGATGAAATTGCCAGTTGTTTGAAATGCTGCTGCCAGTTGTTTGAATGAACAGTATTGATTATAGTTACAGGACTATTCATCTCCTCCTGGCATGCGTACAATGCATGTATTATAAACGTGTTGTCTGTGTTGACAGCTGGGTTATGAAATGGTACACTGAATTATGTGTCCTTGGGCTTTTCTTAATCCTAATCTAAAAGTATTAAAAATTACTTGAAGGAATATAGAATGAAATATCAGACACTGAAGAGCAGTGCAACACCTTTGTTAGAAACAAGAAGTTAACAAATTCACATTGAAAGGAGCTGGAATGATGAAACCTCGGTGCATGTTAACTGGTCTAAACACGCTTCTGCTGTGGAGGTGGAGAAAAATTTGGTTTATTAAATGAGAAAAGGATTTCTGGGAAGACATAGATATAAAAAGAGACCATATTAAATCTGCTATTACTGCAGTTTTATTTTAAAATTGAAGAAAACATTTTAAACAAGTCCACATTGCCATCCACACAGTGGTAGTCTTCTGGCTTCATAGCAAATACCTTCATCTTTCTGATTTTTTAATTTTTTTTGTAATTTATTAAAGAATGCAGTGATGCAGTGATTGTGTTCATCTATGCCTACCCTCAGAAGTTGTTCATCCTTCATTCTGTCGCTTACTTCATGGTGCATATCTCAGTTGCCTGCATTGCTCCATTGCATTGCCTATTGCTGTGAGATTTGCTGAAGAGAAGCTCAGCAGATGGCCTTTTGGCTGCAGATTCCGTCCCTTCACTGGAACGATCTGTTGTTCTCACTCAAAATGAGTTAGAGCAGACCTCAAAAGTTGCAATAAACCTCTCTCTTGCACTTTAGGGAGATGTGATCATTCATCAGTGTGCTGCTGCATGTTTGAAGGCTTCATATTTGGAAAAACTTTGATTGTTAAATTATGATTGGAGAGATTTTTCAGTACTACGCTTGAAAATTTCCATTGTGTTGCTCTATAGGCATAAGTGGTCAAAACCAGATTAAACTAAGTGCTCAGAGCATTTATTTTTTTAAAAGTTTTACAAATGCTTACTTGGTTATATCTTGGCACCATTGTCTCCAGCAGCAGACTTGTGCTGTATTTTGCCTGACCCAATCAGGTACATTGACTATAACTTGAACTGTACACGCACTTGACAGATCTAACTGTAGAATGCTTGGGTGTGTTTTTAACATACATTCTCACCGTAGCAAATGTATTAAATAGCTGCATTTAAGGTTTTGTGAAATATGTATGTTAGATCATGACTGGAGTGATTTACTTAGGATGCCTGATGTAAGTGGATGGGAGCAGATTTGTATCACTGTGATTCTTAAAACGGTATTTAGCAGTTCTTTTTGGAAGTGTAGCGGAGAGAAATCTTTGCAGATTTGTGTGTTGCTTAGTTGCCAAAGGATCGTATTCTTCTTCAGCTTGCATCACCTATGATAAATTTCAAATGGAATATTATTTTGTCATAATTTCAATTTTCCATGGCATAAACTGGTTTCTGAATAAGAAGGTTTGTTTTTTTTTTTTCGTTTGTTCTTTCTTCCTTTTTCTTCCTTTTTCTTCGTGGTCTGAGATTTTTCTTTACCAATAAGTAAAAGGCTTCATTTGACCATCTCATCATTAGTTTTTCGGATCCTAGGAAGCCTCTCGTTACGGCTGCTTCTTTGTGCTCAACACTTCTTTATCTTTGCACCCATCTCTGCAGCAAAGCTGCTGTAATACAACCACATTAATTGATGGTGCTTTATTTTTAAATTCTTTCTCTAAAAACCTAATCTCCTGCTATAAGACAGGATATGTACATGCTCATCCTCTCTAAGGGTGGATGAGTTAACGGGATTAATACCCTACATGCTTGTGGGAGAATAGACACCCCCACGCTGTCAGAGTAGAGACCTGCATTCTGTTGGTACTTGATGTGGCATAGTGGCTGACAAGGTACCAGTGCAAGATTAAAACACAAGCTACTGCATTTGGCAATATTTTGGGGTCTCTTCAGCGCTGAATGGCTCTGCATAATTGGTACAAAGCTTCCGCCCACTGAGACAATGCTTCAGGGCAGCAGCAGCTGAAGAGTCATGATGGCTGAACTTGCTCCTGCTGCTCATGAACCAGATATGCCATAAATGTAAACAGTAGGTGCTCCCCTTGCCTATAATTAAAGCATGGATGTAAGTTTGACTACTCAACTGCAGTATCAAGTTACTTAAAAGACCAATTTGGGAGTTGGAATGCAGATTGTTTTGTTTTATCCATATTCTCAGTACTTCCACTTTTCTAGCTTCCCAAGCAGAAAGGACAGCATGAGGGTGAGGAAAATATACGGTGGTGAATCTCTTTTTTTCTTATATTATCGTGATAATGCTGGAAAACTGATAGTCTCTATTGCTCACTTCTGAGTAAAGAGGAGAATTTCCTGGAAGTCCTAAGGAAAGTTGCCCTTCCCTTAGTGGTATTTTCTCTTTCTTCTTTAGAGCTGCTGTATGACTGATTCTGTCCTGCTTGTCTTTTAAAGATACAAGATCAGTTATGATAATAAGGATTACATGTGATGATTATCTAAATTCTTAAGAAAACGATGGCAGAGGAGGAAACACAGAGGGTAATATTGTCCTTTGAGAGAATGCTCATATATAACTTGTAGCTAGAATTCTCTCTTTAGGTATGATACCCTTCAGTACATTTACACTTCTCCACAAGGACATTAACAGCTTCTTGGAGAGCTCAGATGTTGAAATTGGATGCTCTTGTGTCCAAACTTGTGTTTCAACAGTCCACTCATCTGTTTAAAATGATGAGTGGGTATTCTAACTCAGACCCTCATTTTGTTCTTCTTTAGTAACAATATTCATGGCAAAAGCAAATGTGCCGCTGTTTAGTCTCCAGCATGGTCTTCCCTTAGATATCAGTCAGATCTCTGGTTCTAGCCAGTTTCTTGGGATGAGTGATTTATATTTAAATAGAATAAAATCACAAAGGTTCTGTACTTAGGGACACTCTGAATTTCACAGTATCACAGTATCACCAAGGTTGGAAGAGACCTCACAGATCATCAAATCCAACCCTTTACCACAGAGCTCAAGGCTAGACCATGGCACCAAGTGCCACGTCCAATCCTGCCTTGAACAGCTCCAGGGACGGCGACTCCACCACCTCCCTGGGCAGCCCATTCCAGTGTCCAATGACTCTCTCACTGAAGAACTTTCTCCTCACCTCGAGCCTAAACTTCCCCCGGCGGAGCCTGAGGCTGTGCCCTCTCGTTCTGGCGCTGCCCACCTGAGAGAAGAGAGCAACCTCCTCCTGGCTACAACCACCCCTCAGGTAGGGTGGTTGTAATTTATGGATTACCTATACTCTGTAAAATTGTCTTTCCTGCTGTCAGTATTCAAAGGACCAACATGACTCTCAATGGAGGAGTGGCATCTTCTTTTTTTTCTCATTTATTTTTTCAAGTAGCAGTAATTTCTAGCTTGTTAGAGGCTCACATCCCTCTGTTCGTTAGTCCCATCACATTCTGTGTTTGTTTTCTTTGTTTGTTTGTCTGGGGGGGGTTGTCTGGGGTTTTTTTGTTTGTTTTGGTTTTTTTATGTGCTATAACCATATGCTGTGAAATCCATAAAAGATTTTCAGCAAGCTGGGCTGAGTCCTGGGCCAGAAACTGCCTTGAAAATGATCTTTAAAAACTGACTTACTATCCAGCTGAGATGTAACAAATACATTGAAGAGGATGAGAAAAATAGGCTGGGATAACAGAAATTTGCTACTGGAACAAAGAAAAATAAGAAAAGACTGGATGAGGCATTTACTGCCGTGGTCTAGATGACTGGATAGGACTGGGTGATAGGTTTGACTGAATGATCTTGGAGGTCTCTTCCAACCTGGTTGATTCTATGATTCTAAGAGATTAAATCCTGATTGTTTTCCTTAATAGAGTAGCTTCAGTAGGATGTAATTTAGGACTAGTTGCTCTAAGCTGTGGAAAGATGGGAGGCCAGGAAGGAGTGGGGGTTTTTTTTTTGTTTGTTTTTTAAATTATTTTGATGGTTACAAAATAAGCTGGGACTTTTCAGTTCATGGAGTTCATTCTTTGGTTGGTTTTATGTGGTTTTTGTGGATCTCAACTCTTCTTGAAATACTGGGCTGACAGTCACAGAATCACACAGAAGGTTAGTGGCTGGAAGGGACCTCGAAAGATCATTTAGTCCAACCTCCCTTAACTAAAGCTAGTAGCTCCTTTGCTGCATTTGCATTTCTGGCATGTTCTTGCAGAATTTTCTTGTTTAGGTGCAAACTATAAAGATGAGTAGCCTGCTGTATGTCTGTACCATTACATAAGGGGTTACGACCACGTTCCTAACCAGAAAGGGTGTTTTAAGTGTGTTACTCTAATGAGAAAGATGAGAAACAGGTGGGAGTATTTTAAAATGTCTCACATTTACTTACTGCGGATTCAACAGTGAGTTTAGCCCCACAGGCAAAGAACAGTATAACAGGGGGACATGAATGCCTGCTTTGTAGGTGATCTCTTTAGAATGAGAGGTTAGGAAATACTGTCTGGAAGCTTCTTTGGGAAGCTTGGAAGGGCAGATGAATTCATCAGTCCTTTTTATGCAGCTGTACTGGAGGATTTAAATCTTCATGTCTTCAATGTATTAAATTATTATGAGAAAGTCATTCTATTGTTATCAAATTCATTTTTCTTATGCTAGTTTCTTTGCTATTTTTGTTATAGAAAAGTATTGTCTCAGTGATAACTCTTGAAGTGGGAAGGAGGGCTTGGACTGGCTCATGGAAATGGAAAATACACCACAAAAATCAGAGTACAAAGAAGTCTTTTGTGCCTGTAGCTGATGTTTCTTGGAAAATGAGGCTTCTTATGTCTTCTGTTACAGTCTGGAGAGACACTTCATGTAGTCCATTAATCTATCTGAAAAGCTTACTACCGAAGTTCACCAAATAAATCTATTCCAAGGCCTACAGAACCCTCAAAGTAACCTGTTGGTGGGCCACTTTGAAAAGTCAGGAAGTGTGTTTGAAAGTCATACTTGGAAAATTCAGTAACAGCAACCGAGCATTAGCTCTGTACGGTCTGTTAGCTTAAATACAAAACCACATTACCACAGTCCTTTCCATTGTCTGCTATTTTGATAGGCAATACAGAATTACGCATGATGGATGTGTGAGTGTGTGTGTGGAGGGAGATTTCCTGCTTGGAACCAATGTTTGCAGTGAGGTGCTTTTTGCTGAAGGACTTGAATGCTTCTCTTGACTGTTATACTGGTTTTAACAGAAGAAAAATATTTATTTTAAATTTAAACTGAAATCAGCACTGACATTTGCAAGCTAAAGTTCAGTGTCATTAATCTATAAAACCTGGAAGATAGTGTGAATTAATTTATAAGAAATTAGTAAAGCAGAAATTTAGCATGTTTATATATGGTGGGGTATGGTAATGTTTAATTTTGAAGTTCGGTGTTATTTACAGTCTCTAACTGGAGTCACATACGGGTTTCTATTCTCCTGTGCATAGCAAGCTGGGTTTTTCAAAGCTTAGTTGAAAGGGAGCTGAAAAATTAATCAAGTTCATTGAGTTCATAAAAGAGTTCCTCCCATGGTTACATCTGTGCCTGCTGTGAATAAGGGCTTCCCTGCCTCCAAAGCTAGTCGTGTCATCCAGAGCTGGCAGTGTTTCTCTCCAGTTTGCCATCTCTTGGTAAGATCCTTCCTGCCTTTCCTTAGTGCAGGTTTGTACGGTGGCTGACCTCCCAAACCAGATAATGCTGCAAACAAGGGATAACCAGCAATGAGGACAGGCCTTCAGGAGGGCAGTGTTCTTCTGATCCTGTAGCTTACCACAGGTCTTCTAGCAATGGTGGAGCTGTGTGAGAGCTTCCTGTGACAGATGTTTTTGCCACCTCTTATCCAAACTGCTACAGTTAAGTTGTTCGGTGCCAGTAGATTGGTGGTAGGCAGTGCTGTCACAGGGATGACACACTGCCATTTTAAGGCTGTTTTCCCCAACTTTGTACTGATCTAGTTATTGTAGTAACATTTGAGACACTGGTGAGACTCATCTGCTGCTTCTTCAGCTGAACAATACCTCATAAATGGGCAATCTGCAGTGAGCAGACTGGTTAACTGTACGTACAAACCAACAAAAAATCATGACATCACTGGCACTGACCTTTGTGAGTAGTTGATATGCAGTGCACACAGCCCCACTGTGATCAGCGGCCACTTTTTCAATCAAAAGAACTGCCAGTGGCTTCAGATGTTGTTTGCAGTAAAGATTTATTAAAAAAAATACAATGGAGATGATTTTGCACATCAAACTCTTTCTTAGATACTTTTAAACTTTTCAAGGGGCATCAAGAATTCGTAGTAGAAGCCTCTTGGTTGTGGATGTGAAGCATGGGTCATAACCCCCGATGGCATGCCATGGTGTGAACAATGCGTGTAGCTTGGTAACGTTGGTAAATGTCAGAATATTTTCAGAGGAAAGCTAATGTTTGTCGAGCATATTTCCAGTATGGAGAAGCTATAATGAAGAGAACATAATCCAGAATTCTTTAAAAATACCTATGGTTCTACATTCATCTGTATTTCTGGTGTTGAGAAAACAAATAAGATGAGATCAGAGCAGTATTCTCTGGCCTGCATGATGGTTGTGAATAACTGAAGTTCTAGCTCATAGCAGTGGAAGTCATGGAAGTCTTCCCATTTTCCTCTGAGCAAGTTCGAGAGAAAAGAGAGAGGAGAGAGGGCTGTTCTTTGAGGTCATTGATTTGCAGGTGTTTTCCTGCTAGCAGAGATTTTAGTAGATGTTAGTGGACAAGAGACTAGGGACATGTGGAAGTGCCATGGTGTAAATCAGACTAAATAATCTGAATACCCCTAGTAGAGCAAGAGTGTAATATATGACTGAAGGGAGGGCTGCTCTTGACAATTTGACCTTCAGCTCTGATTCAGTTTTGAGCATGTGCTTCAGTCTGTGTCTGCTCATCAGAACATTTGAGCATCCTCTTACAGTTATGCACGCATCTTTGGGATCTAGGACATGTAGTAAAACCTTGCTGATGTCAGTGAAAGAATTCTGTGCATGTAGAATAAGGTTAACCAAGCTGTGGTTCTTCAAGTGTGTGTGGTTTTAGAGAAATTGAAGTGCTGCCCCCATACTGCCACTGTCTTATGATACTGTGAGTTTCTGATGAGGGCTTCTAGGGCCTCCTGAGTAGAGCCAAAGTACTGCTCGTCTGGTTTTGATATAAGGCATTTAGCTATTCTCTTGACAGAGAATATTTGGGAAGAGTCCTGCTTCTCTATCACCATCACACATAGCCCAGCAGGCCACAGTCTCATGCTGTTGCTGATGATTAATGAGATTGTTCTCTGCTTATTAATGTAGCAGGGTCTCAGAGTACACAGAAAAGCGATGGATTTGCATCAGGTGAGCATTTCACTATACAGCTGGCTGAAAGCAGACTTTGAACCAGTATTTAAAGCTACAGCAATCTGTTCAAACCCTCTAAAAGTAACAAATAATTTCAAACTAAGGCTCTCTCACTTGGCCACCCCCTCCTCCTCTGAAATGGCAGCACTCAGTTAGGAATGAACATGTAGCAATGTGACTTTTCTTTCACAGTCAGGCTTTTGCTGCACCATTTCCATCAATTTTGGCTCCTACATTATTCAGCTGTGCACCAGACAACTCTTTTGTTATGTGCCAATTAACCCAGCTTGATAAATAGTGATTATGCATAATTTATACAGAATAATATTCTTGTTTTCCCTGTAAATAAGGCACTGGCTTAGATGAGGGTACTGGTCTGTGAATTACTGGCAGATGTGATCATGAAGGTCTTGCTGGTAGCAAGAAGGACTCTTTGGACTATAGGGCAGATAGAAATGATACCACGAATCAAATTAGATTGAGGGTGATGGGGAGGGATTTTTTGTAAGTGGAGTTGGGATTTTGGTTCTGCAGTTCCATAGCTTGTTCTTTGAATGTACTAAGGCTCTCTCAGCTCAAGTCCAGCTCTCGGTACAAGTCTGGTTCTTACTAAAGTCTGTAGGAGCTTCTAAAATGAATGCGATGAGTACTTGACTGGGCCCCTAAGGAACAACTCCATAGAATTTCCCTGAAGCCAGGTTTTCACAGCCATTCTGTTTGCTTTTCTGTGTTGACTGATCTGAAGTCTCTAAGAGTGATGAGCCGACAGCAGTGGGACAGGAGGACTGGGTGAGAGTGGCGGGATCCCATGAACCTCGATTAAGCAGGGAGGAGATACGGAAATGTGAAATCCAGTGCACTGGTCCGAGATGTACTCGCAGTGACAGCACTTGCTGGAATACTATTGCAGAGCCTCCGGGAAAGTGTTAGGAACTGTTGCTTTGGGTAAACTGGGCTGTCTGTCAGCCAGCACCATGCTCTGCGTACAGGGAGCCAACTGGAAACCCTCCAGAGCTGGAGGCTGCTTGCACAGCTGCTGTTTCGGTGATTGCATTCCCTTTCTCCTTGGACAACCTTAATCCTGGCCTTTACCTTGTGGTGAATTTTACCCAGTTCAGTGATTCCAGGTGTGTGTGCCATTTTGCCTCTTCTGCCTTACCCATTGTAAGATATCCTCATAGGCCTATAAGTGGCACCACCTCAGCAGGCTCAGCTTATCTTTCATCATGCTGCCAGAGCCCTGTTTTGATTTATTGCCTTTCACCAGAGTGGAACAGAATAAAGTCAACTTCTGAAATCACTTAGGGTAGGATCTGCTGAACAAGCATACATTTAATAATATGCCTCTGCCTTTTTACTTCCTCCATACTGGCATGTTCCAATGAAATAAGAAATCCCTTCAGAGTATCAGAGCAGTGAAGATAGCTGCTCTTGATTCGCAGCTCTCAGGCGCAGCATTGCTTTTAACTGCTGTGTTACTGCTCATCCCCGCATTCTGCCTAACATGCTCGGTGCAAAATTCTGCTGTTTTCTGATGGGTGTGACTTACTATCCTTTTTTTTTCATACCACAAAGCACTTGTTTTTTTCTTAATTTGTTGTTTAAAGTATTACTAAAATATGTGAGATAGATTGTCTCTGAAGATGGTATCAATAGCCACTTGGATACTCCCTGGTCTAGCACATCTTGTCAAATTCATTATTAGCATGGGATTTTTTTGACATGTCTTTTGTTCCAAGGCCAGAGTGCTTAATGGCTCATGGAACTCTTATTGCTTTGAATAAAATTATAGAAACAGTCATGACTTTACATTAAACTAGTAGATGTTGCACTTTGATGATTAGAATGTGCACGTTAGTAGAGTATATTGGCTGCCTGTAAGTGAGTGGCTGCTCAATTTCCTTGTGTTTCGTAGCTGGGTTTGTGAAAAAACAGAGGTTTTGATATTTTTGTCTGACTGTTTTTGAAAAATTGCTTCAGCAAATAAGAGCTACAGTTACAATCCAAAGTGATCACAGCATGCTGGCATAACATACCAGATCAAAACAGAAAGCATTTCAAATGGCGCAACAGATGGAAACGAGTTATTTAACTCAAGTGTTTGTTGCGTATTTGTGTTGCATGCACGCTGTCCTTATTTCTGTAGAGATTATTCATGAAACAAGATTTGGACTCTTGGATGTGAAGAACACCTTTTCTTTTTTTTAATTCCTGTAAATATATTTAGATTCTCATGGGGAAAACTTTACCGAGTACTCTGGCTCTCTCACAGAGGTGTTAGCTCATCTTCCATGCTTCAGGGAGAAAGGAGTGTGTGGTTATGTGGATAGGATAGAGTAAGCCTTTTATCAAAGGGCAAAGGAGGTCTCTTCCAACCTTGGTGATACTTTGATACATCTGCTTCCAAAGTCCCAAACTCTCCCTAAACTTGGGGCCAGGGCCTGAACTCTTAAGCATCCAGGACGGTGGAGTTGCATCAGGAGCAGAGCATTGTCTTTTCACATACTGCTGTTGTGGGCGAGGCATGGACTGTCCTGGAGAAGCTGAGCAGAAACATCTTTTCTTCAGAGCACAAAAGGCAGCTACCGATGCCTTTCCATTTCTCTCCAGCAGTGAGTTTAAGTGTCTATGAAGAGAAGCCTCTTGCTGCACCTCCTACAGATATTTCCACCCATGTCAGAACCATAGAATCATAGCATCAACCAGGTTGGAAAAGACCTCCAAGATCATCCAGTCCAACCTATCATCCTGTCCAATCAACCCCTCATATGCAGGAAACAGAAGAGCTCAAAAGTAACACAAATCTACAACAGTTAAATCCAAGTTCTGCAATTGTGTTACAAGTTTTTCTTTCTAAGACCTTTTTCTTAAGAAAAAAAAGGCCTGTGTAGTATGCACATGATGTCTTCCCTTTAAAACTCAGAGGCATTCTCCCTTGTGAGGAGCTTGTGGGGGTGGTGGGATTAGGATGGAAACTGATCTGTTAACAGTAGAAGATTGTGGATTGCCAGGTTGGCTTTAAAAATAGAAAACTTGGTTATAATTCGTGCTGCCTGATATGAGAGCTTGAAATCCATCTTGTAAAGACACAGGCAGGCTAATGTAGTATTCTGATACTTAAGTATAGTCCTCAAATACCTAACATATTTTTAAATCATCCTTCAAAAAAAATCAGTTGATTTGTATGGTACATATATATATCTCCTCTCACCTTTAATCCATTTTAAGCTTTAAACTCCTCTTTTGCATCCCTCAAACTCCAGTAGATTATACTTCAAATTGAACCATGATAATCTGCTTCATAGCCTTTTGAAAGCAGTGTTCTTATAGAACTCCAAATCCAAGGTGTTTTAAAAGAATCAGTCTGTAATAACGATTCCAGTGAAAGAAAATCTTTTTATAATTTGGACCTACTGATAAGAAGCTGAGACCATTCCTAGAAGCTGAGTGGATTGAGTTCTGGGTTGCTTCTACCATCAGAAATCTGTTGTAAATACAGAAAATCTGAATGTCAAGTGGTTTCCCCTCCCTTATTAATGGAAAGCGAAACATTATCATTTGGTAGGCTTGGAGGACAAGATACTCATTTTGTGCTTGAGTTTCTTCAAGGTTCCACAAAATTATAAACATTTTTTTAGCTTTGTATCCAATAACCTGGGAAAAAAGGTAGCACAGATTCTACATAAGGAAGCAGCTTGGGAACTAAACCACAAGCAAGTATGTAATAACAACACAAGTAGCATAGCCTGTTCCAAACTATTCAGGCGACCTGCAGTTTGTTCTCTGGCTAGATGAAGAACACTTCCAGCAAGCTATGCACAGCTTCCTCACTGCAATCAAGGTCATGATCAGTCTGTCGTACAGTTTGCTGTTCAAAGATGTCCTTTTTATTGGCATTTTAAATATATTACCTAGCTTTAAAAAATAGCAAAGCTTTTATTTGCATATGTCTGTAACTGGCAGTTTGTTAGTGGAGAAGTTTTGCTCCCAATGGACAATGTACAAGAGACCTGATTAAACTTCAGCTACCTTAATTTGAATGCTCCCCAAAACTGCCTTTTCTCAGCCTTTCTGTCTAAAAAGATCTGACCTTAGATAATGCACTTCTTCATTTCAGGTCTCAACAGGCACTTACTGATATCATGGTAAGCATTAGATTTTGTGCAGCTGGTGTTCCTACTGACATT
Source organism: Tricholaema leucomelas (assembly GCA_013400475.1). NCBI lineage: Eukaryota > Metazoa > Chordata > Aves > Piciformes > Lybiidae > Tricholaema lacrymosa > Tricholaema leucomelas. Next base: position 180,667 of record WAAF01019826.1, on the reverse strand, counting down.
GTTTCAGCCTATTTTATTGTTGCAAGCTGGCATTTTTCATATGTTCATAAAACTCACACAAATATTTCAGTGTGAACAGGAGATCTACCACAGAGCAAATTAATGTGCGTTGTTGGGTTTTATTTGTCTCTGGAATTATGTATAATGGCCAAAATGTGTAAAGTTTAATGAATCAAGCCATGTGTATCATAAATAATTTGCAAGTTCTTCACTGAGAGAGTCATTGGGCACTGGAATGGGCTGCCCGGGGAGGTGGTGGAGTCGCCGTCCCTGGAGCTGTTCAAGGCAAGGTTGGACGTGGCATTGGTGCCATGGTCTAGCCTTGAGCTCTGTGGTAAAGGGTTGGACTTGATGATCTGTGAGGTCTGTTCCAACCTTGGTGATACTGTGGTACTGTGAAATGAAGGTTTTGGCAATGTATTTGTACAGCACCCAGTACTTATAGTTGTCGGGAGGGTTCCAGTGTCATCCTGAAATGCAGATAAGAAGTAGACTCATTTGCTAATGCATAATGAAGTTGTGATAGGGTGACAAAAGTTAGCTTGTATTGGATCTTGACTAGAGAGTGAGAATACTTGGATCTGGACATTTATAAAATCATAGAATCGTTTTGGTTGGAAAAACCCTCTAAGATGATTGAGTCTAACCATTGACCTAACAGCACCGTGGCCATTAAACCGCATCCCTTCATGTCCACATGTGTTTTGAGCATCTCCAGGAGACTGTTCACAAAATATTAATGGGGCACATACTTTGCTAGGCAGGATGAGACGTGATGTTCTATCTAATATCTTGGGAAATTTTGTATCTAATTCCAAATAGTAATTTCCTTGGTTCTTTCCCTCCACCAAGAATATCAATTATTAACTATTTCAGAAATGGATGTTCTCAGAAATATTTTCTTCTGGATGGAATTCAGTATCTTAACACTTCAAATGTGCAGATGGGTTGTATTTGCCATAGGTAAATGGATTTCACTGGATTTAAACTTTTTTATATAATGAGCTTGTCTTTAAAGGAAGCTCTCAAGTATGATTGCCTGGAGCCCCCGAAATGTAGCTCATTCTGCATTGTGGGGCACTGTGGTGCTGATCCTCCCAGGCCTTAGGACAGACAGTGTGACTTGTCAGTGCATTAAAACAAAAGGAAAAACAAACAGTAGAGATATTGTTGGTTGCTCTAAGACCCTGTAAGCTTACTGTATGAAGTTATATTAATGATAACCCTTGCATTATTACAGCAAGAAAGTCATAGGATGGAACCCTGGAAAACAGCAGCTGCTCTCAGATACACTGTATATTATTCCATTATAAAGTAACGTCATTAGTCTGTTGGCAGAGGCTGGCAGTGAAAATTGTCTGGAATCCAAGACAATTGGCAGAAGGAAGTAGAGGGAATAAAATTATTTCACAGCTGAGGGAAACAGAACACAAGACCGAGGAACTGGTATGAGCAACACACAATAATATCAGTTGTGATCATGCTCCTACAGTGTGCTGTTCATCCCAAAGAGAGTTGTGACGCCTCGCAGTGCTCCTTGGACACAGGTTAATTTTGTCAGACCTACTTTATTAAAAAATGATACTAACAAAGGGAAGATTTACTGTCCCTACAAACTGTATTGGAGAAGGAATAGTGTCTGAGGTATTGTAACCTCTAGCCCCCGACTCAAGAACCACCAGGCTGTTAGACCCCAGGCAAAACAGCACTGTATGTCAGGTGTGTAAGGATCCTGCCAACTTCTACAAGTCAGTCATTACCGGTACCACCTAGTGGAAACAGTCAGTTAAAATCTAAGGAACAAGCTTCCCAGGGAAGTAGTGGAGACACCATTCCTGGGGGTGTTAAGAAAACATATAGATGTGGCACTTTGGGACATGGTGTAGTAGTTATGGTGATATTGGCTTGGTGGTTGAACTTGATGATCTTAGAGGTCTTTCCTAACATTTATGATTCTGATTCTGTTCTGTGGTCCATTAGCATATCTCTTTTGTTGGCTTTATACACCTTTTCTGTAATAAGCAAAATTGAAACCTACTTGTAATTGTTTCTAGTGATGCTTCAGCTGTTTATAGTAAGAACTGGAAGGAAAAAAGTGTTTTAAAAAAGGTGTCAGAAGTTTTGACTTTCACTCCCAGGCAATAGACAGGAGAGATGTTAGAGCCTACACAATTGTGTTGTGTCAGGAATACTCACAGTCACTAAATGTAGAAGAACTAAATACCATTAGAATGTAAAAAGAACTCCAAAACTTTAAAAAGACACCAAATATCTAATAACTTGTGTGAAATGGGAAATCCTTTGACATTCTACCCCCAAGCCTTCCTAGAATCTGTGTGAAAAAAAAATGCCTGGTTAGTCTTAGCAAGTTTTTGTGTTGGAATTTACTTGACTGGAGGGAGGATGGAACAGCTAGTGAAAACAGAAGGTTGGGGTTCTTTGAGTTACACATTGAGTTTAGGACACCTCATGCTGCTATTCATACAGAAATAAAGGGGTTTATTTGTTTTAATTGGTGGGTTTTTTCCCAGCAAATACTGCTTACCACACCACTGTTACCACTCTGGCTCTAAGCATTTTCCTTCCTTGGCAGGAAACACCAGTCTGTCATGACCTGAAAGTTCCTTATCATCTCTTGATATGCTTGAGAATTCACAGGCTTATGACACAGCATCCCTCCCTCTGCTGAAATTGATGACATGTGGCAGCAAACTTACTCTGGGAACAAGCCCAGGGTTAAGACTTCCTTAATAAATACTCACCTTGCACCTAATCTCAAAGTAACATCTGTTTATGATCCCTTCTTGGATTATGGCTGCCTGGGAGCTCTGCCCCTTGTTTGTAGAGGTTGCAAATTTTGAGGTCAGATTATGAAGCAGCTTGGTTATGTGCTGTCCTTGGAAACAGATGCACATCCACAGTATTAATAATTAAGAGCAGTTCCATAAAGGCATAGCTCAGCAAAAAAAAAAAACAACACCAAACAAACAACACTTTTTTTTTTTTTTTTTTTGAGGAATGAGGTTGCAGCAGGATTTGTCCAAATCATTTCTTTAACAGCCAAAGTATGTCTTTGACCATCTGCATTTTTGAAATAGAGAAAAACAAACAGAAGTCAACTGTGATTCATTAAGGAAAAATACCCAAATTCTTCCTCAAACATGAGGATTGTTCTGATTGTCAACAGAATGAAGTTTGTAAAAAAGAGCTCAAAGCTAAGGTTTAGTTAGCTTTTTTGATGGGTTTTGTATCTGGCTCAGTGGTGTTAGAACAATAATGTAATTAAAATGGATGCAATTACATGTTTGGTTTTTGGAAAACAAGTAGTATGTCTGTGAGTTCATGGATATTCAGTAGGTTCATCTGGTCACAAGCTAAACAAAAGACCCAATGCTACAAAATTGTGAATTCAGAAATGCAAATGAATACTGAGGTCCAAGATAATTGGCCTTTTAACTTCTCCTTATAAAAACAAAGGTTTATTTGCCTTTTAAATGGACCAGTAAAATTGAATTGGCACCCTAGAGTGCATGCAGAATAGTCAAGTAGAATAATCTATAAGAACTAAGCAGAGGACCTTAAGAAGTGGAGATTTTTCAGAAGTAGTAGAAGAGAGATAGCCTGTAAAAGTGTTTAATCTTAACAATCTGCAGATGAAATAGACTTGAGTAGAGAAAATAAGGCTAGACGGGGAGATGCACTTGTTGGAAGATATCTTTGGTGATCCTCCAGAACATTCAGGAAAAAAAAACCCTGCAAATACCTGAAATGCCAAATCAGAAGCTCTCACTTGCACTGGGATGCTCCACACAAGCAGGGGCTTCATGCTGGCTACTACGTACTGTAGAGTAGTAGAGAGAAGATCCTGCTTATGGTCAGGCTGTGCACAGACTCTTTTATTTTATTTTTTTCCCCCCAGATTACTCCAAAATTGAGAATAGGCTCTTTACATAAATGTGCACAATCTGCTATGGCAGCATTTTGTCCAAAAGACAAAAGCCACAAACCATTTCCAAGCTGTGCTTGGGTGTCATGCCTCTAAGAACAAGCGAAAACACAAGCGGGGTCAATTCTCAGCTGGTTCCCAGCACAGTGCAGAGGAGCTGGTCCGTGCTGGAGCCAGACACTGCCATCTACCCTCAGTGCTGCACTTGTTCTCTCTACTGACTCTCTTGGGTATGGGACTTAGCAGGCCCTAATAGGAGCTAACCCGAACTCTTTTTGCTACCTTCTTAGGTAGCATGATAGGCTTTCTGAGCCTCCTTGTGACTCTTTTTTCAGATACTGTCTTCCTGTAAATCTGAGAGGTTTCATGGGAGTCACAGTTCAAAACCATTCCTGAGCCTTATACCTGGTAAGAAATAACAGGTAAACCTAGGATCATTTGCAGTAGCTCTGAGGTTTTAGGGTCAGGAGCCATTAGAGAATATACCTTGTTTGGATTGCAAGAGGGCATGTTTTCTGGTATACTTGCTCTTCAGTGCTTTCTCTGCAGTACAGAATCTACATAAAAAACTAGTAAACTAGGCCATTAATAAATATGTAAAAGCAGCCTGATCTGTGAGTACCGACTCGGTGTATGTGAGGACGCTCGGCTCCACTAGCCCTGCTTCAGTGATTATTCCTATGGAATTAAAAGGCTTACACACCATTGAAATGATTTGGAGACTGCTAGGCTTTCTAATGCAGTCTTTATTGTTTCCTTTTTGTTTTTTTTCACCTGTAAGTTAATGCCTTTTATTTGTTACTTCAGCAGATGATTTTTATAGTAGCTTTTCTACTTTATATCCCACTGGTATATAGTTTAACAGAATGACTTTTGAAACAGTGTATTTAATTCCTCAGTTGTGCCTCCGGGAATAAATTCTTGCTCTATTATAACTTTTTTAATGTCTTTACTGCAGTTGAGAACTTGAGCAAAGTTTTCTTTCAGAAATCACTCCTTATTCTATCTCTGTGCCTGATGTGTGTCTCTCTTGTCTCAACCAGCTGTTATTTGCTGGTAGTGTCTGTGACTGTGTCGTGTCCTGTTACAGGGTCTTAAACACTTAAATTCCTTAATAGCATTTCTATTTTTGCATCTGGATTTCCAGACAGAAATGGAATTTTCACACCTGACTACCTGTTTGAGGTGTTTTCCATGCTGCTGTGTCAATGAGCTGATGTTGTGAAGGTCCTTGTTAAAATTACTTCTAACAGGCTGTAGTGATTGTGAATGGTAGCATTTATGGTAGGAAGTGTTTCACAATGGTACTTTCAGTAGTAATGGTGCTCTATATTTCACTGTAGAAGTCATGATTTCTTTACTGGCAATTATTTCCCCTTGCTTTTCGCAAGGTTAAATATGCAATGTTTTGGCAAAAGTGGTTAACAGGGCTAAACAAAAATTGTCATTCAGTTCAGTTCTTGACAAGCAAAATGGTTAATGCTGAATGAACATTTTTCTGGGAAACTTACTTTGATTACAAATGAAACTTGCTCATCGGTCCAGAAATGTTTTGAATTAGAAGTGCTGCTGTGCTGCAGTGTATTTCAGTTGTACAATCTTTATTATGAACCAGAGCCCCAGCATCTCATGTATCAGGCTGCCTTGCTCTCTCTGATGCATTCTTCCTCCTTGGAAAGAACCCAGGGTCACAAGAAGTTTACTCTGTTGCTGCAGGGTAAAAGAAAAATCCTTTCTCTGCAGCTCACATGAAATTGGCCACATTTATAAATTAAAATACTTTAGTTTTTGTCCAAAACAGTCATTGTCCAATGTCTATAAAGTACAGAAAATGAAGTGTTTCCCCAGATAAGTGCATGTGAAACTGCATGTTAGTTATTTTCTGCTACTGGATGAGTCCCTCAAGATACCAGAATGGTAAATGACTGAAAACCTTCATCTTAAGGGATGTTAGCTTTGGTTTCATGAAGCAACAGTCTATGTTCCTCATATATGTTGTCATTAATGAGCCCTACACTTTACAAATTGCTTTTGAAAATTTCTAACACCATGACTTGTCACTGAAAAAGGCCACACCCAAATGTCATGCAGGTATTTCAGAGTTGTGGACTATACAGCAATAAACCATACACATTTCTTTGAATCAGATCTGAATCAGGGTGTGGGATAAACTGCAAATTTATCAGGATAAAGAAGGTAAAACTACATCGTAGCATTTTGTCTTTTAGGCAGACCTGACATTTGCTAGGTACCCGCTAACAGAGCTCTGAAGGTGCTGCTCTAGGGAAGGAAGGTATCTTATAGACAGACAATGTAATCCCAAATTTATATTTAGAAAATAGGTAGAGATTAGTGGATTATAGCCATGTAGCAGCACAAAGCACAATCAAAAATGTGCTTAGGCCAGTCTAATTGTGACAAAGTTGGTACAACTCACAGCTACACTGAAATTAGTATTTATTGTCTCATGAATTCACTTCATCTGCTGCATCATACAGAATAATTTCAGGATTGCTTAGAAGACTCACTGCAAAAATAGTTTAGAAGATTGCTTGCATCCATTGTATGTCAGATTTTAACACTCCTGTCTGTCTTTCTTAGTCTGTTCACAGTTTTCCAGAGGAGTTTACGCCATCTTTGGATTCTATGACCAGATGTCAATGAACACATTGACATCGTTTTGTGGAGCCCTTCACACATCCTTTGTCACACCGAGCTTCCCAACAGATGCAGATGTACAGTTTGTTATCCAGATGCGGCCAGCACTAAAAGGAGCCATCTTGAGTCTCCTGACTTATTATAAATGGGAAAAGTTTGTGTACCTCTATGACACAGAGCGAGGTAAGCACCACCATTTTATGTGATTCTTACGTTTCGTACCTTGCTGTAAGTATTACCAGAATCAATATGTACAGCCCATCCCAATTTTCTGTTGGGTGCAGGTAGCACATTCAGATGGCCCTACAAAACAAGCTTATTTTGAAGCTGGAAGAAATGGATAAATGGAAAGCAGGCGCTTTTTGTATTACTGATCGTTTATAAGGAGATTGTCTGGGGGGTAGCTGTAGCAGTGTAAGCATTCAATTTGGAATACCTGGTTTCCATGGAGCCACAGACTCAACACTTGCCAGAGTTTTTGAGTTCTTGCAAAATAAATAAAGTTGGCATTATGGAGTAGGCTGTTAAGCAAGACCTTCCACCGTGCGTGACATTGCAATTCCCACACCACTTTATATAAATGTGCATTTCTCCTCTCCCTGGACATTTCTTGCTGAGATACACTCTGGAGATGTCTGGGCATCAATAACCATCTAAGAATATAATGCATAAAATGCTTAAAGGCTCTGCTGGAGAAAAGATGCTCTGAATATGTCACATGGATATTCAGAGGTGAATTTAGATAGATGGCAAGAGTGACCAGGCATGTTTTACTAAGTGAAAACATTAAACCTGTGTTTTCACATTTAAGGTAATTGTTAGACAAGAAGCATCAAATCCTGTCAAAAAGAGGTCTAAGCATCAGGAAACATTTTCTTTGAGGAATCTTGCAAATTTCTGTGGAGGAAATGCTGACACCTGGTCTGAGTATACAGAATTTGCTTGGTTTCACCTAGATAGCTATTTTTGCTTCAGGTAGATGTCTCAGTGCCCATCTTACCAGCTTTATGATTAACAAGTCCAAGACCTGCAGAGGGGTCTGGGCAGGGTGAAGGAAGCTTTGAGTCTATTCCTGGCTTCCCTGATGAAGTTCTAATACGCTAACATACTGCATATTGATAAAGATCAAGTCTTCAAGTAGGTAAGTGTGGAAAAGTTAAGAGTGGCATTAATTTTGGAATCTTTTAAAGCTACAACCCAGATTTCCATATGCTATTTGTCAGAGTAAGAAAGGTTTTATATGCCCAAATGCGATAAACTTTGCAGCCTGTGGTAAAGTAAAATGTCATATGTTTCAGGGCTGATGAAACTTTTGTGATTAAGGCTAATAAACTTCACTTTGGAAAGAGATGCATCCATCATCCAAGATCCTGCCTAGTAAAAAAACTGGCACTTCAGACTGGAAAAATGACACTAAACAGTGGGAGTTTCACTATAAATTGTGTAGATGATATAATATTGGACTGATAAACTAACAGAAGCCGGGGGGAAGACTTGCAGATTCATACTTGCATTTTTCTATAATTCTGAATGTGTACAGATTTTAGGTAGACAAAATCCAATCATGAGCTTATCATGATGGCTAATCCCTTTGGAGCAGTTTAAGTTGTATCTAGACTTTGTTTTGCCTAGTTCGTACAAGATTTTAATCACAGGTTAAAATACAGCTCTTGCTGGCAAAGTTAGCCCCAGGAATACGACTTTAGTTCTGTTGCACTCTGCCCTTAGTCTTGAATTGCCATTCACATCCTACTCCAAATGTCCATGATGCGATACAAGGAGCTGGCCTTAGAGTGATTTCTGAGTAGCCCTTGGTGGGGCCCAGTTGGTGGGAGTCGGTGAAGGGGAGTAGGGTTTTGACCCCTGCAGTGTTGTGGGAATGAAAACCCATCAGGAGTAGGACAGGGCCAGCATGTATCAGGGCCTGCAGATAGGGAGTATAACCTAGCAAACACTCATCAAACTGTGTTTCAAACACAGCCCAAACATCAAATGCAGCCTCAGATTTCCCTGCCCTGGTTCCATGCCAGGTACAGCAGGGTTTTCTTGGGCTTACAGTCTCAAAATTAAGGCTTTTGACTTTTGCAACGTCCAAGTGCAAACAACTAGAAATCCTGTGGTTGCTTAATTGAGGCAGCCAAAAAAACTCCAACCCTCACAGCCTTTCTTGAGTGATTAAATAATGCAGTTGATCTGTTCATTCTCCTTATTTATGTATGTAGATGCTAGAAGTCCTCACAGAAAAATGCAGGGGAGGCAATTAGATAGAGGGATAATTATTTTTTTTATTTGCTTCTGCATAAAACCAATCTTTAGTGGAAGAGTTAATTTAACTTGAACTCATCACACATCACTAACTGAAAGGTTGTGCAGAGCCCCATAGCTGCACAGCTTGAAGTTTGTGTATTTTATTGCTCTCTACAACTCCCAGAAAGGAAGTTGGAGTGGAGAAGGGATTGGTGTCTTCTTCCCGGTATCAGGTGATAGAACAAGAGGAAATGGCATGAAGTCGTGCCAAGGGAGATTTAGATTGGGTATTGAGAAAGATTTCTTGATTGAATGAATGGTCAGGCATTGGAGCAGACTGCCCAGGGAGGTGGTGGGGTCACCATCTCTGGAGGTGTTCAAGAAACATGTGGACGTGGTTTAATGGCCATGGTGGTGTTGGGTCAATGATGACATTAGAACTCTTTTCCAAATGAGACAATTATTCTATGATTCTATGAAAGTGTAGTTCAGAGTTAGAAGATAAAGGACAGCTGTATCTTTAAGATGTGAGAGAGGTCAATGCACATAGGTAGTTTAAAGACAGGTTTGGAGTTGTTTGGGATACCACATTGTCTTTCCTTTCTATACATGTGCCCCTGTTGCTCTTGTTTGATAAATTAAGAAGACTGATATAGGTTGGGAGAGACAGTACAAGTTAGGTACTGAGAAATAGACATTAGATTCCTTCAATTGATGAGCAGTAATCATGGATGACAGCACTGGAAGCATTTGGTAGTTCTGATAAACTGCATAACTTCTTGTGATAGGCATTTAAATAAAAAACCCTTAAAAGGTCAAAGGATAGTAGTGGTGAATGACTCCTTGTGTCGCTTGGTGAATAGCCTGTGCCTGTTCCTGTGCTGAGATACCACTGGAAATGAAAACACTGGAGCTGTCATGATTTTTAATATTACCTATCTTAGATACATAATGGCTTTGGGGCACAGACACTGTGGAGAGAAGGTGTTAAGCAGTTTACATAACGGTTTATTTCAGGAATTGACACTAAATACTGCCTTTCTGTGAAGATTATTTCCTCACTGGCTTGTTCTGAGAATGTGAGAAATCACTACGCATTAGACTACTTTTTCTTACTTTGAGTATTAGTTATGGGCTAAATTATTCTTGCAAATAATCTTACAGCATTCTGCTGAAACAAAACACTGCCATGTATTAAACATGGCATTTACTATTAATAAATACCACAACATATTACAGATGCCATACAAAAGTGAATCAACTACTTCTGGTTTTATCCTGCTTATTGAACTATTTCAGTCCATTCAGCTAGGAGAATGGAGAATCAACTTTATAAAATTGCTTTTCCTCAAGCAGTGGCTTTTTTTGTTCTTTGCCATCAAATCACATAATCATATGGTTTCCCCCTCAGTGACATTAGGCACAATGCTGTGGTGTTTGGCTCCTACAATGAAGACAAAAGATACATCTTGAACAATAGAATAAAGTCTAAATCTACAGTTACATAGATAGGTGGCCAAGCTTTTAATCCGTTGAGTTAGTGTGTACGTTGTATATGTTTGTATTTGTAAGAGCAGTATTTTCTGTTGCTGTGAGATGACTGAATTTGGCAGGTTGTGCTCTCAAATGCATATTTATGTGCAAGTGCAAAATTAAGTTTCTTAAAAATTGCTAAAGCACACAAAAAGAAAAATAAAATGTGAGATGTATGACTTCTATCAGCAAGAATTATGTCTTATCGTTGCTTATTTCAGTTGCTGGACTTACTCTTCTGTGAAGAAACTGAAATTTAAGAGAAATAACAAATTGCATGTTCTCCTCCTAGCACCAACAGAAAAAACAAATGATACTTTACAGAGAGTAATGATGCATTAGGAAATGGCTGCTAAGGGAAGAAAGGACATTAGGCAGTGTACAGAAGAAATAGTCATCTGTTCACTCCATGCCACATGCTTTGGGTTCATGTGAAAGAGAAAGGCAGGGGTGATTTCTGTTTGTATTAACTCGCATCAGTAAGTTGACACTGTTGGCTTCTGTGATGCGTGCAAAATAACCGATTAATTATGTGGTGCTAACTGCCTCAGTAGGCTTCTCTGCAGTAGAACTAAGACTAATTAAGATTATGTCAGGATGAAAAGAGAAGGGGTTACATACAGAAAGCTGGGTAGCAATTGTCAGGAAAGTCACCTTTTGCATCTCATGCTGAGGATTCTGGCTCATCACACCCTGAGGTTTATTTCCAGTCTTTGGGTCTGTTTCTCCTCTTACTTTACTGTGAATCAAATGTTACTCATCTGAAGTCAGTGGACCAGAGTAACACTCATGGAGAGGTAAGCTTTGGGTTTTGTTAGGCATCTTAATGCTGTGTGAAAGTATGAAGCCCATTACATTTAATTATAGAAATTGTGTGGTAGATTATAATACTGAAGCTTTTGTTTATTCAGGTTTCCATGTTTCTTAAGTAACGTTTCAGTTTATTTTTGCCTGAGAAACAGTTTTGTACAGATTGTTCACTTCCCATCTGTCAGTAAAACACAGGCATTTTGTCCTATGTTACTTTGATTTGTCATACCTGCTGTGCACAGAGACATTGATTTCTGTCATGTAGATCATTTAAACAAAATCACACCAAGTGGTTTCTCTGATGTGCATCAAGTCGTCTTCCTCTTCCGTCAGATCACAGGAGCCATCATAGGACAGGAAGGTGACTTTGATGTTTGCGTAACACATACCTACACAATGGGAGCTCAGTCTAGACAAGAGGTACAGAGAGATCACAGTCTTCATAGCATCGTAACCAAATAACCTCTCTAAATCTGAAATTTGTATGGAATCATAGAATTGTTTGGTTGAAAGTGGCCTCTAAGTCCAACCATTGACCTAACAGCACCATGGCCATTAAATCATATCCCAGAGTGCCACATCATGGTCTTTTTATGTAGTGTGTCTGTAGATATCTAGTCAAGGGAGGAAAAAGCCTTGGTTAACAGGGTTATTGTCAGCTAATACATTTAGTTGATTAACACTGGCAAGATGAAGTCTGACGTGAGGAAGTGTTTGTCTAAAGCCCTATGTTCAGCTAAGAACAGCTGAAATAAACTGCTTTAAAAACAGTTACATCTTGAGATCTCATTACCACAGAAACACACAAAAAAATTGACCTGAACATAACAGATGGGTAAGGATGCAGAAGGCCTGAAAAATACAGCTTCAGAAACTATGGGCTGTCCTATTCCTTTTAAATGTGAGTCCTTCTGATACCCTTTTGCTTAGACAATTGTCAGGTAAAGAATCAGGTTTTTTGTTTCATTTTGTTTTTTGAAGGAGCTACAACTGTAAGCCTCTCAATGATTGTGTGTAAGGCATCAAATTGCCTTAAATTGGGTTCAGTACAAGGCAATGAGATCTGATTCACTACTTCTGCTGAAGACAAAGAATAACTCTTCTGTTTAGTTCTGCTTTTACAAAATGAGGTTAGTTATCTACTGCTATCAAAGGACAAGACACTTCTGTACTGCTTTCCCTGGAGAATGAGAGATTGGAGCTGATAAAAGCAGCAAAATGTAGAATCAGGTTCATTGTATTTTTCACAAAGTTACATTGATGGATTTATTATTTTTTTTGTGAAATGAGAGTTTTGCTTAAAATGGCATACATAGCACATAATGGTTTTTGTAAGACATCTGGAGTAATATTAAGTTTTGTGGAATCTAAATAGAATCTAGTTTAGTACCTGGTAGATTCCTAGGGACTTTGGAATGTCAAGTTCTGGTAGACTGAGTCTCTGCTGAAAACAGCAGTGGTAAATACAATCCAACAAGAATGCCTGGCTCCTGTTTATAAGCACTTTCCACCAGCAGATAGTCCTTCCACAGAGCTCATTTGTTAAACATCTTATTGTGTTTCTGCTTGTTAGGAACTTTTATCTTCATTTTTAACAGTCATTCTTTGATTTAAAAAAAGGGGAAAATGAAACTGGTAGTAGCAGCTGCACCAGCTTTGGCAAACCCTAAATTCCACACCTGCCAAACAGTCAAATGTCAAAAGAATCAATAGCTGAGCCATTCATTAACATGTTTATTCTCAGAGCAGGGGAGTCATTCCATGAAGGAAAAAGTATTTAAGGCTGGCTCATGGTTTTCTCAGAATTAAAAGCGGACTTGTTCCAATTTGAAATTAGAGCTCTTGTTTGCTAGTGTGTTCCTAGCCATTTAATTCTTCTCAGTTACACCTCTAAGGTTGACACAACGTGTTTATTTTACTTACACTTTCCAAAGTATGAAAGGATTTAAAATCTTGCTGTTATCTTCTGTAAATATCAGTCTATGGTGGAGACTCACGGAGCATACAAAGCATGTATAAAACACGGAAGGTGAAAGAACAGGGAGAGTTACTGCAAACCTTGATTCTTGTGAGTTTTTTGGCTCTCTCGCAGGAGTGTTTTGGACAGCAGCCCAGGATCACGGGAATGACATGTAGGTAGTACATTTAGGTAGATATGCTAGCATTTAGGTAGATATTTAGATGAGCTGTTTCATTCTGCTTTCCTGCTTCTTTATATACTGCGAAATGCACAGTGGGAAATAAAATCTTGGCAAGAGCTCCTGAGCTGAGGCTTATCCTCCATATCTCGGGAACAGGCATCACAGGTCTGTACATCTGAAGAATTGTGAGCCATCCAGAAATTTCCTTGTAAGTCATGATCGTGACAAAAGGCAACTTGCAACATGGACACAAAATGTTGCGTATTTTGCATGGGTGATGTAGGTTGAAGTTTTCCAGCTCTGGTACAATAGAGAGTGAACACAATGTAAAGACTGATGGTAGAAAATCCATTCTTTAGATTTAAAGACCAACCATACTTCATATACTTCTGTGCAATAAGAAAATGATCTGTTTCTTTCACTATCAGCCTTTTGGGAATGAGTGACTTTACAATCTTCTAAAGGCTAGAATTTGGATTTATATGGAATGGAAAGTCGTGGATACTACTTAGCAATGTTTGCATGAAATATAAGTAATTTACCTTGACAAAGGAGGCAAATCTTCACATTCTTATTTAGGGCACGTTGTTCCCTTGCATTCAGCAATGCAACATACCAACCAAGGCTCTATGAGGGAAACATGCCACAACCGAAATATTCCAGGATTGCTTTACTGTACAACTTTACTGCCTGAATGCGTTTGGGTGTGATAATAATCTGAGCCTGAATAGTTAAATCTAGCTTTTGATAGTCACTCTCCACTTGTTTCTTTGGAAATCTCTAAAGTCTCATACAGACCCCTTTCATCTTGGTCTCTGTGGTACACAGATACAGAAGAAAACCCTTTTACTGATCCTTTCCCAAACAAACATTGAGACTCTGTGTGAGAGAATGGATATTGACTGGGTTTTCAGTGGACTGAGAGCCTTAAAACATTCTTCTCCTGGTCTTTCCCATTGGCTGCTATTTTGTCTAGCTTACCTCTGGTAATCACTTAAACCATTTATCTAGCTTATGAACAAGAGGATTGAATCAAGTTTGAAAGTCATGCAGCATGAGATGTATCATACTGGCGAGACTAAGACACAGATGAAGACCAACAATATCGAGTTCATGGCAGTATTCTGTACTGCAGCTTTGTGCCTCTGAGTTCTGTGTGTATGCAATAGGTTCAGTTTGGTGTTGAGATGCCCCAGCAGAATGCCTGAGCATCTCTTGATGTTCTCAGAACATGCTCAGAAAATACTATCTGTATTTTCCAAGAACACATGGACTATCTACACATATTGCCACAAGTTTATCTCATTTTATGGAGCCCCCGAGGAAAAGGTAGTGCGTCAGCTCATTCATGAAGAAAAGAGGGATCACCATAGCGAGAGCAGGGTATGACAGAGCCCTGAAACTGCGCACGCAGTGGTGATGTGATATCATCCATTCTTCCATCCACACATAATGATATCAGTCTTGTGATAGTATGTTACAATAGCCTCACTCACACCAAATGTGAGTACAGCTCTGGCTGAGAGAGCATCAGAATCTGACCTAGCTTTATGTGAAATCAGCTTGTAAGACCAAGTCAGAACATTCAGGGTACAGAGCATGAATGGGGAAGTCATGGGTAAATAATTTCTTGAAGCCTAGAGCAGAATGTGTGTGGCCATTGTAGTCCTGATGAAAGCAGATGGAACTCTGAGAAATGTGAGCTGAGGCCTAACTTACATAGTAAACAGGGGAACTGGCAGCATTGCCACTCTACAGTGCCTCAGATATGGAGTCTGCAAACAATTGTATTTATAAACTGACTAGTGTAAGTGCATGCATTTAAAGATTTAGCTGTTCATAAATAGGCATGTTTTATCAACTTTTGATGTAACCATAGCATTTAATTTTATTATGTGCACAAGTAATTTAAGTGGCAGAAGCTTTTGTTCTCAGTTGATTTTATGTGTGAATCAGCAGGGCTTAAATGGTCAGAGTCTCACATTTCCAGATATTGTGAAGAAAAGCTTCAAGACAGTTTGAAAACACAGGCTAGGGTCAGGGGTAGGGCTGAAAAGATACATGAGAGGAGTTGTTGGACCTTTTGCTCTGAGACAAGAGTAAGAAGCTGACACAAAGCCAAGTCTTAGAGGTGATGAGAAAAGCT
This sequence comes from Tricholaema leucomelas, assembly GCA_013400475.1. NCBI lineage: Eukaryota > Metazoa > Chordata > Aves > Piciformes > Lybiidae > Tricholaema lacrymosa > Tricholaema leucomelas. The sequence goes on along the minus strand of WAAF01019826.1, from coordinate 165,186 downwards.
TCACTTGGAATCAGAGGAGACAAGATGGAATTGGTTGATCTCAGTGAGGAGATGGAATGTTTTAGATACAAAAGAAGACTATAAAAAATAATATGTATGTAGAAAGAATTGCGAGTAAGTTTTTATCAAAGCTCTTTAACTCATCTCACCCAACAGATCTAGGGGCATACATAAAGATCCTTTGAGATTATTATTTTGCATTTGTATATGTAGCATAGCTTTAAAGACTGGAAACCTTTGATGTCTTGGGCATCTGGATAGCTTTTTCTGGGGAACTGCTGATTCTGTTCCAGGATGTGAACTGTTTTGCTGACTTAATGTCTGCATAAGGTGATTGGTGCTGAAGAAAGCAGCACTGTTTAGTAATGGAAGCAAATTTCAGGTATGTATCAAGAAGAGAGATTTGTAACATTGCATTAGTGTGTGAATGGAGTGGCTCGTTCTGGTTGTCACATGTTTTTGTTACAAATTATGCAAAATTAATAATCAACATTAATTTTGCTATCTGGGCAAAGATTGTTAATAACTATGAAAATTGTTGGTTAACGTTAAATCTTGCCAGAAAACTTATTTACAGTGTTCAAAATGCATGGTTTGGATACTTATACACATAGGGAACAGGCAAAACTAGAAGACTTTAAGAAATAACTAGCAAATGCAAAACATTAAACTTAAAACTGGAAAGTGGTTCATAGTTTCAATTATACCTCTTGCCCACCAGGGCACTTGAGAGGCTCCTTTCTGCTACTAAGGCACAAAGGCACAGTAGAATCTAGTTACAGAATTTATTAGAGAGAGGCTTTGAATATTTACTCACAAAAATTATCCCCCAACTCATGGGACTAGTCTATGGTGATACAGCTTCAGACGGTACCCAAATGCTTTCAGGGAGTTCTGTCAATGTCTTGTCAGCTTCTGAGGCTTCTGTTTCTTCCCAAACTTCCCAGGATGCTGGGGAAAGGAGGCAGACGATCTCTGGCCTTGTCCTGGCCCCTCTGGACAGTCTGCGTGTCCCTTCCAAGGTTTCTTGTCTTGGCAGATGTAGGCAGGATGTCTTGCAATGTGCAGTCTTGGCACAATCTCATGCTGGCTGTGCGGGCCTATCATGGGGGCACTTGGAGCCTGTTCCTGGTAAACTCAAAGGAGGTAGTTTCCAGGCAGTTCAGACCGAAAGCATCAGGGCTTCTTACTATGCCACTGGGATAGCTTATAGCTTATCATAGCATAATGCTGCAGAAGGCAATGCCAGAGTCACTGCCGGAGACAGAAGGCAACGGCAGCAGGCAGCAGCAGCAAGCAAGCACGAATACAACGGCAGATCACATTGTGTTACCTGCTCATCTCTTTTTATCAATACAGCCTGAAACTAAGGGGCCTTTGGGCATAGAATAGCCAATCAGAATGGCAGTTAGCTGAGCTTGACTGTGTTAGATGAAGCCATAGGCTTACTTTACCCAAATTTGAGAAAAACACAGGCCTTGTATGAGGCAGGCACAAGCCAAGTGTGTGTACCTTGTTTATGACCAGATGTGAACAGGAGCAAAACAAGTCTGGGCAAGCCAGGGTCCTTAGACTCAGTGGCTCCAGGTTCTTTGTCCCCTTTCCCATGGTTGCCTTTCCCCACGTCAGAGAGAGAGAGCAGAAAAGCATGAGCCGGCAGTGTGCACATGCAGCCCAGACAGCCAACCGAGTGCTGGGCTGCATCAAGAGAAGTGTGGCCAGCAGGGCAAGGGAGGTGATTCTCCCCCTTTACTCTGCTCTCGTCAGACCCCACCTGGAGTACTGTGTGCAGTTCTGGAGCCCCCAATACAAGAAGGACATGGAACTGCTGGAGCGGGTCCAAAGGAGAGCCACGAAGATGATCAGAGGGCTGGAGCACCTCTGCTATGAGGACAGGCTGAGAGAGTTGGGGCTCTTCAGCCTGGAGAGGAGAAGGCTTCGAGGAGACCTTATAGTGGCCTTCCAGTATTTGAAGGGAGCCTACAGGAAAGCTGGGGAGGGACTATTTACACGGTCTAGTAATGTTAGGACGAGGGGGAATGGGTTTAAGCTGGAAGAGGGGAAATTTAGACTGGATGTTAGGAGGAAGTTCTTTACAGTGAGGGTGGTAAGGCACTGGAATGGGTTGCCCAGGGAGGTGGTGGATGCTTCCTCCCTGGAGGTGTTTAAGGTCAGGCTGGATGAGGCCTTGGGCGAGCTGCTCTAGTGGGAGGTGTCCCTGCCTGTGGCAGGGGGTTGGAGCTGGATGATCCTTGAGGTCCCTTCCAACCTAAACCATTCTATGATTCTATGTCTGGGCAAGCCAGAACATGTTCTGGCTGATTTAGGCCTACCATGACAGTTTTCCAAAGGAAGAATATTTTAGCACCCTGTATCTTTATGCAGTTAAAATGGAAGTATTTAGCATGGTCCTATTCTTACAAGTTTTGGGTTGGCTTGGTTTTTTTGGATTTTTGTTGCTGGTTTTTTGGGGTTTTTTTGTTTGCTTGCTTGGTTGGTTGGGTTTGGGTTTTGGTTTCTTGGGTTTGACTTGGTTTTGTTTGAGTTTTTTTGGTTTGGTTTTTTAAATGTTTACTCTTCCTCTACACCTTTCTTTCTTACCTTATGAATAGTTTATTCTTAACTTGAGTGACAGCTGCTATTGGTAGCCCTTGGTTGGTACTTTGTTGAACAATGGTTGTTTCTTATTCACAACAAGGGAATAGGTTCCCTACATACACTATGAGAGACCTCCACATTTGCGGAATGCAATAGTGAGAAGTAGATCTTCAGCCCAGACAAATGAACCGTTCACCAGGTGAAGAACTTGTGTGGAATGAACACAGACTGTTGTGGCTTAATGGAATGACTATAACAGTTGCAACTGGTAATAAATGCCAAACACAAAGGAGATTTCTTTAGTGCATGAGGAACATACAAGTAAAATGCAATATCTTAACAAATCAAGCTTCCCCCTTTCAAAGAATGGCTCAGATATTTCCAAGTGGGTTCTCAGCTACGCATTGGTGACGTTCTTTCCTCACTACCAAGAGAGAGGCTTCATGTGCAGTTTGAACTTCTTTTGATACAGGATTACATAGCATGGTGCATTAATGGTGTGTAAGAGTTCAGCTTTGTTAAAGGCTTTGTGATTTTCAGTGGATGGTCTCTAGATAAAGACCAGCATTATCTGTATGAGGCATGCCAGGGTTTGCAGACGCGTTTTTGAGGTGGAAGGTTTGATGTACTGATCAGCAGGTTAACAACCTGATCTTCTACTTCATATATGGAAATACCATTGTTAAGTTGAAAGCACAGTGAGCTCTGACTTGAGATGTGCAAAACATCAAGAACACAAGAACTCCCTTAAATTTCATCATGAATTTCACTTCTCACTTAGAAAAATACTCAAGCTATTGAAGAAACATAGTAGATTACTAAGAAACGTTTCATTTAATGTAGTTAAGTACATGGTGTTTGCCATGGAGTTCATATGAAGAAATCCACTGGTTGTAGCATCAATACCTTCTTTTATCTCTAACACTTTGCCCTTTAAGATGTAGTTTCTTCTTTCAGACTTGAGAGAATTTACCAATCTGATTTGACCACATGGATTTTTCTTCCCACAAAATACCACCTGTCTGAGTAAGCATAAAGATGACCTGAATGCTTTGTAAAAGAAAAATAGATGCGAGTGCATTTATGACAAACCCATTCAGCTGGCAGGTAAAATGACCTCATATTGTTAAGTAGCTTTGAAAGGATTTTTCTGTTACAGTGAGAACCGCTTCTGTGGTTTCTCAGGAGACATTCTGAAATCACACCTTTCTTTTTCTTCATTAAACTGTCTTTGCAGTTCACAGAACAGCACTGTGAACATGCAATTCAGGTCTGTAATACAGTGTGCTACTGTCATGGAGTGGCACGAAAAATACTTCCATCAAGTGATTAAGTATTAATCTCTAAAGGAAAAAGTGAAAAATTCCTGACATGAATTTTATTCTGTGTAATAAATAATTATTCATTTTTTCAGCTCTAGATGCATAGCTTTGCCTGGCCTACTCTTTTGCTTTGATTCATGATGCAAAGAATCATCATCAGAGAAAGGTGACCTAAGATTTTATTCTTCCTGATCCTAAGCTCATCATGTTCACAGCCTGTTGCTTTGCACTTGGAAATATTTCTGACTTTCCTTTCTTGTCAGCAGCCCAAAGAAACAAATCATCAGTCAGTGATTTGCACAGCAGAGCAGCATTAATTCAGGGCTCCTCTTTAGTTGCTTAACACGATTAAATGCAGAATTGTCATCTCTTACAACAGCAGAATATCCCCTTTATTGCTTAAGTGTTTCTCCTTCAGCTTTTAGGGCTAGATTCCTCAGGCACTACTCTGTGAAGTGTGTGGGCTTTGGAGTCTTGTTTTGCACCTGAAGTACGTCTGTGCTACCTCCAGGTGAATTGACTGAAGTTAATGAGTTTACTTCTCCACTCTGGTGTCATGTCCAGGAGATTAGTAATTCATTTTTGTTAACTCATATTTTGATAAGCTGTACTTGAGAATGGGTTTTCAAGGGGGTGTGTTCACTCCACACACTGCACTGAACCATACTGACTAAGGGCAAAGACAGTTCCAGTTTGCTTTGTTTGGTTGTGATGTTTTGTAATCAGCACTTACAACTGGTGAGCATTTAGCACAGCCTCCTCTCTGCTTTGTGAAGTGAAAACCACTTCTGACTGTTCTAGTCTAGTCTGATGAAATGGCCTTGTCCCTCCTTTCTTTATGTTCTTGCATCTTGGTGTCTCTGAGACGATGAGGGAGGGAGGTTCTGAGCTGTTCTTAAGCTGTCCAGACCTCAAGAGTCATAGTTAGGAAATGTATGACAGTGGTCCTTAAAGCATTTCTCAGGGTACTTTAGAATATTTTAAACACTCCGAAGCCATCAGTTAAAGCAAATAATGCAGACACTCAGGTGTCTCTTGTAGTGAGATGGTTCATGCTGATCACTCTAGTATTGCTGGGTTTGTAGCATGTGTGCTACATATGTGTAGCATAGTACATAGTATAAGGGCCTTGTAGATTTCTTCTTTGATCCTCTTGCTGATACAAAAATAATTATGTAGTCTCAGAATTAACATAGGAAAGTATTTATTGAAACTCTTGGGTGCATTCAGTTCAGCGTGAGTGCTATAGTTAACACTCAAATATGGGTGGTTCCGATGGGTGAATACATCAAATTAACTGAAATGTTGGATAAAGTTACGATAGAAACTATATATTTTCTCTTTTTGATGTAATTTCCAGTTGCCATTATGTCCTACTGAGCCGTCTAAAATACATGAAAGAAGCTATAATTGTCACTCATCTTTATGAAACGTCAAAGTCATATACTACATCGACCTCGGTCTGTGCGCATTAATTCATGAAGAATTTAATTTGATGAGTTGAAGTCAGAAGAACTGCAGTATGAAATCCTTTCAGTCTACTTTAATTATTTTGCCAGCATTATATTCACATGACACCATTGTAGTCTAGACTGGATTGTGTCATGATCTGCTCCTAAGACTGGAGATATTGTAAATGTGTTTCTCAATCAACGAGTGCCGTTTGCTGCAGTCTTATTTCTCACTGGCTTTTTCCCCTCCTTTGCTCAAAAAAAAAAAGGGGGGAAATCATGACTTTAGGAGTAAATATTAGTCTTCAGTTTGTGTAGTTTAGAACATCTTTTATTAGGAAGATAAGACTTTAAGGGGAAGGGGGGAAAGAATAGGAAAAAAGGAAAAGGAAAAATAAAGAAGCCAGTCTTCTGGCATTGTTCAAGGCAAGATCAAACCTTTCAGCTGACTACAGTGGTGGCAGTAATTGCTCTGTAGATAGAATTGCCTATTGCTTAGTAGTACTGGCATTATCGATCCCTTGGTTTTGTCCATGAACTGACAATGATAACCTCAAATTAGATCAAGTTTTTATTAAAGAAATGAAATCAAGTTATACCTGGCTGTGGACAAATGAGTTACACGAACACGTAATTATTGCAGTAAGACTTTTTGCAGAGATTTTACAACAATAAACCCCCCAGCCCTTCTGTTTGTTTTTTCTGTCACTTGTTATGCAGTTCTCTCCCTCCCTCACCTACACACAGAGTGGTATTTTTAATGACATTGTAACGGGTGCCACAAAGAGGTGGAGAGGTGGAGGCGGAAGGGGAGATCTGAGCTTTTCTTTGGAAGGGGAAGTATATGAGGGGGTGAATACAAGGATGCATAAGTTATTGCAGCCTCGAGGCAGCAGTAATCTATGCACTGACAGTTTGAGTTTCATGCTATGCTATTTTAAAAGAGCCTTACAAAGTAACTGCCTCTGTTACATTCGTGTGTGTTGGGTTTAGAGACATTCCACATCGTGGAGACAGGCATTTGAAACACATTCATCACAGTGTGGCAGTTGGCCTGTTTCAGCAAGAAAACACCCCGATAATATAGAAAGGGTAGTTATTTTCCACATTTTAACAGGAATTTGGGTGCCCTGAAGGATTTTTCAGAGTTGCCTCACTGCTTATTTGGTTTTAGATATGTTGCTGAAAGTGCAAGCTGTGTCTCTAGATAAAGCACGTGTTTTGTATTAGTGTGGGTGTTGTTGTAGTTGCCCTCTCTGGAACAATTTAGCTACCATTCTCGAAGAACACAACAAAATGGATGTGAATGGCATCTATTTGAATAATGACCATTTTAGTTTGCGTGTTTTCCTTATGCTACAAATTAGAGAAAGTTTGCCTGCAACCATAGCATCTAAGACCAAGCAATATTTCCCTTTGGACATGAACCATACACTAATATTTATGCTTTAAAGCACCATTTCCTTACAGGAAACTATTTGACTGAGCTCTTTGAAATTCCCATTTATATGGCAGTAATTTCCATTAGTTTACGAATTATTGTCAAACTACACATCTGGAAGCCTAAATAAGAACAGTGGCTTCCAAAGTTCACAGTGTATAGAATTACACTGAATTTTCATTAATAATATATATGAAAGCAAACATATTAAGTGCTAGCAGCTGTAGACCATTACAGTTTACATTTAAGTAATCTCTGGATCAATCCTCAAAACCTGGCCACAGTGGGCAATATAAACACATCAATTGTCTTATAGTGAATGGTAGGTGGCAGCAGCAGCAGCATCATAACACTTTATTTGGTCTCCTATGAAAATTTAGGATAAAAAGATGAAGAGAGCAATGGTGTTATTCGTTGTTAAGTTTGAAGTGCTGTTCATTTTACTGAGATAGGCTCTTGGTTTCTGGGATATTCATTTGCGTTTGTCTGCAGGTAGTGTTGTTGTGACTTTAGTGACCTCTCTCTGACTGGAAAGATGGATTTTGTCAAAACGTTTGTAACGTTAAAAGTTCTGCTGAAGGGAACTGAGGCTGATACTGAGTTGATTCAGTTGTGTAAAATCAGGATATACCTCAGAGCACAGCACAAGCTGTTCATTGCATTTATGGTAGTGAAGCAGTGCGGATTCAGACAGGTGAAGATCTGACCTTATGCATTGAAAAATAATTTCTTGGCAGGTCCATTTGAAAGAAAACAAATGTAACATAGGGATTAAAAACTTGTACAAAATCAGTCTAAAAGAAGATGAAAAATTCTCCAATATTTTGATATTCAAATGTGTTCCTTTTTCCAAATCCCCAATAGGTAATTTTTAGGACTTTACATGAATAATGGATGCTATTTGAAATGTTTGCTTAAGAACAATGTGTTCATTGTATGAATAATGAGAAGTTTTATTGCAGGCCACTTTGTAATATTTGGATTGTCGTATTTTACATCAGTCTTGAGGTCAGATGGTAGAAATCCACTTAATTGTTGCATTTAGCCTGTAGTCATTACCAAAGGTGGGGAGGGAATACATTCTTGCTTTCTGTTTCTACACCATCTACCACAAAGGATATTCTTGAGAACTATTTTAAGTAAATAATTAATGATTATTATACTAGAAGGGAAAGAGGTTTCAATGAGCATTTTACTGGAAAATTAGAGAATTAGCTTTAGTTTTGTTACTAGAGGTATATTTGTATGAGTTACATTACAAGGACTAGCAGCCTCAATTGCCACACAGAGACCAGAGTCTAGAAGCAATAAAAACGGAAATCTTTGTGTCGCAAGGGAAGCTACTTTTCTGTAAACTAATAAAAATGATGTTGTAATAATTTCTGTGTGGTCCTTCAGGGGTTTGTAGGTACATATTTGTTAAGAAAAGGTGAAAGCTATTGTATTTCCCTAATCTGAGTCTTTTTTTTAGTGGCTGTCCTTTTACAGAATATTCCTTGGTGCAGTACCTTCTTGTCAAGTTAGTATTCAGTCTTGTCTTGTTTCCTTTCCAGGGCTTCCTACTATATTCTGTGATAATATAGCACTAGGTTCTTCAACATAGGTAACAAATGTATGCTTTCCCTCCAGCCTGGCAGAATTAAAGCTTTGAAAGAAAATTTTGTTCAAGTCGAAATCAAACGGGATGTGAGAAAGAGTGGGAAACGTTGGGTGAAAGAGAAATTACAAAACTCATTTTGGTCCAAGCTGAAAAATGCTAGTTTATCTGCAAAAACACATCAGTTCTGAGTTACAAGACTAAGCTTGTGTGCTAGTTTGAGCCTAGCTGGAATATTGTAGTGAGAAGAATTAGATTATAGGCTGTGAAAAGGAAACAGTGGTGATGTCTACTTCACTCATAGGCTTGCTGGGATGTATAAGAACAAGAACATAAACATAGATAACAGAGGTTGCTCTCTGGCTTTTGGGGCTGCGCTTTTCTCTCTCTAACTTGCCGTCTGTGTGACTAATCCTTCTGCTTCCTAACTCCCCTGGCTGATCCTCCAGACTCACTTTGAACGTAAGGCAAAGTCTGGGGTAAGGTAGAGGGGTGGGAATAAGGTGGAAGAGTGGTTGGGAGCCCCTCCTGGGGACTCTGGTTTCTGGGAGGGCTGTTGTGTTTCTGAGTTACTTTTTTAGCTTGTATATTTCTGTATATAGCTGTAGATACTGCAAATATCTACTTGTATATTGTGCTAAGCTGTAAATATAAAGCTCCATTCTTCAGTTTCCAGATTGGCTCTGTCTAGTCTGGGTGATTTTCACAAGTGTGGGGAGGTGGGTAACACCCAAACCCTAACAGCTTGGTTTTAATCTTTGTTCAGATTTTGTAAGTAATAATCTTTAACTTAGATTTTGAAAAATATTTTTTTCAGCCAGAGCTGAAAATTCAGCTTGGCCTAAATTCAGTTCTAGCTGTGGTTCTCTCTTCTAATGGTCTCTTCTTCCAGTAAGTGCAGTGTTAATTGGAAAAAAAAATCTACCAGCTCTATTACTGAATAAATAGAACTGTAACTGCTAACAGGACACTTCCCTAAATGATAAGTGAAGTTCTGTGCCCATGTGTGGCTCATGCAGGGCATCAAAGAACATTTTTCATTTATTTGAAAGTGGCCAGTGGCCATGCTTTAGAGAACAAAACCAGCCAGCCATAAACATGCTGCTTTTTGTCAGAAAGAGATGTATTGGGACATTATTTTAGTATCAGCATACATTGGTTTAATAGATTATTCTGTGCAAGGATATAATTGTTCAGATACTAGAATTATTTGCATGCTTGCCTTCCATTCTTGTCATCCATAGTTCATTTTATTAATAGTTGTTGAAAAAAAAGAATAAATCCCAGTTAAGATACTGTAAACACATTACAAATTATTCCTGTGTTAAATTGGGTCAAAAGCAAAATGAACACTTAATGATGATTTTTAAATCATTACATTATGGAATCGCTGCCCTTCTGTGCTATACAAAATTGTTTGGCATCTATAGATATTTCTAAACATCCTAAATAAGCATGACATTAGCATTGGCATGTTTTGCTATGAAAAGCATAGCAGGTTTTGATTGAATTGTTCTGGTGCAGAGCAAATGTTTTCATGTTTATTTTATTTGCTGCTTCACGTAGTCTTGTCCCTCTGACTTTTATGTAGTTGTGTAGATCTTGCAGTGTCCTTGTAGGCTTCTCAAATGTGGCTCATTTAAGCACAAGTTAGCAAAGTGAATAAGAACATGATTTTATTGATGTAAATAAGAGATACTTTTTCTTTGTCCCAAGTGTTAGTTTGTATTTACATGAGGAATGATTATCACAACAAGATGTCTGAGTCATGCCTGTTGTAAGGAACTATTTAAGAGTTAAGGCTATGGAGATAAGGTCCTACCCAGACACAGGAACCATCAGGCAAGCAGTCAGGTTTGCTTGCTATCACATTTCTTCCATGGTACTCCTCAGACAGTCTGATCTCTGCTGGTTTTGCCTCATCTGATACAGAAGATAAATAGTGCAGTGGCACTATAGGATTCAGATGAAACCATGGTACATAGTTGCATCTTGTAGTGGTGAGAGTATTTTTGTGGATGCAGTAGGTGAATGTTGAGACTGTCTTCTCTCTTAGCCCTGATGGCGTGTATCAGCACTAATATTTACATATACCGTGATAAAAATCCCATTAAAGCTGATGAGAGCTTTTCCTTTGTCTTACTCAGTTTTCAAACGAAAGATCCTAAGCAGTAGGGTAAATGCTCCAAAATGCATTAAGCTAAGTAACAGAAAACTACTCTGCCAGGAAAGCAAACTTTTGTACTCCTTGTGGAGGACAGAGGAGCGGATGTTTCTTCCATCAGCTGTGGCCCTGATCATAAAGTATTTATCAATCAGCACTGCCACAGTGGTATAAGGGGAAGTAGCCCCTTCCAGACCTCAATCTTTTTAGAGTCAAATTGCAAAATAATCCCCACATTTTTTCTTCTGCACTTAATGGAAACATGTGGTTTAAAAAGCAAACTTTTATACATTGAGGCCTTGCTTTCTAATGGTGCCTGGAAGTGACTTTATGCATGAACTGTGCTTGTTTCACTAATCAGATTGTAGCATTCAGTTGCTATGAGTTGCTTCGACAATACCCAGTGGAGCTTCTACCTTCTATGGACAAAAGTATGATCATGGTGCATCAGTTTCCCTGCAATGGTAGCTCTGTTAAAGCCATCACATTTGCTGAGCACTCGAGACGGTCATTTTGTTTGACAGAACAGGCCAGCCAGAAAAGAATCACATGTCTTCTGGCCAGAAAACACCAAACCAAAAACCATGTAGTAAGGACACCACAGCAATCTTTTGTCTTTAATGATCTCTGGTTTTGCTTGGGATTCTTCACAAAGAAATGAAGTGGATTATCCACATGACTTTTGGGAGAAAGGCTGTTTGAAATAGTGTTCTAGCAATTCATTGGTGAGGTCAGTATGTGTATGTGAGAGACATACATTGCAGTTTTATTCACTATGCTATGTAGAGGGGTGCAGTCTGTATAACCAGCAAAGTAAGGAGAAGGTGGCTTCCACCACATACCACCTGAATGTGGAACAACTTCTTTAATGCGGTCTAAGGCAGCTGCCTCATTGGAGGCTTCATCGCCCACCTTCCTTTGTGCTAGTAGTGGTATTCTGGAACATCTGGGAGAGAAGCCACAATTTTGGTCTTCAGATGCCAAGAAGAAAATTTAAGTGAAACACAGAGAAAAATTCCACATGGCTTTAGCTGAAGCAAATCTAGGCTATAGTTGATTGCGTATATTTTAAACCTCTGCAAGGAATGAAAAGGAGCTGATCTAAAAGAAGAGCAGTTGTTTTAGCTCTTTTTCTGCGTCTCTCCCAAGGTTTTATAGTTCCAGGTTGTAAGAGAGAGAGTGGAATATCAATACGTGTGGAAAATGTGTCAGTGGTGTTATGTGGAAGGCTGAGGAACTGGGAATTCAAGTTGTTTCTTTTCTGCTGTTCAGGGCAGATAGTGCCATAAATCCACTCCTCTCTGCAGTTGTGAGTACAAAGGACATTTGGAAGTGTGCTTAAGTTAGACTGCAAGTCTGAAGTGGTTTGTTCTGGAGTGCCTGTATTACTGTAGTCAGTGTGTAATCAATGAAGATATAGATGCAACATGCTTGACTGCATGATACGGACCTATGGTCTCAGCCTTCTGTCTTGTTGTATGCTTTTATTTTTAATCCTCCCTCAGTTCCACATCACCCAAAGTGACAGAGGTGAATCACATTAGAGAGCAGAAGCCATGGAGTGTGTCAGAGGAGACAACAGGGCTATTTCTGAAAGACAGGAATGAAGTCACCAAGACTTTGATTACAGAGAGAGATAAAAGGGCTATCTGAAGACTGAAGACAGAAATGCACAGTGTAGACCTTTTGAAACAGGGGCAAAACTTTTGCTCTATTAAAAAAAAAAAGGAATTGCTGAAGTGATGGGACATGCTCCAAAAAGGGAGCAAGAAAATCTGTCACTGAGAGCTAAGACCTCGATGAGAGCTGTTAACTGTAGCAGTGCAGTAAGAAACAAATTCTTGAACTCTTGCTGCCCTACAGCCAGTCATACTGCTCCAGTGTTTAAAGAATGTGTTTTTTTAATATTGACCCTTTTTTTCCTGAAATAACAGTAATAGATCTTTGTGCTGCAAGAAGAAAGATGTTGGCTTGCTATTTCACTGCAGGGGGAGGCTTAGTTAGTATTGAGTACAATCAAAGGCGGACCAGCTCCCTGGAGTAGGAACTGACATGATATTTTGAGCCTACAACATCTGTACATTAATAATTAGTAAGGTTAGATAGAAGTTTTTTTACTGAAGTAACTCCAGTTGCTCCCAGGCATGACCAACCTGCTTTTCCCTTGTTTTTCATACCTGTACAGAGATAATTACAGTGGCAGAAAGTGTTAAAATAAAGAAGTGTTTCCTCGGGGGCAGGGGGGGTGTGTAGAATAAGACTAAACAAAAGTGCCTCCCTACTGAATGAGGGAAGTAGTGGAAAGAGGACTTTATCTTTAAAAGTACTGATTTACACAGGACATGTAAGACCTTTCCACTATTTATACCTGGAACCTTCCTTGGCTTGTGAAGTCTTTCTCTGCATGAATGACTACAGTATAGGTAAACTGAGTGACCAGAACTATCGGTGCTTGTTCTTTTAGCTGTGTGTACAATTTACTGTGTATCTTCTCCTTCAGATTAGATAATACTAAACTTTTTGTATATTTGGTCATTGTACTTTGCAACCATGCAATGAGATTTGCAAGGCTTTGGAGTCATGGAAGAGTAGTCATGCATCAGTATAATAGCAAAACAAATGGAATGGAAGAGTTCTTTTGTTTTGCTGAATATTGGATTGACTATTCAAGTAGCATATAAACATTTTAAATAATAGTAAACACTTGGCAGCATAATTGGGTGCAAAGCCCAACATAATTGGAGTACTGAGGCTGACTGCTCCCAAGGATGTGATCCTTCAGCTTCCTAATTTTACAGAACAACTCTGAGAAGACATTAAGAACAGTTTAGTTTCAAATTGTGAAAACAGAGAGCTTGCCATTTACATGCAAGCCCTCCCTTTTGTCATGGATACTCTACCACTCCAGAAACTTGGTGGAGAATTTTCTATCAACCTTTTCTTCTTTAAGCTAATAAGTGTCTGAGATATGTGTACATCCCATTTAGTGAGGAAGTCCTTATCTGTGCACTTGTTGAACATCTTGCTATGAAATACCTAATTAGCAGTGTATTCTGTAGAGAATTCTGTGCCACTTTTTAAGCAGGCCACAGAGTACGTATTCTGAGCAGCACATACCCTATTTTCAGAAGCCATCTCTAAAGGCACACAGGACAGGTCTCTCAGACATAGTTAGGGTTTCAGCATAGACACTGTGAAGAGTACCTCAATGAGATTGATACCTGGATGCCATTTACATCAGGGGAGTACAGGTACCTCACCTGCTGAGATTCATCTGCATCTGTACTGTCTCTGAAAATCTGTTCCTACCATCCTACCCAGATCACTTTTGAAAATGAAAACCAGATAGCTGGGAAAATTGTACCTGTGCTGCACTGTGAAGTGAGTCAATTTCTGAGAGAATCATAGGCACAAATATTAGTTGTTTCAGTTACTCCAGTTGTTAGCATTTGTAGATCATTTAACAGAATCATGGAATCACAGAATGGTCCAGACTGGAAGGGACCCCTAAAGGTCATTTAGTCCAGCCCTGTCCTGTTGTCAGCAGAGGCATCCTCAGCTAGACCAGGCTGCCAGAGCCCTGTTAAGCCTCACCTTTAATATCTTCAGGGAGGGGGCTTCAACCAGCTCCTTGTGCAACCTGTTCCAGTGTTCCACTACTCTCATAGTAAAGAACTTGTTCCTAACATCCAGTCTAAATCTGCTCTGCTCTAGTTTGAAGCCACTGCCCCTCATCCTGTCACTGCAGGCCTTTGTAAACAGCTTCTCTCCATCCTTCATGTAGGCCCCCTTAAGGTACTGGAAGGCTCCTATTAGGTCTCCCTGGAGCCTCCTCTCCTCCAGGATGAACAACCCCAGCTCCCTGGGCTGTTGGTTGAATACAGAATCATAGAATCAGCCAGGTTGGAAGAGACCTCCAAGATCCAACCTATCACCCAGCCCTATCCAGTCAACTGGACCATGGCACTAAGTGCCCCATCCAGTCTTTTCTTGAATACCTTCAGGAACGGTGACTCCACCACCTCCCTGGCAGCCTCCCATTGGCAGCCCATTCCAATGGCAAATCTCTGTGAAGAACCTTTACCTTTTACCATGTACACATCCAAGAGCATGAGTTTTTTTAAAATATTTATTGACAATATAAAACTAAGAAAAGTGGTTTTACATGTAAAAGATTTTGCTGTGTAATCATGGAGATGTATATCTATATGGACGTATAGTCCAGCAGAAGTTAATGAAAGTTTAGTGGGCATTGCTTCTCAAAGGATGCTTAAACTTCTGTTGATACTGTTTTGTGCTCATGGTGATCCAGCAGTGCACACATCTATTATGCTAATTTGAGGACGAATTTTGAGGGTGTGTGCCTGTTCTTTATATGCAAGACCAGTTTTTGTCCAAGGTGGGACAGTTTCTCTGTGAAGCTCATCATAGTGGTGTTTCTAAACCATCAGTTATGAGAGCAGTAAATTAGACATACTCTGACCGTGCCTGGATAATGGTACTCTCTTTCCTTGCTTTTTTTAATCAGAATTGCCTTCCTTTGTAAATTCCATTTGTGAAGCATAAAATGAATGCAATGGGATGGCACCATAGCAGGGGAAAAATCCAATCCATGGGGAAATCATCCTGGAATGGAGAGTGCTTTTGTCACAAATAATCTTGGATGCTGTAGAAAAGTTTGGATCTGAGGCCCAGCCCTTGCTAATGACTGAAGTGAACTCCAAGACTCTCCCTGTCCTTTCTTCTCCAACTAAGTACATCAAACCTTGGAGAGGTGAGGCCAGAGCTAAACTTTTGAATTGCATTCCTGTCTCTACTTAGTGGATATTTATGCTGAAGTGATTACACATTTGTCTGTAATCCAGCCTAATCATTCATCTGAGCTGCCTTCCTGAGCTAAATCAGGAATAGCATATCCAGCAACTGACCACTGGGGTTTTTTTTCACCCATCTAAACTTTAGTGGCTCCACCCCCTGTATTTAAAAGTTGCAAAAAATAAATAATGAAAGTGCTGTGTGTTAGCAGAGAAGAGGTAGCTAATGCTAAAAGTCGTAGTGATGTTCAATGAAGTGACAGAGACCGCCGAGATTCAAATAGGATTATAAGGTTGCGTAATAAAAGCAAGGCATTATTTCCCCTTTTGTCTCTTCCTTCATTAGCAAGTAAAGACCCACAAATTTCCTGAAGGACTGCAGATAAACTCTGGTCTGTAGATCATATGAGCCTGTTGTGTGTCACCGCTGTGTGGAGCAAACCAAATCTTTTTGATACACAGACCGTAATGCTGCAGTGAGTAATGGTGTTAGGTCACAGATAGAGAGCACTGAAACAGGACCTCCTCTTTCTGCCACCTCATCTCTATGAAATGTTTTGAGAGGTGATTTGTTAGGTTTGGTCAAGTGCTGGCTTCTGATGTCATGCTGATTCTCTACTAACTTTGTAAGTGGTCATTCTGTGGACTCACTGCAGGAGGAATTGATATAAAGCAGGTTAGATGATATACTCTCTACTCTGGTCAGTGTGGTATAACTACGCTTGCATGTTCAAACCCAAGTCAGAACAAATTGCCAAGCAGGCTAGGATGCATAGAGACCTGTTTCAAACTAATATGAAGCCTTGTAATTAATGAACACATCATTGCTATGGAGAGAAATGCTTATACTGAAAAAATAATAGAGCTGTATAAGAGCTCCTTGTTATGAGCTATTGGCAAACAAAAAGGCAGAATAGCAACTGAGTGACTAAAAAGAAGCATACATGCAGACTGTGAGTATGGATCCATAAATTATCATTTCTATCATCATAAAAACTCATTTAAATTTCAGAATATTTTTTAAATCAGTACTCACCCTTTGATTGCTGTATTTTTTTAGTGTTCAGAATAAATAAAAGGAAATTAACTTATGGGTTGAGACATGAGGCACATCCCAGCTGCAAGGGCAATTAAAATGCTGGATAGCAAAGGGTGAGATGTTGATGAAGAGAGACTTTGAAAGGCTGATAGCATCTGTTAATGAAAATTCTCAGAGGCAAAAGATTTGTTTGCTCAGGTAGTTTGAGAAACAGAAAGTGTAGATAAAGGTTAGGGAGAGGAATAAATATTTTTCTTTCATGATTGACTGAAGGTCAGATAGAAAGAATAATTTTACTATGTTTGAGGACAATTCAACTAGCATATTTTTTTTCCAAGACATTTATCTGAGGTGAATCCATTTGGTTGGGGTTTTTTTTGGTGATGAATATGTATTTCAATTCATAGTCTGATTACCATAATCTCCTGTGATTGTTTCTTCAAAGGAATACTATTTATCATTTTTTAAACTCAGCAGCTGCAGACGTGTTTTTAAGAGAGGGCAGTCAGCAGCACTTTCGCATGCTTCTGCTCAAACCCCTATGTATTTCCTGGCAAAGAATTAAGTTGTGATATCGATAATTTAAGTTTGCAGCATACATCAGAAATACATTTCTGGCTCTTTAGATGAATGCAGTGATATGTGACACCAAGTTTTAGCTATTTTCAAAATCCTCTGCTGTTGATAAGTGGATAAGGTCCCTTCTTCCAGAACATTTACTGCCTGTAACAAAATAAATGCACTAATGTTCTCTTTCGGCACGAAAAGTTATTTAAGCTTAAAAAATAATTCGTTCTTATTCCCTTCCTTAGGTGATAATTCCACAGAATTCTTTTCTTTTTAACTCTATTTGGCACTGTATCACCGTTCTACAGCTTTACTTGGAATAATAAACAACGCTTTCCATCGCTGTCCCAGTTCACTGAGGGGTAGGAGGCTATTCGATTTACTCTATTAAGTAAGATGCTCAGAATACACTTTCCTTGTGACCATACTGATGCTTTTGTTATAGAATGTCAGTGGCTAATGTATCAGTAGGCAGTCTTTCAAAGTATATATTCAACTATATTACAGCTTGAAATAAAAACAAATCTAGGTATGAATCAGGAGAACCTAAGTTTACAAATTGACTCCATTACTAATTGCCTCTAAGGGATAAGCCAAATCATTTTTTAATTCCACGTCAGGTGTGTTTCTTGCATATTTTGTGTGGAAATGTTGACAGAAAAATCCATTAATATACAGCACTTTGGGCATTATTTAGCATTGTTGTTAATGTTCTTGTAAGACTTTTCTGAAAGCTGACTGATGCAAACGCCTCTCACGTGAAGCTCGCTGCTTTGTGTGGAGCGTAGACCATTCTGCGAGAGATGCAAGCCCACATGTGATGTACTTCTGAAAGAATGAAGCTGGGCTAAAATGTGTCATTAGCACAGTTACATCAGGAGTTTTGCAGGCTCACTGATGAGAGAAAAGAAATCCATACAGCTATATCAATGCCAGTGGGCATTAGTGTTACATACAGAAGCGGACCTCTCATTTCTGAAATAAGAGACAATGTTCAGTGCACCACCTCACTCGGACCAGCCACAGTCAAGCCTTGAGAGAGGTAGTTCCACAGATTGGAGCAGCAGTACGTTACTCCCTTATTTATCAGGTGGCTTTTCATCTTCTGTTTCTCTCCCAGTCATATGATAGACCAAGTACATCTCCTCAAAATCAGTGTTGCCACCAAAAGATGAGTTAAATTCTCCACGTCTTGCAACATCTGCACATGCTCTGGTTTGGGGCTTTGCAGGTTTTCCCTTTGAGAACTGGCTTCACATGGAATGTGATACAGTTTTGCAGAGAAGTTAGGTTTTCCTTTCCAGCCTGATAATTGCTAACTCTGTGATTCCTAATTAGAATCTTTTTGCTGAGATAAATACATCAACACAATTAGAAATGTATTTTTAACATGCAGTAATTAGCCTCATCAGTTAAGTGCTAGTCAACACATTGGGATTTTTGTTCTCTTCTAGTTTTTGAATTGCAGTTAACGGCTGTGAGTGATCCTTACAAGTTGATGCATTGCAAAACTTCATTTTATGTATTTTCTTCCATTGATTTCCATGCACAGAGAAATTACACAGCATCTCTCTCTCCTGGCTAGAAAGAGAGCACAAGAGACTGTCATCCACATGCACCTGCAGTTAGGTTTACTGTTGGTCTTGATGGTCTTAAAAGTCTTTTCCAACCTTAAGAATTCTATGATTGTAAGTTAAGGACAGACTAAAACCAAAGCATCTCACTTAGGTCTGGCTGTAGTCATCTTTATGACATCTGACATCTAGAAGATTTTGGATGAGCTAGTTTGTTTCCGTAGTGGCGAGATCTGGTTTCTTCGATAACCAATGCACAAGAGTAAGGGAAAGGTGGGGAATGAAATCTGATTATCTATTCAAAGGCTTTTCAGCTGAAGGCTTTATCTGTTGCAAGCAGCAGGGCTTGGTGTAGGCTCATTCTGCCTTGCTCTGTACAAGAGGCAGTGAGCGAGGTTGCGAAACAATGCAGTCATGGGATAGAAATGCGCGAATGTGAATAAAAGGGAAAGAAGCCACTACAGAAGGTTGCACCTAGGCAAGGCTGTGATAATGTACTAAGGTTATGATGTTAGCTTTCTGTTAATGATAAGATGCAGGACTATATTCAGCAAATGGTTTCTTCTGAATTTACTGATGTCACTTGAAGCACTCAGGGCACTCAGGAAAATTGTAACTGGGCTGGAATGTCATTGGAATCGAACTCTTTAGCGTGCTTCCTACTAAATGTGCAATAGTGCTGTGCTTACTGCATAGTTTCAAGTTTTTGGCAGCCCTGGACTCAGTGCAGAGCTTCACAGAAGAAATCCCTCTGTATTTAAGCAGTTTAATTTTCTTATTTCTATTCAAATCTCCTAAAGCTTGGAAGTTAATTCTTTTTAACACTAACGTAGTTTCACAATCTTTCCATTTACATGTTAAAAAGTTTACCCTTTGCAGGGTCTCCTCACTACTTCTAGACCTGTGTCTCCCAGATCTCAGCATCCTCTGGTGACAGAATAGCCACACTACTGCCTGTCAGCTTTCTAATACCATTAGTATGGAGAGCTGTTAGTAATAAGCACACAGAGGAAACCCTGGAGCCCATGTCCACTGCACAACACAATGCTCTTCACCTTCTGTTGGTTCAAAAAATATATTATTCCTCTCTCTGATTTTGTTAGGTTTTTTGTTTACCTGTCAGATTTTCCTCAAGCAGAACCTGCTGTGTTTTTAAAGTGTTCCCATCTCATCTGTTTTGTTACCCATCTGCATCTAGACACTATACTTGCTCGATTATTTTTCCCTTGAAAATTATTTAAATGAAGATTTGCCTAGCTGAAACTAGAATGCAGCTTTATTGATAACCTTTAGATCATGCTGTTGTGTTGAAGTATACCCATCTGTCCTACACCAGGACGTTGTGAAAGTCATATGAATAAGTCCCCTTATGGGAGTGACAGCAGTGCTTACAGCATTTCTGTGTCTGCCCTTGTTTATTGCACTTTTTGATCCCTTACTACGTTGCTCTCATTGTACGCTGATAGAGCTTCATTCAAAAGCACTGCAGTTGTACTGACCTAAAATCTGAGTAAATGAGGGGTGAGTTAAATGGAAGGTTGCTGTGAAAGAACAGATGAAGGTGAAATGCATGCAGGAAGAGACATTAAAAAGGGAAAATTAAAAAAAGAAAAAGGAAGAAGAAAAAGAAAGAAAAAAGTCATATTTTACTTGCATTCAGCATATCTGAATTCCTGCATATTTAGCTGTATCCCATCCTGAGCAAATGCAGGCCAGATGGTTCCTGTAAATTCTTCTTTAGAGCCAGGCAAGTTCACATTCACTCAACCAAACTGACATATCTATTTGTGTAGATTTCTCTGATTATGGGTGACAAGTTTCAATAATGTAATTATCCACAGGAAAAAAAAAAGAGAGGTTTACAGACTAGAAGAAGCAGGGAGGGGAAATTAGAATGTATTTGCCACCGAGTCTAGAAGGTTGTCCTGTACCAGAATAGCAGTGTAACACTTCACATGCCAGTTACCAGAGAAGTGATCAGGTCAAAACCAGATAGAATGAGGTTATTCTACTTTTGTTTAATAATTTGCATGTAGGTGTGTTAGGCTGAAAGAGCATTCCAGTGTACTAGTCATTTACTGCATCTTTTACTGGTGACTAATTTAGTAGCTTGTTCCTTGATTCTTCCCTGACAGTAAAATTGTTAAGCAGACTTAGATTATACAAAGCATATTTGCCTGACATGTTTGGATTTTGAGTGCTGGGGACTGTTTTGGGTTGGCTAGTTGTTTTTCACTCATGTCTAGCATGTTTGATCTGTTCCCTTTTAAATTAGTGCTAGGCTGAGGGCCAAACATACAGAATATCCAAGTCTATCCCAACTTAACAGACTTCAAAACATAAGTGGGTATAATGGAAGTTGTATTTGCTTTGATGAAGCACTTGCCTCAGTGGCCTCTTTGGTGAGTTCCTTGTGCCCTTGTCAAATACAACTCCACACTTAAATCCCTGAGGTTCACTTGTAGGCCAGAAGTTTCGTTCTTCATATCATGTCCCAGATACATAGTTAGAAACACAAGCTGATGTTCAGTCAGCTGGCACATGCATGCTGCATGCCAGGAAGATACGTCCCTGAAAGATGTTTGGTAGTCAGCAAGGCTGAGAAAGAGGGACTGCAAGCAAAAGCTCTGTCATTTCTAACAGGAGGCTGAAGTCCAAGATCCTATCAGGAACAGTCAGGAAGAGTGATTTACAAAAGAGGTAATTTTTTATCAGTACTTTAGTACCAACTGCAAGGGCTCACGTGATGCTACAGATGTTCCAGTGTGGTTGTTTCCTCATGACAGGTTAACAATTGCTGTTGTCTAAACAAGAGTAAGCTCAGTGATGTAGTACATAGAATTCCATGTGGCTGAGCAAACTGCTTAGGTGAATTTTGCGTGCTACATGGATGTGGGAAAAGTTTCATAGATGCAAAAGAGTGAAATGTCCTCTCCACCTGTTTGTAGGGTCAGCTGAGAAATGCTTGTATCAAAGGGATAATCTGGAAGACTGTGGTACAGGCTTTACTTCCCTGGCAGAAGTATGGAGATTCTGAGTGAATTTGTGTCTTAGTCCAGCTGCAGGGAGGACTGCCCAGAATGTAATTCTGTCTGGGTTGTTTAAAGTACAGAGACAGCATAGCAACAAATAATGTGTTCCCTGCTTTAAGGGAAATCTATTGAATATTTTCCCTCTTTGTAAGTGTCAGTCAGCAAAACTCAAAATGCTTCAGCTCACTGAGTGGCAAGCTGGGCACTTGGTTTTTTTCTAGTTTTATTACTACAGCTACCTCTAGCCCAATCATTTTGTGGACTGTTTAGATGAGGGTTAACTCCTTTACGTCATCATTATCTTAAGAACTGCCCAGACAATGACACATTTGAATATTGAGGCCAGGATTGTCTCAGCTTTAATAGCTGCAGGTCAGATTGACTTGTAAGGTTGCATTCATAGATCACAGGAACGACCTCTTCCCAGTACATTGCTAAAAGGGACCACAACGTTATATGGGTCTGTTACATGCCCTGGCAAGCATTGGCATTGCCACTGTATGACCAGACATACTTGTAAATCAGTAACATCAACATCTGGATAACACTGCAGCAAGGGGACATGGCACCATCAGAAGAGCTAGCCTCGGAAGCAGTGCTTCCAGAGAAACGCATGCCTTCCATCCTGCTGCTTTTTCACATCCAAGCTATGACTAAGAAAAAAGAAGGTTGAAAGGTCAGATTTAGATCTGAATTAATTTTTCCTGTTGTCTGTATTTGCATTAGTGACTATAGAAACAACAAACTCTGAGTTTTACTAATGGTATGATGAATCCGTTTTGAAGTGATCTCATTGCTACATCTCCTGGGAGGATGTCAGATTTTTTCTTGTCTTATCTAGTATTTTCTGTTGTTATTGATTGAAGTAGTATAAACTGGCAACTGTATTAATGAAAACCTTTCCTATATGGCTTCTTCACAGACCTGTGGTGTATTATCAGTTCTTTAGTCGTTTGGGATAGATCTGATGTGCACCACAGAAAAGCAGTGTAAGTTGTTGAGCTGGCTGGTTTCCTTTAGAGTAAAACGAGGGGCACCCAAGAAAGTGCAGCACCTCCAGGGTGCTCAGAAGTGAGCATATCTTGTGAAGCACTGGAAGGCAGGGAATGGAAGAGCTGGGCGTAGAGGTCTGACATGCATGGAATGAGAGAACAATTTCCCTGTTCATTACCCAGACAGTACCCCCAAACTGACAGAGCTTGCACTGTCATGCTAAGGAGAAAGAAAAGTTCACATCTGGGGAGTAAATGGTGCTTTTATTTAAACAATCACACTCCTTATGTAACAGCCTTCTTAATGGTAAAGTACAGCTGGAGCCTGGAACATGTTGTTTACAGGAATACCACGTCACAGGCAGAGAGGTAAAGAGAAGCAAATGGTGCTGAAGGCAGTAAGCATGAGGAGAGATGGGGTGTCTGGGGATGGTGAACTCATTTGCAAAGGTGCCAGTGCACTGCCTTCCTGAGAGCAGGAGTTTTGATCCACGGTCTTCTAAAGGTTATCAGAGGACTGGCCTCATAAGCTGTCGCAGGAAGGGCAAATGGTACTTCTCAAAGTAAGAATGGGAGAGGGAGAGAGCTCAAAAGAGGCGAGCTGGCACAGCACAGACAGTGACCATAGGGAGAATTTCAAGAACTGGCAAGGGCAGAGGGGACTGTGACTGTAAAGGCTTGATGTGACAAGGAGAAACGAGGTAGAAAAGACAGAAATGATGA
This sequence comes from Tricholaema leucomelas, assembly GCA_013400475.1. Taxonomy (NCBI): domain Eukaryota; kingdom Metazoa; phylum Chordata; class Aves; order Piciformes; family Lybiidae; genus Tricholaema lacrymosa; species Tricholaema leucomelas. The sequence goes on along the minus strand of WAAF01019826.1, from coordinate 141,872 downwards.
AGCTCTGGAACCTTTTCACACTAAGATTACTGTAATTGTATTTTCGTGCATAGGAGAAAGGCTACTGAGTAACCTTGCTTTCTCTGTCTTCAAATGATAGCCACTGACTAATACATACATATAAAAATGCACACACTCACGCCCACACAAGCATGCAATTGCACAAAACCAGGAAAATTGCACAGCTTTCTTTGAGCTAGTCCAGGTTTGACAAAGCAAGCTCTGACTCAAACAGTGTTAACTGAAGCTGGGTGCATGGCAGTCACCAATAACATCTGCTCTTCAGGGTGTTCATTGTTACTTCTTTTCTCGAGACAGTTCCTGTGTTTTGTGTATGTTATTAGCAAAAATTAGGGCTACAGAGTTTTTTCAAGTGTCTTTTTTTTTTATAATATGTTGAATCATTTTGTTCAGTTTGGAGTGAACAAAAAAACATGAACCATTTCCTGTTGTTCACAGCAAGCTCAAGGTTCATACTTAGACATTATGTGTATGAAGAAACAAAGTTGTAAATATTCATTGCACAGTGGAATCACTTTTTCTTTTTTTTTAAGCACAGCTTTGTACATAAAGCATTTGTAAATCCCCATTAGTGATATTTATGTTCCCACATCAAAATTCCTCGTTCGTGGCTAACCAAGTATCATAGGCTCAGATCTTCCTCTTACATGTAATGGAATCATGATGCTGTCACAAACATCACTGCCATTTCTGTAAAATATGATGTTAAGGAAGACTGAGTTCATTGTACTATACATATGTAAATGCCTCTCTTCCAGTAGTCTCAGGGGAAAAAAGATGCCAGAAAGAATTCCCAACCAGTGTACATATTAATTGTCACCACCTTTCATGGGATAATAAAGTGCATTCATAGAGAAGCATTAAGAATCAAGGAGGCTACAAGAGGGAAAGTGAAGGCATTTGAGTGAGACTTAAGGAAGTCACATGGTAAACTCTAATAATCTAGCTGCAATCTAGAAAATCATTCTTTCATTGTTTGTGTCTGTAATGAGGTAGTGATGCAGCTCCTTTGCCTTCAGCGAGCCGCTGCAGATTTACAGCAGGCTATGGAAGATCAAACTGCAGTACAAGTTCTTGTTATTGGTACAGCCCTACCTGATACCTGAATTCAAAACAGCTATTGGTATCAGTCAAAGCAGTGAACATGTCATTCTGCAGCTCAAACTTCTTTCACTTTCAGAAGCATAGGGGCCTAGTTGTCCGAGGATGCAATTCGTTGTTGATCCAGTATGTTGATGTGTTTGTGTGTGTGATGTTCTGAGCTTCTCAAATCTGACTGTGGATAAGAAATCCATGCTATGACTAAATAATTGGACTGAAAATTTTGCAGGTAGATTATATGGACAAAACCACAGCTCACATGAATGTTTCTGTACAAAGAAACTCCACTGGAAATCCCATGTGTGCTTGAAGTGGATGACCTCCGGGTTTGATTGCCATCCACCCAGATTTGAAACAATTAGAATGATGCAAAATGTGACATTTCCTGAATCACAACAGGCAATTCACCAGATTCCCACCTACACACTGCAATAAAGGAATGCAAATCAATGTTTGGTAACTCCTACATGACATGACTTGAAGGAGATTTACCATTCCCAGTTCCACCACCTCACACTTTGGAACTTGAGTTCTGTCTGCCACCAAGGCAGGGCTGTTCACGGGAAGTGAAATGCAGTTTGCTTCTGTAATTCACCTCTGTGCAGTCCTTGGTCACTGTGCTGCTTCCGTCCTCTGTTGAAGCTGCTGAACAAGTTGGTGTTACCTTAGTGAAAGCCTTGAAAGTGTGGTTAATGCTGCTAGACTCCATATTTTAGAACCCTTTTTGAAATCAAAGTGAGTATCAGTAAAATATTCTCCGTCGGTTTGTGGCTCTGATAACCAGCACAATGACTTAATTAGCATTCTTGTGCAGTGCTTGGATCTTTGCCAGTTAATGACCCATTGCTGCAGTCTGCTCAGTCCCTTCTGTCCAGCTTTTTGAGCTGGTGGACTTTTGCCCGGGTAATGGCTGCAGGCTCCTATTCCCAGCTGGCACAGACCCCAGCATGACCATAAACATCCCTGAGAGGATCATAATATGATATATTGGACAGATTCTGATAAGCCTCACAGTAATATACCGCTGAGCAGTTCTGCTGAGGTCAGTGGCTCCAGCCGTGGCAAAGCTGAAAGAAGAAACTTTCTCAATAGCTTGCAGGCTTTTAGCTCCTCTGTCTTCCTTTGGATGGTGCAAGTTTTTGTGAAGCCTTTGTCAAACATTCAAAACAGCTTTTTTTGTTCTGTTTTTAAATGGTTGCATTGTCTCTTCCCTGTACAGGATTTTCCATTCTTCAGGCAATCATGGAAGCAGCAGTACAGAACAACTGGCAAGTGACAGCCAGATCTGTAGGAAGCATAAAGGATGTTCAAGAGTTCAGAAGAATCATAGAGGAGATGGACAGACGACAGGAAAAAAGATACTTAATTGACTGTGAAGTAGACAGAATCAACACCATTTTGGAACAGGTATATGCTTTTCAGAAACTCTGATCTCTCTCTGGCCTACAGCATTAAAGCTTCCAGAAACTTCTTTTTTTTCCCAAATATTAATAATGAATTATTTTAAAGTAGGTTAAGAACCCAAAACCTCAGCTACAGGAGTAATACTACTGGCATCAGGGCTACCTGTAGGAATTGTGAGGCAGGTGCAGTTTGTTAAGTAGAACATGAACCAAGAAATAAAAAGCCAGCAAAGTAGTTTTGAATCATCTTAAGGAATTCCCAGATCAAAATATTACTAATGAAAATTTCAGCTGGTAGTCCAAACTTCTAATTAGCACTTTTTGATGCGAAAAGCTCTTCCCTCTGCACAGCCAGTGCAGTTGACAGGCTTAAATTGTGGTGAAAGAGTCTAGGTACCTTTACTGGGGAATGTGAGCTTCTAGGTGGTTACTTGGTCTTCCCAGCATTTGCTTCGCCCCAGTGGAATGACTGTGCCCTCTGGCCATCCCAGGGTGCTACTCAGAAAGCCTGCACCACTGATGGTGCTGTGAGATGTGCTCACAGAGGTGTAGTAACAGATATACATCACAGGGAGCAGAAGCAGGACAGTTCCCTGCTTCCTGGGCTCACAGCAAAGCTGATGTCGGTATGGAACCAAGTCCATCCTGCTTGTTTATTCATAGGCATGTGGGACTTCACTTACATTAAAACTGAAAAAAACTCTGATTATTGCCACTTCATAAATTTAACTGTGGGTTTATAGCATGGACTAGATAAAAGAAACATTTAAATTTCATGAAGCATTAGCATATCTCTTAGAAATGTTGTATGTAAATTAGTCACAAACTGACCTTGCTGGTGCACACCCTGGGAAACGAAGAAGCTACAGTCACTGAGTTCCTTCTCAGAAGTTTCAATTCTTGTCAAGCCTTGAGGTGTATCATCAGTCTGCAGGGACTGATTTGCTGTAGTCACAGCCAGGTCCCACAAGTACTGGTTACAGGAAGGAAAGAGATGCTCAAGAGAACCTAACACAAGCCGATGCTGGTCTATGACTGCAGCATGGTTGGGATGCTCAGACACCACTGCATTTCACACTGCATCTTTAATCACTATGGTGAGTGCTTTCTTTAGAGAAATTCATACAGTGAAGTGTAAGAAACTTCTTTTCTCCATTTTATTTTTAATTTTCATCTCCTCATGCTCTTGCAAAGGATCCAAAACACCATACCCACAGCCTACTCTGATGCTGCAGAACAGTCCACCAAGTTTCAACAGCTCTTTGGGCACACTCTCATCTAGGGAACAGGCCTTTTGTTTGATCTTTCTAACTATTTACATCTTGTTTTCTCGTTTTCTTACATTGTGCAATTGAGAGAAGAAGAAGAAAAAAAGTCCAACTATCCCACTACCCAAAATGAAAGCTATATACCAAGCAAACTGTAGATCAAAAATCTGCTGAACTCTTTTATTCTGCAAGCATTCCAAACTCTGAAACAGTGAAGCTGTAGTTTTATTGAACATTTGATTCAGCTTTCTATCGATATGGTTAGCATCTGTGTAACTGAGGATTTGCTGTTGGAGCCTCCAAGTCCCCCAGACTCTACAGTACACTGTACAGTACTCCAACTTTCACGCAATTAGAGCCTTTCTATTGTCATTATTGGTTTGTATGTAGCCCACCTCTGTGCTGTTAAATCACTCCTCTTCTGTACTCTGCCCATTGTTGGTCTTTTGAACTTCATTTACACAAAATTATGGCATTTCCCTGAAATCCTTTATTCTGAGTTATCTCAAGTATTTCTAAAAGACCTTACAGCTTTCTCACAGTTGGATTTTAGGACTCTGTCAATCAGCTGTCAAAACAGTCCAGTGCTGTGCGACCAAATCCTGCAGCATTTTCACACCTAAGTAGTGTGTCGTATATGTTGATGTAATTTGGCTGTTTCTACTTAATTTCATTGAAGATGCTCATGAGCAAAATTGTTTGAATTTGTGATATCAAAAATGGTTTAGAACTTCTTTGTTAAGAAACCAAGACAGTAAAGAAAATGAAGTGCAGCATTCAGAGACAAACAATCTGGTACTAACCATGTCTATTTAGTGATTAGTCCAGTTATGCAGGACTTTTTAATGAGACTTGTCCCTTTTATTTTGCTGTGACCATTCACTTGACAAGGTATTGTCCAAGTGGATCCTAGGGTGGTGCCTCTGATGCTAAAAGTATCGTCTGGCAGCAGTTTCCAGGAGTTGTATTTTTACCTGATATTGAAAAGCAACAATCTAAGTTTCTGCAGGGAAAGTCAGTAACGGAGGACTCCAGGTTGATAGCTGAATAATACTTTATTTTATTTCCATCTCCTCTGCTTACCTTATTATCCTCTCAGAAAGGAATGTTTAAAATATCCCACCAGTGTGCGTGGTACTTAAATCCAGGCAGCCAGTTTACTCGAGGGAGTGGTGAGTTGGCTTCTTTTTAGCCAACTGGGTTTGCTGATAGCATACCATTGAGGGGAAAGATAAATCTGGATTTGCATATTTCAAATCTGGCATTTTGTTGCAGTTTAGAAAGTCGAATCTGTGCTTTGTGTGGAGTCTAGAAAGTCTGCTCAGCTAAGAGCTGCTAACTACAGACCATGTTAACAGTGTGCTCACTGCAGAACTTTGCAGAGTTCTGCCTCCCTCCAGAGAGGGCGTTTGCTGTGGTGGCTGTGGGGATGTGTGGCACCTGCCATTTGATTTTTCTCAGGGACAGCAGCAGTGTTTGCCAGTGACCCTAAATTTCAGAAACTTAAATAGGATTTATTCAAGAGCAAAAGGAATGGCAGAAATAAACAGACTGTAAACCACTAAACAGTCTACACACGTGCTGAGCTTGCTATCAGACTTTTGGGCTCTTGGCCAGGCCATTCAGCAGGCTTGTCAGTTCTCTGCTCAAGAAACTACATATCATGGCTTTGTGTGTGAGTGACCCCCTTCTCCTGTATCAGGCTGGTCAGCGTGTGCATTTTCTTCCTTTGCTGTGGTTTTTTTTTTCCAACCAGTTAAACCCAGGGTGTATCTCTCCTCCAAAAATGTAGGTTTATCTAAAGACAATTGAGCAGCTGAGAATTTTCTTCATGGACTTCAGGTACTGCTAGAACATTCTGTACCTTCCTCCAGTGACATGCAGATATGTGAGCTAGTGACCTCAGATATTCCGTGTGTCTTTAGCACCTGGCACATCTGTATGTCCCTGTATTTCCAAGATCTGAAACCTGTCATAGGAAGTACTTCTCTTCTCAGGACTGGCTGTTGCCTAGGGAAGAGTCTCTTCCAGCAGTCTCCCCCTGGTATGTGAAGGTAAAATAGGGAAGAGAGGTCACCTCAGCTTCTACTCTTCATTGGTAATCTGTTTTGTGACAAGCTACATTTTGTAGTGGTTTCATGCCCCTTCCAGAGAATCTTGTGATGGGCCACTTGTATTGAGTCCTCTGCCCCTGTCCCTTCAGCTGCAGAGTAGGGGCAAGCAGAGATCAATAGTTATGCAATAAGTTACCTTCTGTCTGTTTGTATGCCCTATAGTTCTATAACCACTGAGCACGTGGGTCCTTATCCCTCCTTGTGCAACAAAACTATATCCAATTTAATCATCTAGTGGCCTCTCAAGCATAGAGATAGCAACACTTATGTCATGCAAAATTCATAAGCTCCCCACACTTCTTGTCCCTTGATGCTAAAATATTCCAATATTCCCTCAGAGATAGATATAAAATGTTGTTCTCATAAGCAGAAGAACATTTTCTTCTGAGAACCAACAGTAAGCTTTAGCCTGCTCAACCATGTATTGAGAGACGTGTTTTTGAGTTAAGAAATATGGTTTTTCTTATTCCCAGGATAACAAGCTGTATTTCAGACTAGAGTGGCTTTATGTCCATTTAGAAGAAAATCTCCTGAGGGAAAATAAGGAGAAAGAAACTCCATTCAGGATCAAAATGATGAAACTTTACAAAAGACCTGTTTATTCCAGAGACTGCATGCTTTTATCAAAAGGACTCTATCTCCAAGTCTAGTCATAAAGGTTAGCCTCCAAGGCAGTGTCTGTATTGAGTGGAAGCAGAAGCAATACAGTAGAGAATGCAGTCCCCAGAACTTTACAATGACAGTCAGACTGTCAAAGAAGGCTTGCAGCAAATCGTCTGTAGGATTAGGAAGGGTAATCTGATTGACTGAACTTTGTCCAGTGCGAGCGCTGGCTGTGATTTCACCTTTGAGTCTGAAATTTTGAGCTTAGGAAGATGGTCTGCAGGTTTTAAGTGCAGCCACAGTTTCACCCCTCTGCAGAGCTGTTCAGGTCTCAGAGGAGTGTGCTCAGTGCACAACAGCTTTCACATTTGGGATGTCAAAAGAACAAATACAAAACTGCAGTAGTCACTTGACCAGCAGTCATTAAAAACAACAATAAGGAAGAATGAGAGCTGAAAAGTCGATACCACTTTCATGTAAGCTTCCTGGTTTGTCTTTCATTCTAAACGGTCTGGTGTGGGTTTGCCAGCATGCTCTGTAGCAATTAAAAGTATAATAACTTCCTATAAACACAGTGGGGTACTTGAAGGAGGAGCAGAGCTATGAGTACCTTCAGATTCTTCTTTGCTTATATGAACCCCAATAAGGCTGTGTACTCTGAAGGTACTGCACTACACAGAATACAGCCTCCAGAGCACCATGTCCCTGCCACGGTCTCCAGGGCTCTGCGTCACAGCCCAATTTTATCTTCTTTGTAGAGCAGAGGAGGGGTTCAGATGAATCTCCAAGAGAGTGTCTGTTATGTACAGTGTTGGGTAATGTCACTCAGAAACTCGTAGAGTTCATTTTTATGTTTCCAATTAACTAGAAACTTAAAATTTAAGACATCTCTTCATTAGATGCCCATGGGTACTGCTGAAACCAGCATCTAAAGCAGAATAAAAGGTCACTACGTTCTCTTCGCATGGGAGACTTTCAGCAGCTCACAGGTCCATATAGGGAGGAAAGGGGAATTACTTGGTTCAGCCACCCTCAGAACTGTTGCTAGTGGAAGGTAAGTAAAAAATGGGCACATGTTAAAATTGACAGTGGTATCTGCCTTAAAGGGCCTGCTCCTGTCAGCTGTAAAAATAATAAACAGCCAGAGATGAATTGCTGAACCAGAGAGAAGTAACATCTGGGGCTAATCTACCCCACACGGAGCACAATTCACACGTACCTGAGGAAAGATTTTCTAGCTTGTAAATGAAACATCTCACCAAAGCCATCATCCAAACTTCATAAAGCAATGACAGGATTTTAACAGAGTTATTAGTCATCCTGCAGAATGACTGAGGTAATGGCACACAAAGCTGAAAGTGTTCAGAAGATGTTAAAGCACAGTTTTAAATGTATCTGATCAGTAATGACAATAATTAATACACAATGCCTGACCATAAACGTGCGAGCTGCTGTATGTAGAAGACTGCTGCCAAACAACTCTGGTTTCTTATGCCAGAGGCAAATGAAGCTGAAGGTCACCATTAGAGTTTTTATTCTGCTGTGATAGCAGCAATTACTCTGTGTGTGTTTTATGATAATTCCTGGGGTATAAGTGCACACCCCAATGCACACACATGCATCTGCTTTTGATGTTTTGCATATTTTTACCACAACACTTGTAGTATGCTTTTATGCAATTAGAGACATGTGTATGGCGACCTCTGCATTGCCTTTGAATGCACAGAAAAGCAAAGTCTTTGCTGTTACACTGCTGCAAGTCAACCGTTATCCCGAACTTTATTCTGGAGATAATATTTTAATGGATGCGTAGTGCTCCGAGAGAGATGTATTTGCTTTGAACTTCAGTTAATAGATGGCTGTAAAAGCACAGTCTGCCATATAGTTTACCTTTGGTTGTTGGTTGGTTGTTTTTTAGTGCATAGAATTTGTGCGTGTCTGTTTGCCCTTAGAAAGCCCTGTCATTATTTAGCCCGTGTCCACATCGTGTGGGCTGCGTCTGCAGCTGACACTGGTTGTTACCCTTGTCGACAGTCTCAGAGGAAAAGTTGAGCCTGAGGGCCATTGGAAATAGCCTCTGACTTCTGCATTTGATGTACTCTTGAAGCAAATGTACACAGTGTTGCTTCTCGTGCTGTACCTGGTCTGTGGGGAGACGATTTGGTCTTTTGTTGGTTGTTCTGATACTTTTCAAAGGCAACATTCACAAGAAGTCTTTTAAAGATAGAGAGCGTTTGAGGGAAAGGAAATGCTGGCTGGAGTTTGCCGAACATGTGATCTCTTGAGTTTTTTGTCCTGCTGTATTTGTCCAGCTCTGGGAATCTTTGTCACCTCTTCTAAGCCTCTGGCTGGTTTTAAAATCCCTCATTTGCGCATCTCTTCCAGCGTAGTATAGAAGTTACTTTGTTACAGTCCTAGCATTTAATGTGGTTCTTTCTTCTCCTATAACGGATAAGCCCTTTCATCTTAGCAGACATTACCTTAATTTCTGCATCTGTCTCTCAAATAGTTTAATGCTTGAAACTCTGCTTCTAACCAAAGGCTTTCCTTAATTAGTTTCCAAGGCAACCATCTTGGCGACAATTCAGATGAACCAACTGCAGGGAGAGGAAGGAAACACACTATCAAAATGAATAGTAGTAGCACAATACCACTGTGCAAACAGGCGTTGTACATCACCACTGACAGTGTGATAGTTCTGGTGTCTCATAAGTTCATTTACAAGGGAAGAAGTCCTAGCTCAGTAGCAGAGAAGCCGCACAAGTGCTTTTGTCTGTTTTCCACGGCTGACTAAGCTGAGATAAATGGCTTTGGTGTGATATGAATCATGTCTCTGGGGGAGGAAAAGAACCACTGCTGTTTTTCAGAGTCCCTCATGCACCAAGATGTTCCCAAATTCAGTTCATAGAGGGCTGTTGACTACATGTCACAGAGCAAGACTTTCAGAGTAGGAACCACCCAACAGGGCTTCTGAAGCCTTAATTCTGGCAGTGCAATACATAACACACTAGCAACTGATAGCTACAGTCCTGAATTGTGATCCAGAGCTATGGTGCGTTTTCTCAGGGCTACAGGTGGGTTTGGATCAGGCCATAGTATGTCAGAGTCACTCACTGCTCACCATTATATGTTCAGACATGATTCCTAACCCCCCTTTGTACAGTGCAGTACCAGGCCCTGTAAGTCATCACACTAAACCTCAAATGCAAATTCATCCCACGGTGTTCAGCCAATAAGATGGAAAACAGCATAACAATTTTAGAGGAAATTAAATTTCCCAGGCTTAAAAGAAGCCCATATTACTAAATTAAATTTATTTGTGTCATACCATGCACGAGTAGGTATACTGCATGTGTACTACTGGAAGCTCATTCTTCCAAAATATGTAATGAATAAAATTATCAGAGATACACATAGACCACTAAAAATACCCCAAGTATTTTCTATCCTGGGAGAACACACGGAAAGAATCAGCAAAGAAAAATATTGATGTAACTTTATTGCCTCATGTGAGTAAAATGGCTTCCCCTGCTGCATACACTAAGTCTGGTAAAAATAAATTAACTCCTCGTAATCTCTTTCAGTTCATGGTTTATGCACCAAGTTATGCAGGGAATATTGCAGAGTGCTGTTTATAGTGAAACAGAATAAACCTTTCAGGCTCCTTCAGAGCACTGAAAAGAGCAGACTGAATGCAATGCTAGTCACACTAAAATACCATTTATAATAAAAAGTATAAGAAAAGTAACCTTGCTTTTCCTAGAGGAGGCTGCAGTGAATTGTTTACTTTTTTGGTAATTTCATAGGGCATTTAAAAAGGAAAAGAACCACTCCAAAGGAGGGGGGCAGGGGAGGAAAGAATGGCTACTATTCAGTATTTTTCAGTCTGCTCGAAGGCAGTGCTTTGCAGTAAAAAACCCCTTCCAAAAGATTCTCATGTGAGCACTGGGACTGAATTACTGCGACACTTCTGGGTTATATCCAAATAATAGTTTGAAGCGATCCTGACATGCAGCAATGGTTTATGTAAGCAGAATTCTGTTTCCAGGGATTCTTGTTCAATTCCAGGGATTTTACCCTGGCATAGCAATGGAAGGAGTGGAGAAAATGGGAAATGTATCTATTTTTTAAATGAAAACTTTGTGCCTCAGTTTACTATTTTCTTCCTCTCTTCCCCTCAATGGATATACATCCTTTTATATTTTGAGAAGCTAAGAGTGAAGTAGTCTCGTTTATCCTGTGGGGTATGAGAAGAGAAAACGAGCATTGTTTGTGCTTGTTTCTGATTGCAAGAGTGTACTCTTAAGAATGTTCAGCATGCACCTTTCACTGAAACCCAAAAAGGCACAGTTAGGTATCATCTGCTGTGTCACAGGGGCTAGGCACACAGTGCAACGGTCACTGAGGAACTGATTCTTAATGATATGCCTTCAAACTGTATGGCAGTGCTGAAGTATTTGTGATCTCTGCAAAACGTTTGGGAAGCTGAGAGCGAATGTAAGATTACTATTATGAATGGTCTTTGTGAAAGGGACTTTAGGTGTTGTGAAACTTAGCAAAGGATGCTAGTTCCTAAAGTCTGATAATGCTGAATTTGATATATCTGATGTGGACTTGTAAGTCTATGATGAGAGCATCCACAACTGCTGAGAAGCAAGGGGGTAGCCTAAGTAGAAAGGGTGTATATGAAGTTGGAAGTGAGGGTGTTATCATGACAGTACCATGATATAAGAGGTAGGAGCTGTTTGAATTGTAGACTGAAGGAAATTTAATCATGAATATTGTTAGAGAAGGGCAGTCAACTCTGGCAGTGCAGCCCACTACATGTTTCTGAGCTGAGAATCGGCTAAGAAATGCCTGTGTCTTGCGAAAAGCTGGTTGTGCGGCAGTGAAAATCATGTCACGGTTACTGAAAAGCTTGCCCATCGTGGAGCAGTTAACATAAAGTCCTGTTGTTGGAGGTTCTCTGGAGTACCATAACACAGGTAGCTGTGGAACTTATTCACTCTCAGGTTTAACAAAACCTCATGTCTCTCTTAGAGTCAGTGAGGTGAGGCTGAAGCAGCAGGTCTATTTCCACAGGGCCTTGAGTGTCACTCATCCATGACAGCCTTGATGGGGTTAGATGCAAGATAGATGAACATTTCAGAATGTATCAGAAGTAGCAGGGAGACAGAATACAGTGAGAATCTTTCTCTGTATACTTTTCCTATCAGTTAATAGGATTTTCAGTTTTCATGGACTCTGGAAGATCCATATAGAGAAACAGAAGTTGCAAACTTCCAAATACACTATCCAATCAGCTGTCTTCAAAAACTTATTCAAGCTGTGACAACAACAGTGGATTAAAAAGCTTCAGACCCAAGTAATTTTTGAACATCCTACCAAAAAAATTAGCCAGATCAGAGAACATAACCCAAATCCCATGATGTCATGGTGACAGACGTTCTTGTGGTATCTGACCCGATGGTTACAGCCAGAAATGAGGGAGGAAGAGAGAACGCTGAACCAGCAGATCCTGAAGTTGAAACCAATGAGGAGAGTACCATAGCATGGTTTGTCAGTGTCTAATTAAAGCAATTCTGGCACTCAGCACAGAAGGCTTATTGTGATTTCAAATTTCCTGTACACATTTGTTTTTCAGTTGTTTTCTGTGAGATCTGAAGCCTCTATGTGAAATTCCAGGTGAGTTTTGAAATAAAAATTTCACAGAGGCTTGAGAAAGTACTGAGCCTCTGTGAAATTACCTTGGATGTGAAGTCACTTCATTACAAATATTTTTTTCAAGGGAGGATATTTCTCAAAGAATATACTAGAACTGTATAGACAATTAAAATGTTATCTCCTTCCTAAAACAACCTGTGTGTGGAAATCACTGCTGCAAAGTAACACACTTAATTAAGTCGATTTACTTCCCATAAATACAACTGAAAAAAAAAATCCCCCAGAACACATCTGGATTTTTACTTTATTAATCTCACTCGAGAAGCTAAAAATTTCACTGATGAAAAATTTCTACAACACATCTCTTCAAGGAAGCTCTCTTGGAACAAGTATCTTCTCTTGAGAATATCTTGGCAAAATAAGGGGCAACGGTCTCGGCAATTTTGAGTATCCCTTTTCATATGCTACAAAGAATTTTTGTTATGTTTGTAACAGCTTCCCATGTTTGAGCTTGATTTTAGTGAAATAGCTTCAAGTAATGAAGGGTAGCTTAAGTTTTGACTGACTTTCACATGAAGGTCTTTGTAACAAAAGGACATGATTTGTGAAGAGAGATGTAGTCCTGAGAAAGAGAATGTTGTTCTCATCTGTTTAAGCAAAAAAGGAGAGATTTTGATACAAAGATAAGTTTATTCATCTTAAAGAGTAAATAATTGTGATGATGAATGTCAGTTACCAGACATCATAGAAACCTTCATCTCATTGTCCTCCAGGGCCTGATGTTTTACAGTTGAATATATCCTGAAACAGTAACTATGCCAATGGATTAGTTAATCTGACAGTATTGCTAAATCATACCAAGGAAAATGAATTTAGGAAAACTGTTTCAGAGCACAGAGAATTCACAGGGAACTTTGTCACCACACTGAAAGAAATTAGGAGAAAGCATCATGCCCTCAGAACCTGTGTTGCAGTTTGTAGGTTTTTTCCTAAGTAATTTCTAATGTAACCTTTTATGCACAAATTAAATGTGTATTCCACTACACAATCTTCAATCAGCAAATGTCAGATTAGTTATAGGAACAGAAAGTTTAGCCATATGGAGGGAGAATGAAATACAATGCAGCTTTCAGATGTTGCATTTAATTACCCTCCAAGGACTAACAAGCACAACCATGATCTATCTGGAGACAGCCTAAAAGTAACATTTTACTCTTGATGTGAGAGAGGCAAGGGAGAGAAGGGCACAAGAAGGGAGCCAGAGGGGAAAAAAGCCTGTAATAAAATGCATCAGAGGCATCTCAGATCCCACCATGCTCATTTTTGCCCCCTTCTTCTAGGAGATTCCTGTTGTCTAGGAGATTATTTTCCACGAGAGATACATTGTGGAAGAGCCAAAAGCTGCTTGTTTGAAGAATATGTTGTAAGCCCAAAGAAATTATTTTGATACTTTACTGTAGAGGAAAGTAGAATTTTGTTTATGAGATGTAGTCACAAATACATAAAGTGGCAGTTGCAGAAATAAAATTCTTAGGTCCATACACTGCAGAAAAATACAAAGTCAAGCAGCTGGGACTGTGTATGGGTTCGTGACACTCCCTAAAGGGCATGAAGCCTCTGAAATGGTGAATGAATTAATCTCAACTGTACATGCAGTTATTTTTATCTGCAGCACATAATACGTGTGTGGAATCTTCATCTTAATCTTCATTTAATATTTAACTGAAATTTAATACAGTGCTCATTTTTCATATGAATGAAATAATTGTTTACTGCATATTTTACAGCATCACAGTCCCTGGTGGCCAGATTCCGTTCCCATTAACAGTAAGTGAAGAAATAAACCACCTTCCCTGGGTTTGCACTGCAATTGCAATCCCTTTGCATAGGGAAGTCACTTCTACTGACTGTGGAAATAGCTTTATTTCTGTGGAACTGAAGGCAGGACAAGTGTCACTTGTTAGGCTCGGACAGACCACCCCTAGCTGTGGCATATCTTCTACTGCACAGGATTGCATTTCCTTTGAACCTCGTGTATCAGTTTGGTGTTGTTGGTGCGATAGATAAAATCACAATGCCAAAAAAGTCTATTTTTAAAAAGTTTACTGAGGGAGGATGGAACTTTGTCTACTGTTTCTAATCCTCAGGGAGAACTTGCTTTTTCTGTAGGAGAAACGTGTGTAAATTGGAAAACAGAGGAATGGGCTTTGCAAACAGTTAAATGGATCTACTGACTTCACTGGGAGTTTTATTTTTACTGTGGCCATCTGGTTAGAGGGGGGAAATCTTGCTGGCATTTCAGGAGAGCTCTTCTTTTCTGTTCTCCTATTTATCCTACTCCTATCTGGAAAACTTACATGACAAGGAGTGGCCTGTGCAAAGTAAGCATAGTGAGGAGTGACCAAGTACGGCTGTGAAATGCTGTTGCGCTTTCACTCGCACGGTAACTGTAGAAGGTAGCTAACTACACTGCTGTTGAGCGGGCAGCGACCCCAGAGAGCTCAGTGCAGTGACTGCACGTCCCATGGTCAGCTCCTCCACTGCAGCAAGGGTCTACAGAGTAGGAATAAGGCCAGGGAGAGGGATCTCTTCCAGCTGAAAGGCTTCTTCAGTTTCTCCTTTTGCTGGAGTAATAGAAACAGGACTGACTCACAGTAGGTTACAGATGCCACTCAAGATAAGCTAAACATCCTTGCTAACATACTGACAAGAACTTTTAGAGCCTTGACTTCAGCTTTTATTTGAACTAATTGGATTGTCACCCTGATACTCTGCTTCTCTACTTTCCTAAGCATGTCCTAAAGACCAAATTAGCTAGTGCCACTGGTGCAGCAGCGTGCTGCATTACAGGGCACAACTTTTCAATCATTCAAACCAATATCAGGTTGGAGCTGCTCAGATCTGAGATAAGCTTTAAGTAACTCCACCTTCAGAACAGAAATGCTATCACTAGGAGGAGAAACTAATGAACACTTGACCTGACACCCAGGAGGGAAGACAGTGTGCTCCACAACAATTTAGGCTTTGCCAGACAGTTGTTGCTGTGCATGATATCCGTGCCGTTCCCACAAAGTACAGTCCACACTGATAGCTGATCCTGATGATGCTGTTGATGATTTTTAAAACTTGAGTCCATTTATCTGTTTTGCTTGTTTGCTGCTGAAAAGCAAGGATTCTGCCATTGCTTCTGACATTAGCACTCTGCTCCGGAGACCAAGGTGTTATAATTGTATTTCTGTAGCAAGGTGTGAAGGCATAACTGAAGGCAGCTATTCTCCTGTCCTCAGAAACTTACACATATGCTTAAACATCAGAAGAAACAGTTGTTAAATGCAGGCTTTTTGCAAAAGTGGAACCCAAATTAATGCATGAACAACCTTAACAAAATCAACAAAATGCTTTTTTTTTTACTCCAAGCTTGTAGGAAATCTCATTTTTCTTCCTAAAACACAGGAAAGAAGTGTTCTGTACTTAAACTGCCTCATTGTTCTCGGATATGGTCAAAATGGAAAGATACATCAGAGCAGGTCAGCTCTCTGGCCATCATTCCATTTAAGTGGCATATTTCTGCCACTTGTCAGGTATGAAAAGCACAGTAAAAATCTTTAGACCTTCTTTGTGACAATATTGCCTGTCAGCATCAGTATTTTATGTTATGGAAAGATCTAACAGGCTCATAAAATATCAGAGGTTTCAGCAGTAGATGAGGTAGCCTTTACTTTTGTGATCTTATTTTGTCTTCCTGTTTTTATTTGTAAGTAAAGAATGGTAAATAACTTTGACTAAAGAGACTAACCTGACCAGATGGGTTCAAATGAAGGGAAGATGAGCTCCTGACAGGTATTAATAAGACGTGGTAGTTTTCTTTCATTGCTGCCAAAACTGTGATAGATTCTTCTCTAGGTAAGAGTATAAGCATATCCTCCTACCTTGTAGTTTTCAAGGACTTCAGAATCAAAGCACACAGAGGCAGTAAGGTGGATTTAAAAGTGACTGAGCTGCTGGGCTTGATAGGTTGTGATCAGCAAACACAAAGGCCAGATGGATGCAAAGTACTATTTGGGGTACCCTAAAGCTACTGGGGATAAAACTATTTAATCTCTCTATTAATGATATAAAGATTATGGGATGGAGTGCACTCATCAAGTTTGCAGAAGGTTCCAGTTAGGGGTGTTTGATATATCAGATGGTTGTGCTGCAGTATTTTGATAGGCTGGTGAAGTGGACAGAAAAGAACCTCCTGATCTTCAACAAAGGGATGTGCAAAGCCCTATGTCTGGGGAAGATTGAAACCATGCACCAGGAGAGACTCGATAGAAGATTCCTGGCTGGAAAGCAGCTCTGCAAAGAAGGATCTTGAGGTCCTGGCAGACAAGTTAAGCACAAGCCAGCGCTGCTCTCACTCAGTTGTGTGAAAATTAAGGAACTGAGGCATCTGATGTACAAAGAAAGGCTGTGAGAACTTGGGATGCATATATAGAAGAGGAGAAAGCTTAGGGACAATACTAATAATGTCTCCAAATACCTGATGGGAGGCATGAAGTAGGGCCAGACTCTCCTCAGGGAGTCTCACTGACTTTCAAAGTCTCAGCAGCATCCAGTGACAAGAGGCAAGGGTACAAACTGAAATGCAGGAAATTCAGTTTAGACATTGAAAGAGTAGTTTTTACTCTGCAAGTGGCTTGTGGAATCTCTCTTTGGGAATATTCAAAATCTGACTGTCTGTGGTCCTGAGCAATCTACTTGCTGTAGCTGCCCCTTCTTTAAGCTCAGGGGTGGAGAAGTCAGTCTCTAGAGGCCCCTGTCGAATTCACCTGTTACGTAATTGGCCTCCATCCATAAAAGTTCTCTTTCCCTTTTACAAATCAGAGACAAGCCATTACTATTTTGAAGACAATGCATGACTGTTCAGTCTCACCTACCAGACCAGCCCTATTCTTCCATCACTTGATTTTATTTGAGCCCAGAGAGTCTTGTCTTTCGTTGACCCATTCCTTCCTGTTACTACTGTTCACCAACACAATCTGTTCTTGCCATTCTCATTTCTTGTCAAGTTCTTGGAGAAATATTCCAGCAAAGCCCTAGATCTGTCTCCATTGCTACTATTTAAAACAGATTCCCTGCCTTGACTTTCATACAAGAGTTCACCAGTTTTCTTGAAATGTTCCTTTCACCTTTGACTCCAGCATTTAATTTTCATGGCCAAAACCCACTGATCCATTATCTAGATAAGGATATAGCTGTGGTTGTAATTTCAGTAGGTAATAGGTCAAAGGGTAATGGAATAATTGTGAGGTTAGTAATAAAGTTATTTTGCTTCCTCTTCACTCTTTCATCTTAGTTGTGCAGTCTTTGAACTACGGTGTGAGAGAATCATAATTATTGCTTTAGAAATACCATGTTGCTCCATAACAATTTAATATTAGCCAGTTAATCTCTAGAATACTATCTCCCAAAACTGTAAAAGCTAAGGCAAACAAATGTAGTTGTCAATTTATTATCATGATGGCTGATGCAGTGGAAACCAAGTTGCCTTTATGCTTTCATTCAAAAACTAACTTCCTCAGGCAAATGATAAACTGCAGTTGGCATCGCTGACTTGATTTCTCAGATCTGGCATACAGGTCTGTACTTCCAGTAAGCCTGGTGCTGGCCAGCAGATTTGACTTGTATTTTAAAACCAGATACATTTTAATTACGTGCCCTCTAGATTTTCTCTTAATTAATTGGAAATACCCAAATAGCTAATTAAAAACACAAACATTACTGGATTCTATATCAAGCCTGACATTATGATCTTCTTATCTACAAGACAAGAATTATGTGGGATCAGAAGTCTGAATTATTCATGATAGTTTACAGCCATTTTTCCCCTTCTCCTTTGTTCAGTATAAAATCTTATAAGCTTTTCTTTCAGTCAAGGTGAAAGCAATATTAAGTCATGGATGTGAAGCTTAGGAAAGAAATGTAGCCCTGTGAAATCCTTGTCCTGTAATCCGGGCTTTCTATTCACCACTAGTGTTCAATATCCCACCTTCTACATAAGCTTCACAATATATAAGCAGTCAAAGAGATTTATTTGTTATACTCTTGTTTTCTTTCTTCATAAAAAAGCTTTATCCATCCCTTGGCTCCCCTAGGAGTAACAACTGATGTCTGTGATTGCTTCTCTTGGACCCACTAATCCAGCAGCTCCTTTCAAGATGCTGGACAGTTTGTAGAAGGTGGAAAGTGATGGAGGAGGAGAGAGCTGTGCCTATGAAGATTTAGGACAGCATGCCTAGTGAATCTTAAAAACATTGTTGAAGTCCAGTTAAATAATTATCAGCTAAAATGGTTGATTGTGTAAGTAGACATACTGGCAGGTCACTTCTGAAGGATGCTTTATGAATAAAAATTTGGCTGTAGTATGTTGGACCTCTCTGGAGGCCTAAACAGAATTATTTCTCTTCAGTTTGGAGACATGACAACAGATGAGATGAAGTTGAGTCTGATCTATGCTAATGAGTCCTACATTTCCTATTTGCAGGATTGCTCCTGATGCCTGTAGCAGCTCCAAGTACGTTTTTCTTACAGCCTCTGACTTAATCTGTGGTATTTTTCTCTTAAATTAACACATTTCTGGATAGAAATGTAAAAGCTTTGTTATTAAGGTTAAAACAGCAAAGAGCATTGTCGTGAAATAAGTTCTTTGTCTCTAACCTCTTAAATCACTGCCTTTAAGGTGAAATTAAAACACAGAGAGAATTCAGTATGCAAATAGCACACACACCAGATGATCTGAAGGAAGCCTGCACATTTCCACAGAAAACAAATGTGAGTGTAAGAAAGCAGATGCTTTCTACCAACAGAGTGTACAGACAGTTCTCAAGAGGACCTGAGCTGCAATTTATTTTCAGACTGTTGGAAGTATGCAGATTCCTACAGAATTAAATGTGAATTTAAAAGAAATGGTATATATTAAGGACAAGACAACTGAAAGAGGCAATTGGGAACTTAATAATTTAATCAAGAACTTTAACAGGCTCAGCAGTATACCTGAAGTCAGTGACTCAAATGTCTGGTTTTAGCAAAAACCTAAGTGGTCACATTGAGAAGGTGTCTTTTACAGTACAGCATTCGGAGTACTTGTCCGCAGCCATGGAGACGTAAATTGGTATGGTAGGCAGAGATCTTTAGATGTACCTCCATCAAAAAGCTTCATCTGCTCACTTGAGCTGCGTTCAGTGTAGTCAGTGACACAGCTGTGGTGTATTGCCGTCATTAAACTTGCAATTTTTAACTTTTTTTAGTTTAATCCAGAAAGTCTGAGTAAGTTTGGTTGTGTCCTGACACACGCGTAACCACCACAACTAGTAAGTAAATCCATGCTGCTAGACATTGTTCCACCTGATGGCTGTGGGTCTGCGATGAATTTTACTGAGATTATAATCTGAAGGCAAGGAAACAGTGGTAAATGCAGCAGCAGCAGCAGCATCTTGCACAAAAGGTACTGCTGGTGTGCTGGCAGCTGGCTGCATAGACGTGGGAACTGTATTTCCCCCTGTTCTGCAAAAGCAGTGGTACTGCAGCAGGGAGGAGCACAGAGGACGGCAGAATTCAGGCTTGCCAGACAGTGCTGCTCCACCCCTCCCTATTACCCTTACAGAATCCAGCTGCTTAGTTCATCCTGCTGCTTGTCTCCTGGTGATTCCTTTTAGTGACTCCGTATGTAGAGAGATGCCCAAGTGGGGTCAGGGAGGGCAGGAGGAGGTGATTTAGTGGAATGTGCAACATCATATTTTGGCTAAACAAATAAGGTCAAATATGTCCATTTAGAAACCTCTGGAAGTGACAGGTTTTCAGGCATTTTGAAAGCTGTCAAAAGGCAAGGAAGGTCACTGCTTCTAAATCCAGCAGTTTAAGCATTCATTTATGACAAGACTTGGCCGGGGTTCTCCCTGTATAACCTGGAGCCTACCAAGTCCCTCTGTGCTGGAATGGTTTAATAAAGACAGCGAGTGGCTGGGCTGCGTCACTCCCCTCTCATACACTCCACAAACAAAGAACAAAGTGAAAAGGAATTTACTGAGTGGATAGATACAGTGATACCTCATTTCAGAGCAGAAATACTTGAACTGATAAATACAATTATCAGGGGAGGCACTGTGATCACAAGGGTGAGATTGGTCATCTCCACAGTGTCTCCTCAGCCCTGGGAATTTTGTTTGTGCCGTGCCTGCGTGTTTTATAAACACAACTGACTGCATTGTATGTAAAGCCACAGGTCTCTAAGACTTATGCTGCCCGTGGATTGAGCATAGAGGATTACCAAAATGTTCATTCTCTGGTGTTTTCCACTAGTTAAGAGTCATCCTCTCACAGGTGAATAATACGTACTTTTTCCCTTCACACAGGTTGTAATCCTCGGCAAACATTCTAGAGGCTATCACTACATGTTAGCTAACCTGGTAAGATCTTTTCTTCCTTCCAAATATAGCTAAGATTTAGAGGGTAATGTATTCTGTTCAGGTTGTGGCAACTTTAATCAGCAAAAGAGGAAATGCATGGATAAGCTCTTGGGTTTTGAGACATTACTTCAGTAAGTACTAGAACCGATATGTTATTTGTGCTCAATTATGGTCTTGCTTTTGTCTAGGAATCTCACATCCTCTACTGATTTTTAAATAGTCATTTAATTATTACGTTTGCCACTAATTTGTATCCTCATAAGTAAGACTCTTGGTAACTGTAATGGGTGTAACATTTGACATTTAAGCAGTCCAGAAAAAAAAGAATAATTGTTGCATATTTGTGTATAAAATAAGTAGTAAAAACCTGCAAATTAGAACAGTTCCATTAAGGAAACCAGACAGACTCTTTAGCTGTTATTCTGTACTTCAGAATTTAGGGTGGTGCCTGTGTATGTGTTGACCTTCCAGGACAAGATAATACATGATTATCTGTATCAGAACTTCTTCTGGATTCTGAAATTGACTTTCAAGGATGTTTATGCTGCCTTTGAAACACCATGTGCTAGCATTCCTTAGTAAAACACTGTAATTAATCCTGCAGCAAGAATAACTTTGGGCTTTCAGTGTTTACTCTGAGTGGAAAAATGTTTTTTCCAAAACTCACATTTTTCAAGTCAGCTTCGTCTCAGAAGATTCTCTGAACCGGTGTTTTTGTGTGGTTAAAGCAGAAAGGATAAGTTTTAAAATACCTTATGTAGCCTAAGTGCTGTATGACTTTAGGATGTGTCATTTTGCATTATAAGAACTAGTCATGATCTCACTGATTAGCGCGCGCACAGAAGAGGTTCTTATTCTGGGTTACCTCTTAGCGTGTGTAACCATTGACATTCAGATAACATGACTGCAATCAAGTCATGCTAATCAAAAAGACACCAATTTACTGCCTCAGGTATAAATAACAACAGAGTGGGAGAGAATCGTACCATTCTGTCTGCAAGTGGAATGCTCAGTAGTGCTGTGACAGAGAACTGCCTAGCAGGGAGGTTTGTGCTCTGCCTCCACACGACAATGTGGTTGCTAAGTGGTTTTCTGCTCCCGGCACCGAATCCTCGTGCCCACTTTGCCATACAAATGGATTGAGGTCTTTGACTGTTTTCACTGTAATGAGAAGAGAGGAAATAGTGATTCAAGTTTCTCCACTGTTTTCTTCCTGACCAGTGAAAAGGGACTTTGGATTGCAGTGATTCTTGTTTCCTACATGTGTCCTCCTAGGGTTTCACAGACATTGTTCTGGAGAGAGTAATGCACGGAGGGGCCAACATTACTGGATTCCAGATTGTTAATAATGAAAACCCAATGGTTCAACAGTTTCTGCAACGCTGGGTGAGACTCGATGAAAGGGAATTCCCTGAAGCTAAAAACTCACCATTAAAGGTATTTATTTCACCCTGGCAGTGATGGAAACACTATGAGTTGCTTTTAACAATTCGTTGGGAGATTTTTAACTGCAGATGTGTGCATGTGTATGGAGCAGATCTTCATAATATAATCATGTTAACAACATTCACTGCCCATCCAGAAAAAAGAGAGAGGCATAGGCTGTCTGTTGAACATAAGAGCCCGTTCTGGGGGGTGTTCTCCAAGGTAAAGGCTTGGCCTTGCAAATCCTGTCACTGTGCAGTGACTGGGTGAACTAAAGGATACTGTCATTAGGAATGTCACAGCCTGTTACTATCTCCCCAGATTTATTTTATGCCTCAGGAACTACTTTATAGTAGAGGGGTCATGTCTCTCCTGCTTGAGTTGGGAGGAGCACATGCAAATTGATGAGCAGATCTAGAATTCAGAATTACTCAATAAACTGGAGTAAGGTCTTGATGTTAGTAAGACAAAATGCAGAGGAGCATAAAATAATACTAGAAAGGAAAAATCTAGTCCAGTCCAGGGCATGGAAGGATACCAGGGAAGGTGGTATCACTGTATTGGACTACAAAAAGAACAGGAACTAGTTATGAGGTACTGCTACCAATGCGATTCGGAGGCATACTTTTCCAGCCCTAGGGTCCGGTGATTTCTGTGGTGAAAGAAAATCACCATAATCCCCACAGCCCTGCTGCCATTTCAGAGGAAGCAGAGAAAGGCAACCAGAGGCCCAGAGAACTGGGATTAGTGTATTATTCCCTGTTGGTTAAAACTGAGGCTTGCTTTCTAAAGCTTCCTTGCACTGATGGGAGAAGCGAAGATAAGTATTGTACTGATCTGAAAAGCTCCGAAATGTATAAAGTTAACCTGGGAAGATTTTATTCCACTTGAAAGCAATTTACCTTGAGGGAAAAATTATTCTCTATGCTTAAAAAAAGAACCTTAAGTATATGGTGCAAACACAAAGATTACATTACCTTCCCACAGATGCACTGCTCGTTGCAGAAATGTGCGCGGTATTTGTCAATCAGACAAAAAGCATACTTAAAGAATTGATGCACAATATTTTTGATTAGGAAATAAAATTGCCTAGAGATTAAAGCCCTGATGTTTAATTTATTCTGTATTTTATCAGCCTTTCCCTTCTCTCTTTCTTTTTTATTTTTTTCCCTCGTTGCATGCTCATGCATTTATAAGTAGAATTCAAATAAAGTAGAAAATGAGATAGCTCTCTTGGCATGACTTGGAAGGGACTGCATTAAGGTTACTGACAATTGATGCAGTCTGCTGAAAAAAATTATCAGTGTGTAAGTTTTATGTAGTGCTAGATTGGACAGCAATTACAAGATTATTGTCATGCAAGAACAAATACCTTGAAATTACTATCTGATTCTGCATTGTTGTGTGGAATGTGATGTGTAACTTTCGTTAACTTGCTAAAAGAGGACAGGATAATCACTGCAAAGCATCACAGGAAGAGTTAAAGGTGGTCAGGATCAAAATGTACCTAGACGCACTTAGACCAGGAACTACTCCACACACCCAGTGTGGGTTTATAAATTGCTGTCTGGTAAAACTCAGTTAGAATGGTTACTGTATAACCTTCTTCACAGCCCGACTTGTGTGCTCTTCTACATCAGATACAATTCTCTTGATCTCCGTATGCAGATTTCCTAAGGCTTTATATCAAACTGAAGAGCTTGCAATAAGATAATAACACATTTTCAAGAAACACCGATCAGTAGTTGTGCTCTCCTGTCCTACAGGACAGAATTAACAACTTCTGGATTTAATAGGTCTCACCCACAAAGAGAGTAGGTGAGGATGCAGTTGGAAGTTGTATTTCCCCCTTTCTAATCCAGGTGTGGGCAGTATGTCCTCTGCACTAAATCCATTGTGAGGAGTTAGTAAGCCAGGAGCTCTACAGTATCACACAGACAGGCAGAGGACAAGTGCACCAGTACATGTAGATGCATTGTTTCTTTCTTCTCTTCATTCTCTTGCAAACACTGTGGAAATACATGTACCAGTTACAAGAGGCTTGAAGTCCAACCTTACACACTGGGCACAGCTCGCAGTATGTACCTGTTGAAATGGTCCCCTGCACACAGACCCTTAAATTACAGGTGTGCTGTAGTGTTGGTGAAAGCCAGCGATGTCACATCCAAAGCCTTGGCCATCCTAGGAAAGAATAGTTTCAGACAAACAACATAAATTCAGAAGAAATGTGAAAAAAAGGACCTCTGTGGTATTTTTTAGGTGATACTAAGTTTGTCACATGGGGAGATGTCAGCAGATACATACAGAAAGCAACGGCTGAAGCTGTCAGCAACACACACATGTAGTTAAGGAGTCTGGGGGTTTTGTTGAAGAGTTGCTTCTACACAAAGCTCACCACTCCTTACCATGGAGTAAGAAAAGGCAGGTGGGGAATTACCAAGCAAACCTAATGCCTAAAGCGTATTTTGGGATTGCTTGCTTCCAAGGAAAGTAATCTGATGTGTTCCTTGCCACAGATGTTACCTAATCAGGATTGTGGTCCAAATAGAAACAATGTATGTTAGCTTCAATTCCAAGCTGTCTTGGCAATCTTGTTAAAAAGAAAAAGCGTGCTCCAAAGAAAAAACAAATACGAACTCCTTGCTATTGGTAGCAGTATGGGCCAGCATGGAATTGCACACTTCTGTGGCAACCTCGTTTAGATGAGCAGGCTTCCAATTAAATTCAAACTTTATGCAACTACAAAGTGGCTTTGTTATTTTGCTGCTGTATGCTATACAAAATGAAAGGATTTTTAATTTGTTAATTGAAATAGATGAAGTTATTAAACTACACAAAGCACCCGCAGCAAGACAGAGAGCAATCGGAAGGGTGTGCAAGCATGGTTCTCCTAAGAATATTTTAACAGAGAGGGACTAGACCTGATAAAGCTGAGGACAATTCTAAGATTGCATTTTGTCACCATACTTTATTTGCATCAATTTTAGTATACATCTGCACTGACCCATGATGCAGTCCTAGTCATAGCAGAGGCTTTCCGTTACCTCCGAAGACAGCGTGTGGATGTCTCCAGGAGAGGTAGTGCTGGAGACTGCCTGGCTAACCCTGCAGTACCATGGAGCCAAGGAATTGATATAGAAAGAGCACTGAAAATGGTAAGAACAAACATACCAGCTAATGAATGTGTGTGTATATTCCACAACAGCAATGGTTCTGCTGGGACCGACCTTTCATCTGTACAGAGCTTCTGTACTCACACAAAGAGCTGCAGGGAAAAAAATATAATAAAAGAAACAAAAGAAAACCAAAGAAAATAAAAACAAACTTAATGACAAAATTCAAAGAGTGGCTAGAACATATTCAATAGAGAGTAAATTAGCTTTCAAAACCTTGGCCAAAATCGCATCCTTCTGGCACAGGTGCAGCAGCTACCTGATTGTCCACAGCAGAGCACCTACAGTCTGGCTCACCCCTAACACCCAGGCTTCCTCTGGGAGCAAGCGTGAGCCATTTTGCAAACAAATACGTGCTGGGGGTTTCTAAAGTGAAGCTGAGGCTGCAAACCTTACTTAACAGAACTAGACTACATCCTTAGCATGTGTATTGTAAGTCTTGCAGGAATATGTATATTTATGAACTTAAGCACATGTATGCAATTTTGACAATTTGCCAGTCAAAAGTCAGCTCAGAGTGGTCAGTGGAAATAAAGGTTGTTTACCAGAGCAATAGTGCTGGATTTCAAGCACAGGCCTGAACCTTTATGCAGTTTAGCCTCAAACCACTTTTGATTCCTGGCATAATTTTGCACTCAGCCCAATTACCTTCTGCATGGCCTATTTTTCATCCCTAACACTAGTTACTGCATGAGATCCTACTTTGTTTACATCTCAGATTTTGTGGATTTTCAACTCTTTTTACTATGTGTGTCAAGGTGACAACAGGGAAAAAAAAAACAGATCACATTTTCATAGACATAAAAGACAATAATGTGGTCTGCTTTTACCTGGCTCAAATAGGATCAATTATATGGCCATAAATATGAGAGTGGAGTGAGCAGAAACAAATTCTAGGTCAGCCTTCATACACTCAGCTTAAATACTGCTTTTTCTTCATCGCCAATTTGAAAGGATTCTATCAGAAAGTTATAATGAGTTATAGAAGTTTTTTAATCACATTATATCACTCTTAAGAGTGATAGAGGTGGTTCAGTCTGACATTGCCAGAGCTCTCTTTATGCCATTATGTCACTTCCTAACTAATGCCCTACCAGCATATTTGCTAATGTAGCATTACATGGTTTTGAAGAGAAGCTAATTAAATTCAGCTTTCACAATAGGTAAAGAATTTGTATTGTCTGTTTGTATTTAACTACAAGCAAAGCATAAAACTCCCCCAAATGAGATACCAGGTATTTGTGGCAGCAAAGAAAACCAACAGTGCTATAGGACACTCCCTTATTCAGGTGTATTTGTTTTAAAAGCATACTTCATACCATAGACAAAGCTAAACTCATGACTGGCAAAAAATGCAGAAGTTTAATTTGCATCTGCTTGCCTTGTGTGATCTTAGCTATTCGAAGACAGCTAAGTGAGCTTTATGCACACCTCCAACAAGTGCTACCTAAGATCATCCCACAGAGCCTGCCAGACCCCATCCTATTCCTCACACTCTCACCCTCTGTTCAGACAATGATCTTGAATCTTTGCTTCAGGAAAGAAATGTTTGATTTAACAATGCTTCCTCTCCACTTCATAGCAGCTACTCAGGTAATATTTTTTCTAAGACATCTTTGAAAACTCCTGTGCTAGGAGAAGGTTCATTGTCGTGCTATAGTCACCCCCCTGGCAAAAGGAAAATAGACATTACCTGACTGCTTCTCTACAGCCTTGAGAACTGTCTGTGTCTGTATCTGTAAGACATCAGATCCGTGGCGGACAGTTTACCTAAACAGATCTGGGCAGTTATAAATAGTCACTCCATTTGTGATTGCCTCTGCACACTGCCACCAGAACCATTCTGAGTCCTGGTGAGTCCTCCTGCCTTGGTGTAACCAGATTTTGAAAAGTGAGGAGTTTTCCCACCAAAGATAGAATTAAATTGAAGTCAGGTGTCAAATGTACAATGCTCATGTCTCAGTACACATCAGATGGAGCCAACCTAACAAGCTCTGCTGAGACATACAGTCACTGCTGTGCTAAGGTAGCCAGACAGCTTCCAGTAAGTGCCAAAAGCAGGCAGAGTAACTCGCATCTGGCTGCAAGCTCTGTGTCAACTATCTTACACATACATTTGCTCTGTCCACAGTGGATAAGACCTCCTGGGGGCAAATTTGGCTTTCATGGTCCCATTCACCTCTCTTGCTGTCTGGAGA
Organism: Tricholaema leucomelas; assembly: GCA_013400475.1. Classification (NCBI taxonomy): domain Eukaryota; kingdom Metazoa; phylum Chordata; class Aves; order Piciformes; family Lybiidae; genus Tricholaema lacrymosa; species Tricholaema leucomelas. The sequence goes on along the minus strand of WAAF01019826.1, from coordinate 114,452 downwards.
CTGGATTAACTCATGCGTTCTTTCAGACTCCTGAAATGATATAAACTATTTTAAGAAATACTCAAGTCTACTTACTGGTTAAAAAAAGGAAAAGCACAATTCTTGTATACCAGTCTGAATTTGACTCCCTGGATAATTTGGAGTGCAAGGAATTTTAGCTGGTTCATCCAGCCTTGTCCCCCACAATGTTTGATTGCACCATCTTTAAGCCAGAAATAGCAGTCTCCAGCCCTGAAGAGTTTCCCTTTGACTAGTCTTCCATCACCTTTTCCTGTAACTTCTACAGCTTTCTGCTAAATATTAAAGCTGATTTACCCCTACTGAAGTTTCAGCCTTCTGCCTGAGATGACAGCTTGTCAGTGTTGATAAGTGATAGATGGAAATATCTCACCCTTTCATACAGGCAAATAAGAAAGATTGTTTCTTTGAAACAAAGTACTTTATACTTCCCCTTAAGATGATTCATGTGAGTAGGTAATGATAATGACTTACCGTCTGCACACCCATCCATCCAGATTGAGACCAAAACTCCATAAGCAGTAGAGACAATTGTCTGTGCTCTTTCAGAGAAGACATTCGTTCCCTTCTCCTACACTGGGGCTGATCTTAAAGCACTTCCCGGAATGAGCAACGCTCAGAGATCTGGTCTCTATCACAAGTCACCCTACACCACTTTGCGAGGGGCTAATGACGCTGAATTGTGACATGTGCCTCTCTGATGCTCCCCACTGTATCGCTGCACCCAGCGTGATGAAGCGTGGCAGGATCAGCCTTTATTAAATTTAACGTACTTGCAGGGCCAATTTCACTTAAATGCAGCTCACTCTGTGGTAGTGAGTCACCAGCTGAGGACTAACTAACAGCTGAAAATGAGAGAACTGGGGTTATTTTTGTTATGAAGACTGTAACTGGCTGTGTCAAAAGTGCCACAAGTGTCTTGTGTCGATAGAAGTTGTGCTACAGCTAGTAGGTTCCTGTGAAATGTAACGGGAAAATCAAGTGAATCTTTTATTAAAATGTGTTTTCTGTTTATTCTCTGAAGGTGCAGGTTCAAGGAATGACAGGGAACATCCAGTTTGACACCTATGGGAGAAGAACAAATTATACCATTGATGTATATGAGATGAAAGCTGGTGGATCACGAAAGGTGAGTTTTGACACCTGCATTCAGATTTCATATCTTCACAAATATTTACTCCAACAGACTAATGAAACTTAATAATACTACAGTGGCACTATAATAACAGGACTCTAAGAAAACCTCATCTTCTTGCTGTCTTCCCTATCCCAGGAACCTTGTTTCTTTTGTTTCTGACCAAACCACTTGCCCTGCTTGGTATCTTCCTTGGTTTCCATGTCAACTTCAGATCCTTCTTTTTTTTTAAAATTAAAACCCTTCTGCACCTTTTTCACTACCAAGTGTAATACCTGCTTCTCGTGTTCTAGATTCTTCTCAATCTTTTCCTTCCCCTGTCTAATAGGCTTCAGAGCATCAGTGTAGCTGGAGCCAATGTTCTTCAGAAACCTGAAATTAACAGAAAATAATTGGTTTTGGTATCATTCTCCTTTCTCCTAGACAAAGTCTGGAACCTAAGTGGGATAGTTGCCTAGGTTCCTGTTATGCAAGAAATTTAGGGCAGATTTTCAACAATAACTAGGTAGATGGGATCTCAGGAACATCAAGAGAAGAGTCGGTGTGGCCAAGGCACATAAATTCCCCCGATTTCACCTGCTGACAGGTACCTCACCTGTTTAGTCACTGCTGAGACTCCTTAAACTCTTCTGCACATCCTTGATAACAAAATACCTCTGCCCATGGCCCAGCCATTCAGCTGGCTTTACAGTGCAGACAAAAGCATTACTTCTGTGTTGTGCAGAGATACAAAAACTAGCACAGCGATGTAGCCACAGCACCATGAAGGTCAGCGCAAGCCAGCTGACAAATAGTCACCTCCTGCTCACAGAGGGTTTTGTGTCCGCTACTGAAGACAATGTTCCCGTGCCTGCGTTGCCAGTGATAGCTGTGCATCTCCTCTAAAGCTAGCCCAGCCATGTCTGCAGGGACTGTGTTCACTCTCTGAACCACAGCACAGTGTGGGTAAAAGTCAGAAAATGAAAAAATCCTACTCAGACTTCTGCACAGTTTGTCATCTGTGGTATGGTCTTGTGCTATGGGTACATGGGAATTTATGTCGGTATAGACAGAAATGTATGCCCATTTTCATTTAGGTTTGGCTTGTGTTTATCTCTATGTGGGCATGAGAATATTGCTTCTTTAAGGAACTTGAATTACAGTAAATGTAGTCCCTTAATGGCAAAAACATAGCATGAATAGATGTTACAAAGCCACTCGCTTTGACAGGTCCTGTTAGAAGCTTCTGCAGCAGTCCTTGTAAACATATGTAACATGGTAACAATCTCTATTTTTACAGGCTGGTTATTGGAATGAGTATGAAAGATTTGTGCCAGCATTAGATCAGCTGCCCTCCAATGACACTTCGTCTGTGGAGAACAGAACTATAGTAGTCACTACTATCTTGGTAAGTTTTATGTTCTTTGTGTGTTTGTGTTTAGAAAACAAGACACATGGCTCCTGAGGTGTATTAGACACCTTGTCAGGAGGCAGATGTTGAACACTGTGTGACTTCAAGTGACTGAAAAGTTCAGCATCTTCCAGAGATGTACTGAGGGCTTGACCCTGCAAACTTCTGTGTACTCACAGGAGGAGCTCACTGAGCTCAGCATTGCACTTTGCTGCTTGTCAGATACTTGAAGTCCATCAAATGCCTCACATAAGTGAAGTCGTTATGCATGTATGTAATTGACTGCAGGATGTGGCTTCCTGCTGTAGGGTCAAATCTTGTACCCCTCACTCAGGTACAGCTGCTGTAAACTCAACCCGTGTGGACTGAGTAAGGGTGGCACAATGAAGCCTGTAGAGAGCTGGAACTGCTGTAGCACGGGGTGAAAAGCGACCTATACCTGTGCAATTCCAAAGGAGTAAAGCTCTTCCTGTGTCTCATAAAGAGCAGCACCTGTGTCAGTCCCAATGCCTCTAGCAGATGTGCTCTGTACAGTATTGTTTGTGACTTTTATGCCTGTTGCAATTTTACTAAGCATGAACCAATTTTATGCTGTTTCCTGAAGCGTTGTATTTTATACTCCTATGGATTTAGCGAGATATAATCAGCATTTCAGCTAGCATTTTCCAAGAAGGCTAAGGGAATTTAGCAAGAAAAATTGCTGCAGTGGATTTTAGCCTACCTTCCCTTAGGCTGCTTTGAAAATGTCTCCATCAGAGCCATTCTAGGCCACTGGGGCCTTAGGAAACTATTTTGATGGTACAGATGTTGGATATGTCAGTTCTTTAAACACTACAATGTGAATTATTGGTTACAGTGATGATATTTGACTGTCTAATCAGGCCTAATCCTGCAAACAAAAGTGTGGCTTTGTTAAAGTGGAGTAGTCCTGTTGTCTTAGTGGGAATAAAATCGATAGTATGTGTGGCTGTAGGATCAGCCAAGGAGTTTTAAACTGCAGTAGTCTGTCTCTCTAGTTTCTGTACCAAAGCAGGAAATGTTGTAAAACTTGACAGTAACACAAAACGAGAGCTGTTATTATCCTTTATATGTTTTAAAGCTGTATTTTACATTCATAGACTCTTGATCTTTACTTTTGTTTCAAAGGAATCACCATATGTAATGTATAAGAAAAACCATGAACAACTAGAAGGGAATGAGAGATATGAAGGATATTGTGTAGACTTAGCTTCTGAAATAGCAAAACATGTTGGAATAAAATACAAACTGTCAATTGTTGGAGATGGGAAATATGGAGCTAGGGACCCTGAGACTAAGATATGGAATGGCATGGTGGGTGAGCTGGTCTATGGGGTAAGTTTCTCTTAACCTTCATTTTAATGTTCTTTATAAGACGTTATGCTCAAAGTTAATAAACTGCAAAATAAAGATCATCTGTTTGAATACCACCTTTAATATTCTAGATACTTCTTTGTAGTGACATTTTGATAGTCTGCTTTTCTAATCTTTTGATTGCAGGAAGGTGTTGAATTTCTACTGCTTTTCTCCAAATCAGAGACTACAAAATGCTGAGAGGTGGCACTGGGCAAATTTCAAATTCTTTCCTACAGCAGAATTGCCAATTGGCTCTTCAAATGATGGTTTTGCATTTGCCACGTCTCTTTTTTCTCTGCCACTCTTGTAAATGCTGGGAGGGTGACCCTCCTTTCAAAGGTCTCATCCTCTGATGCCAGCCATTATTGGATCACTAATGTCGGTTTGTGTTTGACCAGAGACTAAAGTCTCAGTTATCCCCGATTGCTTTTCAGGGTAAGGAAGCACTGCAGGTGTGAAATCACCCACATCCTTTTTTTAAGCCCTGGGTTTCGCTTTTAAAAATCAACTGTCAGACACCAAAGAAAAAAAAAAACCCAAACCCAAAAACCAACCCCCCAAAAGTCTAATTCATTACATTCCTCTTTATATTTCTATATTGGGCATGCGTTGCTTTGTTTAGCAGGAACAAAAACAGTCCAGAATTGCCATTTTAGAAACTTCTTTGAAAATGAGAATTTTGGACTGTAGATAAACCAGATGGAAGGGGGAGAAAATTGGCTTTGCAGAAAAGGCTTTGCAAAGCTGATGTTTCATCTTTGCTTTTTTTTTCCTCTCCCCAAATGCTAATAAGATGATTTGTGATTCCACCCAAATCTTCTTTACAGTGTATTTTTAACAACCTTTCCTTTATTAAAAGTATCTGAGCAGGAGTGGGTATTTCCATTGCCTCCTTTCATTGCATGGCTGAATGCAATTTCTAGAAGTCACCTCAAAATTTCCTTGGGATAGCATATCATCATTCTTCCAAAATGCTTGCTGAGATAATGCTTTTCAAGTGAGTGAGACTTTCAAAAGTAACTGCTAGATTTGCAGAAGTTTTCTTATTCTGGAGCAGCCAGCCCTTCTGCCTTATTGTATTCTTGGTAGCCTATTTGACTTCAAAATATTTTATGTAAGTAGTGATTATATAAGTAGCATTGTATTAAGGGGAGGGAGGGAAATCTGCTGGTTAAAGCAAGTAAACAGGGGTGGGGACCCTTGGTTTATACCTTCACTTTCCTGTTGATTGAATTTTATCATAGTGCAAATGTCCTGAATTCCCCATGCCTCAGTTATGTGATTTGGGCAAATGCTGTTACCTCTCTTAGAGAACACAAGTACCTCGAGAATCTCCGAAGCAAAGGCTTAGTTTAGTTCCAAGCATAATTACATTGCAGCGGAAACCTAACCCCTCAGTTTCCCCGTGTGTGGTTTAAGAAATGCCAAGAGTATTAGCTGTAATTGGGACCTTCTGATATATTTGCAGCTGGCCAGCAATGGAACAGTTCATTCACTTCAAAAATACTCGTATCATAATCAGAAGGCAAACAAAAGAGAACCTGAAATTACTGCTAACAGCCAGGGCACAGGAACCATCTACACCAGAGGAAAGGTGTGATTCAGGCTGCTGCCTGTGGGACTTGAGCCAAGTAAGATTAGCCTGTGCAGCTGCTGCATGATGCAAGATCCATCTGGATAAAGGGCCACAGAAATTATGTGAAGGCTAGAGCACCTCTGCCATCAGGACAAGCTGAGAGAGATGGGGTTGTTCAGCCTGGAGAAGAGAAGGCTTCAGAGAGACCCTCTTGTGGCCTTTCAGGGGCCTAGAAGAAAGATGGGGACAGTCTTTTCAGTAAAGCCTGCAGTGACAAGACAAGGGGTGATGGTTTTAACTAGATGATCTCTAGAGGTCCTACAATTCTGCGATTCTTTGTGTCACTCTGTGTGATAAAGAGGGGAGATTTAGAACAGATCTGTGGAATACAATTTTTACAATGAAGGTGGTGAAACACTGACCCGGGATATCCAGAGAGATGGTAGATGCCTCATCCTTGGGAACATTCCAGGTCAAGTTGTTTGGGGCTCTGAGCAACCTCATCTAGTTAAATAGTTCCCTGCTCACTGCAGAGAGATTGGACTGGGTGACCTTAAAAGGTGTTTTCCAACCTAAACTATTCTGTGATTCTATAAGCAGTTTGACTGCAGCTGCCTTTTCCACAGCATCTTGGGACAAGCCTAGCTCAGCAAGCTCTGCTTCCTTAACATCAAATCAAGCCCCAGATACTCCCCCTTGACCTGATCATACTTGCAACCTTTCCACACCAGCGAAAAAATGCTTCACAAGCTCCACAGACCATACCTTAAAGCCTCCCCAAACCCTCTCTGACATTGTCATTATCCTTTGCAAGAAGGTCTGTTCCTTTGTATTCTGAAGCACAGTTTTTATCTGTATTTTCTCATTAATGAAAATTTGAGGAATGGTTCCCTCCATGACCCCCAATGGCTCCTCTTCTCATGCTGTGAGCTCAGTTACTGAAGCCTCTTCACTGCAGTGCTCAATTATTCAAAGGTCAGATGCATCCCTTGAGGTTTGACTGTAGACCCAGGTTAATTCTTTCAGCCCAGCGCTGCTGAGCTAGCTTCCCATCCTGCCGAGCTGAACTGAGCTGGCAAGCTGTGCAGAAATCCACCTGGCTTTCTGTAAGCAGGAAAACAGTCCCTAAACTCTGAATACAAATCTCACCAGTCCTCCAGACCCTTTCTCAGCCCTGTTTGCAAACAGCATGAAATACCCTTGGCCTCTTTCTCCATCTGTTGAGAGGGGGCTGTGTACCACATGCACACGGATGTGCACAAAGCCCTTTGAAGATGAAAAGTGCTCTAGAAGTGCTAATTATGTGGAGCAAGCGCCTCATTTACGTGCTGACTTTCCTTTATCTCTCAGGGGTTTAGAACTCTATTAGGGAACTAAAACTGTACGTTACCCCTCATGCCCCTGTGAGCCTTGTCTGCCAAATTGCTGTCATATTTGGCTCCTCTGGATTCCATTTTGGGAAGACAAGAGGGAGATTAGATTTTAAATGCCTTTATTAGCCTGTATGGAAGACAGGCATGGGGGGAATAAAAGGGGCTTGATTGGTTTTGGTACCAGTTATCCAGCAGCTGAACCAAGCAGTGGCAGAAAACACAATATTTTAGATTGCATTTGTCTCAAGTGATAAACAGGGACTAGTAATTTGTCAAAGACAGCATATTCCTGACCCAACGAGCCTCTCACCACCACCTGGCACTGCTGGGAAGTCCTACCAGGCTTTTTGAATGCTGTGCCCTTTTTTCATAGCCCCGTGCATACAACTCCTTTCTAAAATCGCTCTTAGGACAGTCATAGGAAGCGAGTGGCTTGTCATTTTAATGCCAAAACCCTAATTAACTGCAATTAATGTTTAGTTTGTGCCAGTTCACTGTTACTGTCGCTTTTGCTTCCTGTGGGACACGGCTTAGAGTCAGGAGAGAAAGTGCAGCTGGGTCCTGGCAGCCTCCAGACCACTGCATTGTTGGAGAGCTCTGAATGGTGGGGAGTGGGGAGGGCTGGCAGGGGGCTCAGTGTGTGCTGAGCTGTACCCAAACCAGTGAGGATGCTCTGTTTGGTGCTGCAGGACCTGAGACTGGCCAGCGCAGCACTGACTGCTCTACAACTGTCTGGAGATCTGAGTTAACTGGGCTGACTGGAACAATCCAGAGAGAATGCATTCTTTGGGGACAGACACTCTAAACTACTTCCCATTTCAATTCTTCCTCCCCTGTTTCACATCACATCAGGACTGGTTAGAAGGCATAGAAGTCTGCTGTGCCATAGAGCCCCCCCAAAGTCAAGGACAAGCTTAGCTGGTCCTTTTGCACCTTTCCTTGTGGCTTTGCAGTGGGGTGTACAAATGAAGCTGGTTACAGAAAAGGGCTTTTTCTCTTCTGTGGCATAGGGGTGTCAGGCTTAGAGACAGGGAAATCTTCTGCCAAGCAGATATCCCCAGACTGCTTTGCTTTGGACAAGAGAACTCAGAAGTCTTGTTAGAGAGGAGCTAGTGAGGGCTGTCTAAGTTGTTAGCAATTTTCAAATGGTGGCGGCAGTAGTACCAACAGTAATAATTACAATACTAAAACTTGACTCAAAAGTTATTTCTTTTTCCACAGATCAAAAAAGCTAAAATTTGCTCTCTCACTTTGATAGTATCAAAATAAGACTCTTCTTCCTACTAGAAAAAAAAAAAAAAACCAAACTCTCTTATTTTTTTTGAATTAAGAGAATGTTCTGAAACATAGTGGAAACTTTTGACAGACCAAAAATGGACATTCTAGAAAAGTAAAGTAGCTAAATCATTCTCAGTCTGGGAGACTGAATCACTATTAAATCTAACCAGAAAAGCAAACCAGCAAGGCCAGTGCTGTCCTCCAGTGATCTACCCCTTAAGGCCAAGCCCTCCACACAGGCTGGCGAGCAGCCTCATCTCCCACTGCACACATCCAGTAAGGCTGGTGCTCAGGGCTTTGTACCCACCATCTGCTGAGCACCAGATCTTTCCTCTTCTGTAGGGTAAGCCTCCTTCTGCAGCCTTTTATCTCTTCTTTCCCTTTTAAAGCAGGCTGCTGTTCCTCCTTCACTGCTCAGCCTTCCCTCCCTGGGCCTGATGCTTTACACATTGCTGAGGCTAATTGACAGTAGATTTAACACAGATCCTAATTGTAACTACAGATGCACTGGGAGTGGAAAGAGCAATCAGACCTCACAGCCTTTAAAGCTCTCTCCAGGTAAAGAAAAGGTCTTTATAAAAGCCTTTCAGTATGTAGAATAGCATAAAGGAATGAAGTAGAGATGTAAAGGAGAGGCATTCCTCCGAACACAGGCCACCTCCGCAGTCTGTCAAAGAGGGACCACCTACACATCTCCTTGCCTTGAACAGCCTAAGCAGGTGCTGGCCTCTCTGGCTTTCCCATCAGCAGAAGAAAGACTTCAGATGACACATGCAGCCTTTGAATCATAGTGGAGGGGAAGGCTAATTCAGTTCCTAATTCTCCTCAAAATATTGCATGTGTCATTAGCCTCCTACTAGACCTGACTGTGCCAGGAGCGGGAGAAGCTTATCCTTCAGCCCTCACCTCAGCATCTGCAGGAGGTAAGCCCAGGCACAAGTGTCCAGAGGCAGCCATGCAGTGCCACTACCCTGTGGCTCACATGGACCTTTGCCCCGTACACACATGGACAGATGTGGGGTCTCTGCCCGAGCAGCGACTGAGCCATGGTGCCACCACACCACACAGCATGCCAGGACCTCAGTCCTGGCACAGAATCAGGCTGACCTGGTCCCAGATTTCAGCTGACCTGTGTCCAAGCACGGGCAGAGGAAGCACACATATGTCCACAGCTCAAAAAGCAGATGTACCCTTAATTTCTGCATCTGCATACAGTGATAGAGCCTCAGAAGGAGCTGTGGGTATCCACATCACGCACGCACGGGCTTAACGCTGACAAACTACGGCAGACAAGGCCAGCTGCGCTTTTAACATCGTAATACCTTTTTACCCTGCTCAGCTGATACACCAAGAATTCAGTGCAGCATGCTGCTAGTCACATATCAGCTGCTGGTTTAAAATAACTGTGAGCTAATGTGCTAAAAACACCTTGTCCCCATGACCTGGCCTCTCAGCACACCCTGCTGTCTGTGGGTATACTGGGGGCTCTTCACGAGGTAACTTTTACCACAGGTGATGTATTGTTATGTCTGACACCATTTTTGATTCCTGGAAACCTCAGACTGCACTGAGAAGTCCTGAAATGTGCTCAGTGTCAGTCATCATTGCAGTGTAGTCTCTTCCTACGCTGCAGAGTACCTGCAGTCAGCACTTCTGTGGTTCCCGGAGGTTTGGCTGCTGATGGAAATCAGGCAGTGTCTCTCTGCTGAGGTCTGTACACAGTGAGTGCTGGCTTGCTTCCTGTCACACCAAGGTCTTGCAAACTGACTGTAGCCCAGACCCACTTCTCAAAAAGCAACAATAACAAAGAAATTGTTCCGTTCTGCAAGCATGAATGACCAGAAGTACAGGCAGGAGGATAGTCAGTATCTCTTGCTGTCTCTAGTGCGTGGCTTTGAAGTTAGGAAGACTCACCTTAAGGTCTGTAAGACTTCAGTGCTTTCTTTTGGATTACAGAAATGGCGAATCTTACCATTTTTATTTCTTCATGTAGAAGGATATTTCCATTTGTTGTTTTTTCTCCTTCCCCTAGGAGTCCTGAGGTTTGCAGCCCCTAGGGTCAACTTTTAAACAGAGTGGGTAGTGCCTCTGTGCCACATGGCTTCTCTAAATCCATCCCTCCCACACTACTAGTTAAAGACAGAACAAGCCTCAGAGGAATCCATGACATTTCTTGCCCAGCTCAGATGCAGTGAAGATGAAACGCCTTTAGTCATGAGTGATAAGCAAAGCTTAGTTGTTGAGTTTCTTAAACCTCCTTCCAGTTCTGCACAGGGAAGGACATGGCTGTGGTTGCCGTTGTGGTTGTGTTCTTTGTAACTGAGCTCACTTTTACCAGGCAGTGAAGCACCTGCTTCCCACCTAAGCTTCCCCTTACGTGGAGTCACTGTTAAGTCTCTTGTGCAAGAGTCCTGATGCATTAAGCTTGCTCTGATAAGGATTAATTTGCAAGCACCTCATTAGTTCAACACGAAATACAGTAGTCGTGGTTAAAGTGCTTAGTCTTCCAGCCAGCCATGGGCTCTGACTACATTTAAAACTGGTACTCTGTGCAGAATACTCGCTGACTTCAGTTGTGCAGTATTTAACAGTAGCTCACCAAGCAGCAGCTGCAAGACAATTATCTGTGTTGTGGAGATTCAGCAGCGTACAGGTTCAAGCATCATCTAGTCCCTCTATCATGCTCTACCTGTGTTCCCCCAAGCCTGTTACCTAGGCTATCATCACATTCCTCTGCAGAGACAGTAGACACCCAGGCATCCAAAGGCAGCTGGCACTTTCAGTTATTCAAGCCACATTAAGCTAGATTTTTGCAGTAAGTTATCACAAATGAGTTGAAGGGTTTCTCCTTGAGGAAAGCGGTCACTCGAGGGAAAAGGCAATGAGCAATGTCCTAGCAGGCAGGAATGTCTAAAGGAGCTGAGGAGGGTTGTGAGAGGATGCACCAAGGGCCATGATTTCTGAACGGCTTCCTTACATACACAGGCATGTTTTATATGATGATTTCAAGTAGTGAACTTGTATGTGTACTTGGAGTTGCCAGCATTGAGATTTTCCTGAATGACTGGCACAAATACGGAGGCTGTGCATGCAGATGGGTGCTTCATGGAGGGAAATTTGCTGTGGGGAGAGCTGCAGAGGGTCAGTCCAACAAATCTGCCATTAGCCTCAGCCTTCAAACAAAAGGTGCCTTGGGCACGGCTGCACAGTGCTGCTGAGGCACCAGCTGGCACAGAGCCTGTGGTACTCAGATTAACCTTATGAGAATCCTTTGCCTTTTCTGCTTATTAAACTTGGAAAAAAAAACACAACTATTTAGGAGGAGGAATGAATCAGATATTCATGAAAGTCACGTACATCAGATTTACATAAAAGCATCTTCAATTATTTTATGGCACAGATTTTAATCACTTCTTATTAACATTTCCTATTAACTTTTATTCAAGCTTCTACGTAAGCGAGTTTTATTTTTCTACCAGAAAGAGATCCATACTTATTAGTGGGAAATAAAAATCTGTTTTAAAAGCTGTGCAGTGTTTTAGGAAGTGGTAAGTTAAATTTTCCCCAAGAAACATTTTTTTCTTTATGCATTTTTCTACCAGTGAAAGGTTGTTGTTAGAAGTATCAGTAACGTGAGTAGAGTCTTCACATTAGATTGCAAAACAGTGCTTGTAGGTATGTGAGCTCTGATAACAATAACTTTTAGATTAAAAGTGCTTTTTTTTTTCCTTTTAAACAATGTAGTTCCCTCTATTGCAAATGCTGGCACCTGTTTGAGTACTTTGCTGAGTCAAGGCTAGGTTATCTAAACAGTATGACTTGAATCTTTCTAGCACAGACATAGAGATAAATTAAAAATGTTGACATTTTATTTTGGAATGCTATTTTTAATCATGTAACTGATTTTTTTTTTCCACTTCACATTCTTACCCTCCTGTAAAGCCCAGCAAAAATGTATTGATTGAAGGCAAGGGTATTAGGTCAGAGTATTCCAACAGGCTGGTGAATGACAGATGCAATGAGATAAGATTGTGCTTCCAGAGGACACACCTCCAGAACATGGTCTGTGTTACAGATCTGAGAGCTGCAGAGCTAAATTCTGTAAAATAGGGTGGCATAGATTACACAGAAAAAAACACTCCTTTGCGTTCTTCTCAGATAACCCAGGCTTTTTACTTCTCAGGGACTCACATCTGTACTATTGTTCTTCAGTGGCCACAGAAAGGATGGCTTGTCTCTCTCCTATCACTCCTCCATTTCAGTATCTTCTAGCCCTTATTGCAGTGGGGTTTCAAAGGAGTGAGTGAGTGGTAGCACCCAATGCACCTGAAAGTCAGTGACTGATTACTTCTCTTAGGTTCCTTAGAGCCTGCACTAATCGGTAATGTAAGAGGACTTGCTGAAATAATGGGAAAATAGCAGACACGTCATTTGCCCAAAGTCTTCAAGATAGACAGATGCAGACCATCGTTTGCCCATTTTAATGTAATGGCACATAAATATATGTTGGTACATGCCTTCCTGTAATGAGGCCCTCGCAGAGTTTGGATTGTGTTTTTTCTTATTAATGATTTTCTATCAACATCATGTAGTCCTTAACTTAAGTAACTGCAAAATAGGCTGCACAGAAAATGTTTCCTACTCACACTTGTAATTTATCATCTGATTCGTTAGCCTGAGAGTTTAGATAGTGATTATGTTGCAACTGTTTTGTAACTAACTTGAGTTTGTTTTCCCTTTTCAGAGAGCAGACATAGCTGTTGCCCCCCTCACCATAACACTGGTGCGAGAAGAAGTCATAGACTTTTCCAAACCCTTTATGAGCCTGGGCATCTCCATTATGATCAAGAAGCCTCAGAAATCTAAACCAGGCGTGTTCTCTTTCCTGGATCCTTTGGCTTACGAAATTTGGATGTGTATAGTCTTTGCTTACATTGGCGTCAGCGTAGTTCTTTTCCTAGTCAGCAGATTCAGCCCTTACGAATGGCATTTGGAAGACAGCAATGAAGAGCCACGTGACCCTCAGAATCCTCCTGACCCTCCAAACGAGTTTGGAATATTTAACAGCCTTTGGTTTTCCCTGGGTGCCTTTATGCAGCAAGGATGCGATATTTCTCCAAGGTTTGTTCCGTATCACTCCATCACCTTTTTGCATTTTATGGTCATTTTCTGATGCCATGGTGCATATATGTTACTTTTTCAATTTTTTTTTGATTCCAAATTATTTTTTTCGTTTCTTTTGACATTCCATTCAGTGCTAAGCATCATCATCAAGCACCGTGCTTGCTCATGTTCACCTCCAGACCGAGTGGCATTGCTTTATGATACACTTTATGCATTTCTGCCAAACTTATATACACCATGATGAGGCTGTAAAATGCATAGGGTCATCTGCTTTCAGCAATGCTTGGAGGGCTACCGTGTTTTTGCTGCATATCTCATTTTACGGTCATCTCCTTGGTGCATACAACATATTCTGCTTTGCAAAAACATTTATTTTGGAAAATCACATGCAACAGCACTTTAAAATGGCTCCATTCCAGTCATGGCTTCTGCCTCTTTGCTTTCTTTTGTGCCCACGTGCTCCAGTTTTGTTTTTGAACCATCCTTTCATCTATTACTGATTTGCTTACTGCTATCTTTCCTATGTTCACATCTCTGTATATGTCCCCCCTAACAGTTCCTGTGTACTGCCCTCTGTTTGTGTCATTATTTCAGTCCACTCTAGTGTGTTGTCCTTGTGTCTGTGGTCAATATGGTCTAATAGGCATTGCCAGTCTCCATAAAGCTTTTTCTTAGTCACAAAGACATTCTGAATAAGACTGTAGAAAAATATGTTTGATACTAGTTCAAATCTAACAGAGAGCACTGGTGCTAACTACTGTACAATTACATTTCTTTTTTAAAGAAGCATTTTGAAAACCACCTGAGAATAGTGAAGTTCTCTCTAATTGAGCAATGCATACCACAAATGTTATTTAAATTATATATATATATATACACACATATGTATGTGTGTTTATGTGTATATATATATAAATGAAAACATATACGTTTCTACGTTTACACTGGTAAAATACTTCAGTGATGTGCCTGTGATAAGCAAAATTATCTAGTTTCATAGTGATGAAGCACTAGTTATATTTTGTATGACACTATTTTAATAACAAGTTTACAGCCATTTTAATTATTAAAACCACATGCTTAATACAAACAGGATGCAGTTTTTCCCTTTAACAAGGCTGCTAATTAAAGCAAGAGAGACAGCTCTTCTATAACTAAGCACTTAGACTCCAAATACACCTTGGCGTATTTGTGCACCTTTCTCAGTATCTGCATCATGGGAAAGGCAGCAGGTTTTCCTTGTCTGTATATTAGCAGGAATCTTGAGCAGCCACACTGAAGCAAGTGGCAAAGCTTCTACGAAGTTCCATGGAAAGAATGATTTTACTCATTATAGCATAGTAATAATTCTTCAAGTTGCTGCACATGATTGCGGCGAAACCCAGGACTCAGAGATACTGGCATATGCCTGGCGGTATTTGATACATGTCATGCAAATGTTTAGCAAGTCTTGATAGCAGCAATTAGATTTCTTACTTATCAAAAGAGGTATACGTATGCTACATAAGATATACATGCATTTTCACCTGGATGTCACCATGGCTTAGTCTTTGCAGTTACCAGTGTGTGCCTCACTGTAGAACTCTGGCCATTGGCCTTCTCCTCCTGTTTATGCACTGTGCTCTGCTTTGTGCCTAAATTCTGTACTGAAACTTTGCCTCTCTGCTTGCTGTTAAGGTGATGAGTAGTGATAGCATTTAAATTGCTGTTGACCATGTGCATACCCAATATAAAGGACCGGGAAATAAGCACTGGGACATCACATGGAAAGCTGCAGGCATTGCACTGTTTCTGCTAGGTCTGTTTATTGACAGTTGCATAGAAGTGCATAGGATTTTTGTTAAGCTCTAATGTGACATTTTTAGCCATTTACTTTATATAACAAGAGGAACATACTCTTTTTTTTTTTTCAATACTACCATGATAAGTGCCTTGGAAATACCTACCCCACCCCCCCCAAAAAAAAAGACAGTAGCAAACCTATCTATCCATCAGAAGCTATTAGCTCAGTTTGAAGACATTATCCAGTTACTTTGTTATCTGTCATGATAACACATTCCAGTCAGTTCCATGCATTGTTACTGAAAAAAAAAAAAGGAAAGGAAAGAGAGAGGGAAATCTAATACTTTGGTTTAAATTCTGGAAACACAGTTCCTTTGACTGATATGTTGATTTAAGTTGATTAAATGTCAAAATTCTTTTCCATAGAAGGGACTATTCCCAAGTATTCCATTCTTAATCTTTGTAAGGTTATGCCATTCACAGTACATTGACTATATGAACGTTTCATACTATTTTATTGCCATTAAAAGGGGCTCCATTCTTCCATTGTGAGTTTTGACTGAATAAATTTCTTATACGAGAGTGTACAGCACTTGTAGAGAGATGCCGACAAGCAGTCTGGAGAGATCACTTTTGTACTTGCTGATAAAGGCTCTTTCAGCTGCCTTTGTGTGGAACAGCTGTGACATCTAATGACTAGTTAGATCTATCCTCGGTGAGTATGTTGTGTGGATATTCCAGAGGATATATCCCTATACTCTCCTCTTTGTATTTAATAGGAGTCGTCTAAACAGAATCAAATAGCAGCCAAAGGATAGGCGTTAGTGCATCCCTTGATGCAATCAACATTTGTTCCAGCAGTTTTGTTCTGCTATCAAAGGCTGCTGTGTTTTCTGCATAGTGAGCTAAAGCACTGGAAATTCACTTTTGATGGATCAAAAGTAGATTATTAAACTTGCTTTAATGTAAGATGTGTACAGAAAACGAAATCTGGAGCAAACGAAGTCAAAGTTGTAACACTGTTCTAAGCAAAAATATCTTTGAAATCTCTATGAGAACATGTATTTCCATTTGGCTCTTTATTCATGTGGAACAAAGAGGTCAGATTAATTAATTGCTGATGGAAAAAGACAGGGGGCTCATTAAAAATTATCTCATGAGGTTGGTCATTTAAGAGGGTGTATTTCTAGATCCCTATTTTCACAGCTGAAAACTCAAGAGACTCCTATTAAAGACCATGGGAATGACTTTGTGGGACTTTCAAAGTAACAGTGAGAGCTGAGGAACTAGGTACTCCTGAAACTCCCACTGCCAGTTCCTATGATGGAAGCATCTCAAGTCAGCACTTTAGATGCTGTCGTTTCTTGTGTTCTGTCTCAGTAGGAGAGATGAGGGCTGCCTGGCCACAGGAGGCTGTCAGGAGAGGTAGAGGGCTGGCCAGTGAGGGAGTAAGGGCCAGAGCTCTCAGCTTACAGAGAAACTAGATAACGTGTGTCAGAATATTACTGAAGGGGTTCTAGACAAGGGGAGTTTGCACCAAAGTCATTCAGGATCATTTGCCAATTTAACAGCCACCTTTTATCGATCAGAGGAGCCCAATTAAAAACTGGGTGGTGTGAGAGGCTTATTGTTTCTGTGCGCTGTAGGCAATCAGATATATTTTATGGCCATGAGTAGAACAAAATTCAAGCTATTGTGATAAATGAATGAGGTTTTGTTTGAATGTATTATTCTCCTGGAAAACTGAATTTTAATTTGAATATATATTTTGTTTTTCTTTCATCACTAACTGGCTGTCATTTGACTCCATGCTTCCTTTTAAATTTCCTCTCAAGGTATGCACTCTTCCTGTTTACTTCCTTTTGAAAACGCTGTCTGACCTTGTTTTGATGACTGAGTTACAGTTCTGTTATTCCAGGTCTTCGTTGCTTCTCTCATTTGTTAACACTCTAATTCACTCTAAAATAATGTTGTATAATATATATATTTATTGAGGCAATTTGGTAAATGCCATGTTGGGATAAAGCATCAGTTACTTGTTTTTAAATGACAGCACTGCACACTTGGACAGGAGTGTCTTCATCAGAAAAGCTGCTGCTGGTATTAAAGCCTGTGATTGATTTTTCTGCAATTATTACTTGAGTAACAGACAAACGTTTATGTGGTTCACAGCACAAAATATAGAAGGATTCTTTTATTACCAGCCCAGTATTTATGTACTAACCCTTTTTCTCCCACATCCCTCCACACCAGCCTCTGCAGTGGGTATAAGGAGTCTTCAAATCAGCAGATGGGCTGGGGGTGGGACTGGTGTCCTTTGGACAAGGAGGCTGCCAAGCTATTCTTGTCTATGTTCTTTTTCTTCTCTAGTTGTCTTTCTGTCCTTCAGTGTCAACTTTGTGGTTCGATTTGGTTTAGGTTTGCCCCATCCCGCACTACCACCAGTTACAGCTGTGTCAGCCCAGACTGCTTTGTAGTAGTAGCCATTTAATCTTCCTTTTCGTGCTTGTTGGAAGACTCTAAGAGAAACATCTCTGTAGTGACATCCAGTTCTTTTTCAAGCGACCTAAACTCCGCTGAGATCAGCTCTGATCCTCGTCTAGCAAAACCCCTCTCTTACGTGTAGGACCCTGAGGGAAGTGCCTTCTTCAAGTGATCCAGCCATGTCCACTTCCCCTGCCGCTCAGCTGTTCTCCATTCTTTTGTCCCGTATCTGTCTGACTTGGTTTGTGCAGGTTGCGAGATCTCTGGGGCAAGGTATTTTTACCTTTCTCTGTGTGTAATACACTGTGCAACCACACAGCTCGACACAGACTTTAGTGTTACATCAGTGTGAGCCTGAGGTTTCACTGGTCTGGAAAATGTCTTCTGCACATCTTCATCCCAGCAGTCCATCTGTCCTGCTAACAGAAAGGGCAGCTGCCAATGCAAGTAAGACATGTCCCACGGGTAACTATAGGGAGAACGAGCACATACTATTTTCTTCCCAGTAGTTCCACTGCATTTATCTGAACACCCTAGCAAGTCTTATTTTTGTTTGGTTTGGTTGGTTGGTTTTTTTGGTGGTGGTGGTGGTTGGTTGGTTGTTTTTTAGTCTTCCTAGTGCAAGGTTTATTATGAAGCAAGAGGGACACAGGAATCTGGAAACCCCAGATGAAGCTAGTCTTGCTGTATTCAAGCAGTTGTTGGATCTGCTCTACTTGCTAGGCAGACTTCTGCTCAACTGACTCAGAAACTGTCCACCTCACTGCTAGGAGGAGGAATTCAACTCCAGCTCTTCTCTGAAGACAGAGAGTATGTAATGAATGAATGCACAAAAGGGACATGGATTTCACCTGGTGTAGTCATCTAAAAGCAATAGAATGTGTTTTGGTTAGACATCTCAGTTTCCCCTACAAAATCATGAGATTTATCCCACTTACCTCAAGTAAGATAAATCTCTTTCAGAGGTTGTCTGTCTCCTCTCCTTCTCTCTGCTGGCTCCAGAGCAGCTTTGCATGACAAGTTCAATTCTGTGTTGGCAAAAAATTACATTAGTCCATTTAAGAGACTGATTTGGTGTGGAGAGTATCGATTTTTAGCACAGCTAAAGCCAAGACCCTAACCGGTAAGGGGGCTGGCCAGAAAGGACTTCACCCAGCTGTGAAGTCCCAGGACACTCACTTGATACCTATAAAGCATGTAGAGCAAGGTAGAGAAATTCCTTGATTTACTGCATTATTCTGGATTTATATTTCTGCAACTTGCCATTCCATGTTCTCAGTAGCTTTCTCAGTGCAGCTGCAGCACAGCCCAGGCTGAAGCTTGGAAGCTTTTTATCCTCTTGGGAGGCCCTCAGGAAAGACAGGAAAGCCTTCTCCCCCCCTTGTCAGTGATCCAGTGGATGTGTGCCTGCCCCAAGGAAGAATACTCAGGCCAGTGCAATGGTAATGTCTCTTAGAGCTCACATCTTGGAGGTTGTTGCTTCCCGATGGACAAAGCAGTGACACTTCATTTGTCAGGCTTCCCTAAGTTTTGTAACCACCTGAACCATCTTACATATTGGTACAGACTGCAGCAGCAATTAGTGCATGCTGTAATCCACAGAAACCAGCCTGCATCTGCCCTTCTCTATGGGAGCTGCAGCTTCAGGTTCTTGGGCAGAGGAGAGTGGAGAACAGCAGTGCTTCCCCCTGCACTTCATTTCTCCACATTCTTCTCACTTACTCCAGATTTCTCTCTCTGTTTTTATTGCATTGGCTTTTTTTTTGTTTGTTTTTTTGTTATTGTGTTCTTTAATGTGTTTTACCTATTTATTTTTTTTCTTTAATGGGATTTTTTGATGGCTCAGGCAATCTCAGGTTCAGGCCAAGACTAGGTACTTTACCAGCTAACCCCACTGTGTGGGTGAGGTGGGGGTATGCCACGAGACTTTGGGGTTTTTTCCTGTCTCCATCTGGTGGTAGGACAACTTGTACCCACTGTCTGGGGATGGCACTGAGGGGCTTGAAGGAAACAAATAAACAGGTAAGAGTTTTCTTGATTTCTCTTTCTTCCCTTCACAAAAACTGAGGACTACAGCATCCAAGTTCCACAGATCTAATGAATCTCTGATTGATTCTTCTTCCACTGGCATCAGCAGAGTTAGGGGACAACATATGAAATAGATTTGTCTCAGCTGCTGAAATGATTCCTGGTCAACATGCCATGTTTGAAGAATGTGCCCAGCACACAATGGTGAAATTCCCCGCCCAGCTGAGCAACAGGGCACTGGCATCCCTCAATCCTGAACAAATGTTTTGACCCTGATGTTCAATTGCTATAAAGTATCAAGAGTTCTTGCTGACAGCATCAAGACCTTCTGACCACTGGGCATTTTGTAATTATGTGTTTACAAATAGGCCTTTTTTTCAGTCCCTGTAGTGGTCTTTTAAAAAAACAAAAAAGGACGCAACAAAATGGAGCACAATTGATTTTTGTCCTGCTTCCTTCTCTGCTACCTTGGTTGTTATAAAGCCAGGAATGCATTTGACTTAGAAGAGTGCAATGTGCAAATTTTAATTAACATAAAACATAAAGCAGCCTCACTTCTCACTTCAGTGTGTAGATTCAGTCTGTAATTCCTGCTAGGCCATGAGGAGAGAAGGATGCTGGATGTTTTTTGGTTTATTCTTTGCATGTTTATGCAGATTCCTTTTTGCAGTTTACTACATTTTGAGAGTTGATGCAGTAAACAGTACGTTTGTGTCCTCCAAGCTGGGCAGCCTCTGGCACATCACAGCAGGCAAACCCAGCCTCAGAGAGAGAGGCTGGTCAAGAAGAGAAGACAAAAGTCTTCTGGCAAAAGACTTCTCCATCAGAGTCTGTGGGAATCTCCAAATCTCTGACGGGGGTTAGATCAGATGAATTATTTCTTAATTGTCTGTCCTTGTCTCCACCAAAAGACTGGAGAGAGTATTTAATTAGGTAAGACTAGGTGTACATGAAGTTTACTCTCCTAAGGAAGCCTACTAGGAACTGGCTCCCAGTCCTCCTGTTCACAGATACGTGGAAGATTGGGCCAAAAGGGTTGTGCAAGTGAATGTGTCTTCAAAAGAAGAATGACTTCAGAGCAATCTGACGATGTGTGTTTTTCCCTAGATCTCTCTCAGGGCGAATTGTCGGAGGCGTCTGGTGGTTCTTCACTCTCATCATTATCTCTTCCTACACTGCTAATCTTGCTGCCTTCCTTACGGTGGAGAGGATGGTTTCTCCCATAGAGAGCGCAGAGGACCTGGCTAAACAAACGGAAATAGCCTATGGCACCTTGGATTCAGGCTCAACCAAAGAATTCTTCAGAGTAAGTCTGTTCAATCTCCATTAGAGCTTTCCTATACTCTAAGTGTCTAATGTATGTTTTTTAGTTGTTTGTTTTTACCCAACTGTAATTTCACTGTTCCAGTGAAAGCTGCTTTGTGCAATCGGGACAGGCCTGAGTGCAGGATTTAATATCCAAAGGCATTTTGTCAAAAATGGGTGGGTTCGCTCAACCTGAAACATCTCAAGATGGAAAACCTGACCTCTGCAATCACAGGAAGGGGGTTTTAACATGAGCTTCAGAACCCCGGTCTGATGAGCAATAATGCAGTCGTTAGCACAATATTTAGCAAAGAAAACTCTCAGAGGAGTGATGCTCTTGACCTACTTGCCGTGTTTGCCCAGCTGGCAGCCATTAATGCCATCCGACGTGGGTTCCTCTTGCCAGAACGGGAAGGGGGATGGGAGGCATGTGCTGCCATTCATTTCTACGTGGTACAGTGATTGCTGCAATTGTCCTTGCTGTGTCTCCATTGCTCACTAGCATCTGGTGGGACTGGATCAATCAGTCAGGGATGAAATTTCTGTACCCCAGGGCACTGATGTGTATTCACCTTGCTTAGGGAAATGCTGGTTGGCAGTATTTGGGGGTAGTGGGAATACTTCAGATCATCCTTTTTTTCTGTACTTACTGAAGCACAAGCTGACCTGCAGAGTTTGGTGAGATTGACTAAGAACCCTAATGACCTCAGACTACTTTCATGCATCTAAAAATGTTACAACCTGAAAAGTTCTTATTTCTGACCTTTCTGAGGGCAAACTGGAATGATCAGCCCTTTCAGGAAGCTCTTGGTTCTGTCTCAGCAGTGCCAATCATATGCCATTCAAAGTGACATTTTTTTATACAGAGAAGCGTTCTGTGCTGCCTGTACATACTGGCCAGGTGAAAGTGTGAGGGGAGAGGGAGGCAAAAAAACTCTCACTGCTGTGGGCTGATGAAATACTGAAGGCTTCTTGAATAAATAGTGACGGCTCCTTGAATTTGCTTCAAATTTCAGTATGTGACCAGACACACATACATGTATATATGAATCTGATGAAAAAATGGGAGTGAATGCTTCATGCTTTATTTTATGAAGCTTTGTGGTGGTTTGGGTGTCCCCTGCCCCCCCCCACTTTAGAAAATCACCCAGACTAGACTCAGCCAGCTCTGGAAATATGAATGAAGCTTCTATTTACAGCTAGTACAATATGCAAGCAGATATTTACAATATACGAGCAGATATTTACAATATATACAGTTATAGACAGAAATATACAAGGTAAAAAGGTAATACAGACACAACTCCCCTCCCAGAAACCTAAGTCTTCAGGAGGGGTTCTCAACCACCCCCTCACCTTCCCCCTACCCCTCTCAACCTTACCCCAGTCCCAAGGAAGAAATGGAGGCTCGGCCAGGGGGATTAAGAAGCAAGGTGAATCAGCCAAAAGCAAATGGAGGGTGAGGTTAGAAAGCAAGATGGAGTTCAGCCAGCAGCCTCAGCTCCCCAGCAGGCGAAGAGCTGAGAGCCAAGCCCAGAGTGAAGTGACCAGTGAAGTAACTTTATCTGTGTTTTCCTTTCCTTCTTTACACATCTCAGTAAGGCTATGAGGGAAGTAGACATCACCATTGTTTTCATTTCACGGCCTATGATCTAGTCCTTCTCACCAAAACATTCTAGCTAGCTTCAAACTAGCACAGGCTTCTTTGCTCTGCCTTACTTATATGTAATGTTTTTATGTAAAAATAATGTTGTTTGTGTAAAACCTCAGTAGTTCTAAATTAACTGCAGTGGCTGGCTCATTACAACAGCTTCTGTTTGTATTAAAGCCCTGCAAGGTAAACACTGGCCTTGTAAAGGTGACATGAATGTATAAAAAATTGTATTCCCTTTAATTATCAGCCCAAGGCAGTATTATCTGCACAGCAAACATTAGGTGGGTGGATCTGTCAGATGAGGTAGCACAACTTGATTAAAAATATTGGTGCTTTTTACAGTCACCATACAGTTCTTGGGGATGGGGGAAAAAAATCTCCTTTTCAATAGCTTGTTGCCGTTAATACAGAAAGAGGGATCACGTGGGGCTGTTTCTTCATTTCCTTAATAGTCTGACATAACAAGGAAATCCCTTCTCACTGAGAGATCAAAGGAATCAGTGTTTCATGTGAAAGGATACAAAGTCTAGTAAATGTATGAATACTTTGTTGTGCTGTTAATAGTCTTGAGATGAGCTGTGACTCTCCTGGTGCTGGGGGAAGCAGGGCTGTAAATGAGGATTATCTATCAGGAGCTGCCAGCTCTATTAGGCAGGGAGAGGAGTCATATGAGGAAGGAGGAGAGCAGAGCCCTGGGAGTGGTGGAGCAAGGCATAACACCTGCTCTGGGTGATCCAGATGGGCCAAGTGGGAAGGAGGATAGGCCCTAAGTGGTGCTTCTCTCTCCTCAGCATTCTCAAGACACACAACATAATTTCAGTTGTATTAACTTCTGCAGAGTAATTAATTTGAATAGAGTGATGCAGCTATGAAACTGTTGTAATTAGAGTCTTCTTCAGTTGATTTGAGAAGGGCAAAAGCTTTGCCTTAGATTAAATGCATATGTTCACATAAATACTTCATTGTACAGTCTTCATTAGCTGCTTACTACGGTAATGATGGCTGCAACTTGAAATAACTCTTAGAGCATTCCTGTTTTCCAAGTGCCTACTGCACAGACCATGCCTGCTGTGTGGTTTGGGATGCCTCTCTCCCTGTAAACTCATTTCTCACTACTGCTAGCGCATCAGTAGGAGTGATAGTGGTCTGAGTCAGAAAAAGACATGAGTTCTCCTGGGTACAATGTGATGATTATTCCCTCCATGAGGGGAATATCCTCCTCCACCCATTCCCCACCAGCATTTAACCAATTTAAGAATAGCTGGCTGAGTGGGTAAGGATCAGCCACACAGTGAGAAAGGAAGCTTCTGACTGAGCAGATGGCTACATAAGCAAGTCAATGCAATCCTGACTTACACTGGTTGCCCACACATGTCTACATACACACTGGCTGTGGCACATGAGAAGTAACTACATTTTCCATGGAGGTGGGAGGAGTTACCTGGATGTGAGCAGCTCAGTGCATGTGTACTGGCACCACAAAAAGCGACTTGGCTTTGTAGCTGGGCCATGGCTTCACAAAAGAGGTGCAAGACTGTCTCTCCAAGGTCCTATAAATAAGTTTGTATGGGTATATATCTTCCTAGAGGTGTAAAACTAAAGTGTTTCACAAACAAAGCCACTCATCAGGTATGGGTCTTACTGGCTGCTGTTGGACAGTGAGAGGTGCCAGACTGACAACAGCAAGGAAAAACTGCCTCATAATAGAGGGGTGGCACATAAACGAGCTTCAGATATCTGACATCTTGTCTGCATGTGCTGGAAGGAGCTCCTTTAGAGCCTTCAGTCCATGGCTCCTTTCTGCCAACCTCATTTTTGACTAAGATCACTTTTCAGGCTTATTTTTTAACAGTGTGGATACCTATCTGCTAGGAACTGGATTGATACCAGCACCTCATTTCAGAGGAACAGATGGTAATGACTTTTAGCCATTTCAGACCTGGGGAGGCTCCAGCCAGTGACCTATTTTATACTCTTGGCCATTTTGCTGTCTCCCAGATAGATGCTGTCCCAGATACGTAGGTTAAAGCTCGATACACCATTGCTATTTGAAGCGTGTGTGGTGACTGCTGTCAGCTTGACATGGCTCTCACAGTTGCAACAGGAAAGCCTGCTCTTTGTAACAGATTCACAGTAGGCACTATTCACACTTCTCATTCGTGGGTGACTCTACATCAGGGCATTTATCCCCCCAGTATATCTAAGAACCCAAAGAGCCTTTCTGTATTTTCATGGTGGCTACTTGTTTCTGCTTAGAAACATTTTACATGTTGCTCTAATTAGCTTATAAAGGCATTTAAATGGTAATCAATAGATTGCATCAATTCCCTTTTGGTCTTCAAAGGGCACTTATTCATATCAAAAAGGAAAAGAACCTCTCTTTAGGTATTTATTAACATACAGTCTTGTTGTACTGGGTCCAGAGGAGGCCACAAAAATGATCAGAGAGGTGGAACATCTCTCCTGTCAGTAAGGGCTCAGACAATTGGGCTTGTTCGGCTTGGAGGAGAGGAGACTTCAGGGAGACCTTATAGCAGCCTTTCAGTACTTAAAGGGTCTGATGAAAACAATCTTTTTAGCAGGGCCTGTTATGACAAGAGGTGATGGTTTTAAACTAAAGAGGGGAGATTAGACTAGACCTAAGGAAGAACTTTTTCACAGTGAGGGTGGTGAGACACCGACACAGGTTTCTCAGAGGTAGCAGAAGTCTCATCCCTGGGAACATTGCAGGTCAGGTCGTCTGGGGCTCTGAGCAACCTTGTCTAGTTAAAGATGTTACTGCTCCCTGCAAGATTGGTCTAGATGACCTTTGAAGATCCCTTCCAACTCAAACCATTTGATGATTCTGTGATTAAGGGCTCTGAAATACTTTTCTCTTTCTTGAAAAATGAGAAAGGCCTGTGCTAGAAAGCAATTTCTAGTCACTAAGCTGCTACTTTTAAGGCTGTGTCTGTTAGAATTGACATCTTCAAATACATTCAATTAAACCTTTAGCATATCTGAGCAGCTCATCAAATCAGTATAACACCATTTAATCCAAATTCAGCACTAAGTCTAATTCCAGAGTTACAAGTTCCCACCTCCGATATGCATACCTTCAGAAGGCATGACTTTTGCAGCCAGTTGGTAATTCTTACGCAAACATGGCTCTATTTAAACTTCAGTAGAAACAGAACATGTTTCTAGACATTTAGAAATACAAATTCCTCTTGCATTTAAGGCGGTTTCTTTTAACTGTTAGCAGATACTGGTGTTAAGAAGCTTCTATATACAGCTGCAGAGTACATATTTGATCACTGACAAACACAACTGTGCCCTTTACTGAAAACCTGACATCTCAGAAGGCATCCTCGGAATTGATGTGACATGACCAGGCTTTACAGGTTGAAATACTGAGTCAGGTAACATGCAGCAAGATCTTGCATTAGATGCTTCTTTCTCCCGTTCGTGGGAAATTGAAGACAATTCATATCATGCCATTACCAATGTAGTTAATCGTTGCTAACTAAAACTGAGGGGCAAAACAGGCCTCAAAGGACTGATACTTTATTGTAGAACTTGGTGTTTTCTCAGCAATGGTTCCAAGGATGTCCCTGACAAAATGACTGCTATCCAATGACTCCCCTGTGCCTCAGATGACTGCTCAGTTCCCAAATTTTTCTCCTAGAGATAGCATTAATTGCCAGGCCTGTT
Organism: Tricholaema leucomelas; assembly: GCA_013400475.1. NCBI lineage: Eukaryota > Metazoa > Chordata > Aves > Piciformes > Lybiidae > Tricholaema lacrymosa > Tricholaema leucomelas. Next base: position 88,238 of record WAAF01019826.1, on the reverse strand, counting down.
AGCCATTTCAGTAGAAAGACCAAAGCCCCTTTGAGCGTGATGGTTTCTGCTCTTATGGTTGGTCACTCCTACCTGGCACTGTGGTTCAGGAGTATTGGATAGAGCTTCTGACACTGACATTATTCTGCTGTCAATAAAGACTTTAGGCACAGTGCCTGGAGGAGTCACATAGGCTGACAGCCTTCAAGCACAGCTTGTATACTTGAGATATTATTTCTAGGAATGTTTTCCTGAGACGCAGTATGAAATTCACAGCTACGGCTGAAGTCTCCATTACCTCAGAACACATCAGAACGATAGCTGACTCGAGGGCACTCAGGAGCCTGCACAGTTTCCTTTTGCCTGTTCTGTGAAGGCTTCACTTCTCATTGCCCTTAGATAGCCTGCCCAGACTCTTCGATATTATTTTGCTCTGATTAGTGTTTGGCAAGAAGGTGATACTTTCTTTCTATGCCTTAGTGGGCACATTCAGCAGTTGAAATTCCTCTTCATCATTTTTTTTTTCAAAGAGGTTGTTTCCAAACCAGATGTGAAACCTTTCTGAATTTTATATACACATGAAATCTGATAGAAAACTACATTTTGTAGAACACAGTAAGTCATGTTAAGGATGGCCTCTAAGATAGTCCCCCTTTTTCTCTCTTCTTGATTTCATCAAGTCTGAATAGTCCAACAAGAGCAGATAGAAAAGCACAAGAATGCCCTGGTAAGAGGCTTTGCATTTCTGTCTGCAGCTCTGTTGGCCCATGCTAAGGTAAAGTGCTTTGACATAGAAACAGGTACCAGAAGAAAAATGTAAACATGCTAAGGAGGCTGATGAGGTATCTCCTGAAAATAATCTGAAGTACAGCTTGTAAAGCTGGTAAAACTAAATCCAATACAGAAAACATTTTGTTCCAAAGAAAAGACAAAAACACCTGACAGATTAGCACCAAAGCAGGAAAGAAAAGTGTATCTGGGAAAAAAAATTAAAGAATAAATTAACACACTGACCCCAAATTCCTTAGAAATAATACTAAAAAACATTCCTTAAACCCACCAAAAGGATTTTGGAATACCTTTCGTTGAAAGCAATCTGCCGCTCCTCTTCCGGCAGTGCTTTAAAATGGGCTGTATGAAGTGGGGCTACACAGGTACCTGAGGCCCTTGGTAAGGGCAAGCTGTAGCAGACCAGGCTGGTGGCAGAGTTGGGCAGCCAGACCGGAGCACAGCATCATCTCAGACCTATTAGAGAAGATGGAGGAATAATGGCCATAATGCAGCAGATTCAACTCAATCCATGACAGTTCTGAGGCACTAGCATGTTACACCCAGTCGTAGATAAAGAGCTTATTGTTTTCCTCTGCTGATAAGGTGGTGGAAAGACAAGAGATAGGGGAAATAAATTCTATCAGGAAGTAGTTTAGGTGAGGAAAAGCTTTGAATTATGACCCAATAGCTACTGTGTGATTTTTATGCATTCTGTGCAATCAAACAATATTGAAATAATCATTACAGGCTATTAAAAACAGCACAGTGAACTCTGTGCAGGCAGCACTAAGGGTTTCATCTGTAGTTAAACCCTTTGATTTTTAATTTCAAAATCACTTTGCTAGTGAAGATGAAGGACTTGTTTCTAGCACAGCATTCATACAAATACATCGCTTTTGCCTTTGGATAAAACTATGATTAGCAGTTTTAAGCTTCCTGTGTTCTTGGCATCAAGCAAAACAACACAGTCATCATAACAAATGCCTGACAAAAATATTGAAGTGTGATTGTATTTAGGGACTTTGAAGAACAAAACATCACAGAAAAGTGATAATTCCAAATAGGAGCTGTATAGATCTTTGACAGGCAACATGGAAGGGATTAATCAGAAAAAAGTACTGTGATTTAATTGTGTTTCAACACAGAAACTGTGGAAAAAGCTTACCCATATATTTTCACTACCTTCCCTGTTTGATACAAGTGAGGGTGTGTACATGTATTAAAAGGTGAACATATCTGTGCAGAGAGACCACAGCCTCTTCATTGTGTAAATGATAGATGGCCTTCTTGGGGGTGTAAGGGGGGGTGTTTCTCTTAATCTATTGAACCTCCTTTCTGCCACATGGCTAACTGGCAGTTTTAAAGGCATCAGGAAATCAAATGTGACATAATTACAAAAGAAATGGTTTCCCACAAAGTGATCTAATGTCCTTAAACCTGTAGATTGAAGAGGAAAGTGTGTCCTTACGGGAACTGAAATTAGCAGCTCATCCATCATCCACTCCTTGGAAAGGAACTATTTGGATGATACTGGGGTTAAGTTGCCGGAATCATTGTACTGATTTCAGCAGACAAGTCAGGATTTAACAAAGCATTCATTTAATAACAAATATTTTAATGGGTCTCTCCTTCATCTTTAATGACAGATGGCATTTGTCTGTCAGATCTACTTGCCCTTTTTGTTTAGGTTTTGCAGCTCACCTGTGTCTCAATACTGCTCAGAAGTTGATGTCTGTAAAAACAGGGATGCACTATAGAGGTGGATGGTTTCCTCGGGTCAGTGTGTGTGTAGATGCAGCCCAGGGTGAAGCCTGGCACAGCAACTAGCAGTGAGTTAATGCCAGAACTGTGTCTGTACCACAGAGGAAAGCAGAGAGCGCCTCAGGGAAAAATCACTTGCTGTTTGAATGCTCTACTTTTTGGAGAGCAGCTCTATGATAATGATAATGACATTGCTCAAGACAGCCAGGACCCGGGACTTCAAGTCTCTCCTACTTTATATAATGCTGCTGTGTCACATTAATACATGCTCATTAGGGATTCATTTAAAATAGATGGGTGCTGATAAATTACTCACAGGGCTGCTGTTGCTTTAGAATGATTAGAAAATACACGATGGTTTAGAAACTAATGATGTGAATATGAAGCATCCCCACTTGCAGTGCACCGGGGTTTCTCCATCATTGGCTGTATGTTGGCCTGTTCTGTCTGGAGCTGAAAACTCATTAGACCTGACAATGCTCAGATCGTGTGCTGGAAATGCCGTTCTCTGTTAATTTATTACGGGCCAAATCCAGAGCAGGGCTGGTGTGCTGCTCACTTGCCCAGACAAGAGCACTCTGCTAAATATGTCACTGCTGGAAAGATGCCCCTTAGCCTGGAGGCTGATGTAATCCCTGCCTACGGGCGGCTCCGGTGCGTCCTGCCTCCAGCTCCCCAGGCAGGCAGACAGACAGACAGGCAGAGCACCGTCGTGCTAATCCCCAGCCCCCGGCGTCTCACGGTGCGGGTGCTCGGGGGCAGTGCTGGCCGAGCGCTGGCTCTGGCCGTGAATCACAGAGGATTTACAAAGGCAGCTTGTCTCTCGGATGAGACTTTCATTTTAATTTCCCGATCAGTGTTGCAGTGGGGAGGAATGGATGGCAGCAATAAAGCGAGGAGATGAATATAGGCGCAGTCTGAAATTCACTGCTGTGCCAGGAAAGGGCCTCTTAAAGTCGTGATTTACATTCTGCTCCTCAGACTGTTACTGACACGTCAACGACGTCTAGTTACAGGCAGAGTAATTTTTTGGTTGTCTGTATGAGTGGAGCTGGCTCCAGAAAAAGTCTTACAGCACCTGCAGCACATTACCTGCCAGCTAACAAAGCCCACGTTTTCAAAATGACCATGATATGGAGGGAAAGTCCTAAAATATTGTATCTGTGAGGTAAGATTTCCTTTGTAATCGGCCCACTACATACAGTGTGGAAAAACTGTAGCGTTGCTGAAGCCTGCAGGGGTTTTTGGAGGCTGCTTCCTCAGCTGCCTGTGTGTACAGTGCTGCTGTTAACCCTCCTTCCCCACCACCTCCTCTTCTCTGAGCTCTCTGCTGGGCTTCCCTGTTGCTGTCAGGGTAGGGAACACTGCCAGTGGGATGAGAGGGCTGTTTCTGAAAGACAGTAACTCTCCTTACAGTTCCTGTGCAAGGGTTGTCTGAATCTTGACTTACAATTACAGAATTGTAGAATTGTTTTGGTTGGAGAAGACCTTCAAGATCATCAGGTCACCACTAAACCATGTCCCTCAACACCACATATATATGTCTTTTAAATCCCTCCAGGGATGATTACTCCACTGCTTCCCGGGGCAGCCTTGTTCCACTTCACTTTGGTGAAGAAATTTTTTGTAATTTCCAACCTAAACCTCCTCTGGTGCAGCTTGAGGCTATTTCCTCTTTTCCTCTAACTTGCTGCTTGAGAGAAGAGACCTACCCTCACCTCAATCCCCACCTTTCAGGGAGCTGTAGAGAGAGGTAAGGTCTCCCCTGAGCCTGCTTTTCTGCAATCTAAACCCCAGTTCCCTGAGCCACTCCTCATAAGACTTGGCTCTAGACTTAGGAGAGGCTAGAGGAAAGCAGGCAGCCCCAGGGTTTGTGGGCCTGATCCTTCAGTTGTCTGGCTTTCATTTGCCCCAAAGGAAAATGCCATTTGCAAAGCAGAACTGATAACATCATTAATGTGAACAATAAAGTGACATGACAGTGTCTCCCACCACAAACTCAGCTGTGCAACATAACTGCTCACCCTTTTTTTTTTGTTTACGTTAATGTCTATGTTATCAAAGATTTGTGTATTCCTACACATGTGCATGCTATGCTTGAACCTCACATTTCTGTGGCACCCCATAGACTCATAGACCATGGTCAGAGTTTGGTAGATTTTGGGGCTGGCCTTGCTAAAAGAGAAATGTCCTGCGCATGCTCATGGCATCTGACCTACTTTCTTCTGCTCAGAATGTAATAAAAACAAGAGGTTCGTGTAATGATGGGATTGATTTTTCTGTCCATATAGGTAAGTAAATTGCTGGCATCACAAGTTATCTGCAGCTAAAAGCTGTGACATTGATCTATTAGACTTTGCCCTCTGACCTTCAGTAAATGGCATTGCCGCTTTCATGTCCGCACTTGGGAAAGGGGACTAATGGTGCCCTCTGGCCTTTCTGAGACCTCGTTTTTCCTTCTCAATAAAGAGCCTGGAAAAGTCAGGCAGATGGACCTTATTAATAGTATTTATCGTGTTCTTATTATTAATGTAGCATCATTAGGCCAGCCTCCATGTGCTGCAGAACTGGCACTGGGCTGAGGGCTCCAACCCCTGTCCCTCACTCCTCCCAGAGGCATCTCTAGCAGGGGATGACTGGATGTCAGGCTTGCAGGGAGGCAGAAAGGCATCTGGTTAAAGCATTAACCAAAAGACCAAGACAGTGGTAGCTACTCTATTGCTGTTTGCTGTGTTGAAAATCCAAGAGAGCAATTGCCTAAACCCTGTGGATCCCAAAATGATCCCCAAGCCAGGCAACAGCAGTAGTACCAAAGCAGTCTCCTGGCATTTTTTCACTCCTGTTTAGTGATTTGCTTTTTAATGGTTCATAAGCTGCAGGATTCATTAGCTACTGCAGAAAAGCTAATTGCAGACATGGAAGAAAAGTAATGAGTGATGCTAATGAAGCTGTGGTTCACAGTTAACTATCTAAGTTCAGACCAGTGAGGTGTGCATCTATATAAAGGCAGCATGTATTATGCAGTTTAAATACCTGCACTGGTTTTAGTACAGACCTTTGTGTTTTGTATCAGCAACATCTGTCTGATTTAGGGCTATAGATTTCCCTTGTTAAAGAGCTATAAAGTGGCCATAGGGCTGGTGGACCAGAGCAGTGTGCTAGTTCTGCTGCTTCAGATCCTTAGCCACGTCTCTGCCTACTTTTCTGTGTGTGCCAAGGTCAGAATACTCTTGTTTGCTTAGCACTTGTCTTACTCCAATCTGCTGCGCTTTCCAGTTGGATTTGCTGTGTTTCACTGTGTACTGGCCCACTCCAGAGTGTACTGAAGTTTATGTAGTCTGGACACAGCCCTGAGACTAGGTCTTCTCCCTCTCCAGTATCCCTGTTCCCAGCATGAAGTGTTCTGTTCTTCCCTGTAGCCCAGCTCATGGATTACCAGGGGGACTTTAGATCACTCTCCTCACTCTTGTTTTTTTGAGCTTATTTATCACTCTCTCAGTTTTGAAGACAGAGGTAAAAAAATTAACATCAATATAATCTAAAATGTTAGAGAGAGTAAAAATGAGTGTATAATTTTTAAAGTATAATTGATTTGGGTCAGTTTGGGTCATGGCTCAGTAATAATCACCTAAAAGAGAACATTTTGAGCTTAACTGCTGGGAAATAGGTTTGTGGTGTTTGTCATAAGACACAAAAGGGCCATTTTGGTAATTTTGATAAAATATCCCAACAGGGTGCATGAGAAGAGGCATTTTGACTTGCAGGTTGCAGAGAAGGTGGCAGAGCATTCTAAAACAGGCAGAGGGCATTCCTGTAACATGATTCAGCGATAGAGGGAAAACACTGTTTCTTTCGAATACTGTAGCTTCCCTGCTGCTTGGTACTGGAGGGGGAGACACAGTGTTACTTCAGCCAAGTGTGAGAAAGATGTCTGCAGAGGGGGAGAGGTAATTCGGTCAGTGGGAGAAGGCTTCAGTCACATATTTCAGAGCTACAGTATCAAGGAATTGTCCAGGATATGCTGGGTTTTGCAGTGTATCTCTAGGCATAGAGATATATGGGGGATGTGAGAAAACAAAACCAAGGCATCTGGTCCTGCTCAGCTGGAGCCAGCTTTGTGAGTGCTGGAGTTTTGCTGCTGAATGGATTGAAGAAGTAACCACAACTGAGAGGTAAACCTGCCTTCTCCCTGCTGCCCTGCCCTGGCCAGCTGTGCTTTTGGATGCTCTGGCATACTGTGCGTTTGTTTGATTTTTCAGCTCAGTGCTGGAGCCAACCACACATCAAAACTAGCAGGATTAGAATGGAAGGCAGCATCAGAATTGTGGACTGATTGAATTGGCACCTTCTTTAAAAAGGAGCACATTGCATCCAGAAGCAGTGTGTATCTAGGTATGGGTAGTAATGGGCTGAGTGAAGAATGTGAGAGCTTCTGGCTCTGCTGACACGAAAGGGAGCTGCCTACACCCTTGTGCTGAGGTGTGTGTGGCACATACTTCTGCATAAACAGCTCCAAATAAAGCTGAAAGCCAGCACTATTGACAAAGCAAAGGCCAGCTCTATTTATAGCTGCAGTAAGGCTGCGATAATGAAATGATGCTTTAATGTGTCCCAAGGCCTAGATGAAACACTGAAAATGTTGCTTTTAAGAAAAAAGTGATAATAATATCCCTTTGAAATCCCGAGGAAATGTGTGTGACGGAGTTCTTGAGAGCAATATCAAAGGAATGAAATAGGAGTTGCAGAGCAAAGGGAGTTACTGCAGTTATGGGCTTTGAATTGGTTTAAATCTTGGCTTTTAAGCTTCTTCTCTAAGTATCTCTTTAAAAGTAACACTTTAATGAGAGGGAAAAATGTTTTAGTGCCACTGAACTCTAGCAGCAGTGAAGATCTGTCAGACATTACCTTATTTTGGAGTGTAAATCCTTTCTCTCTGGTGGTTCCTGCTGTCTGACCCCTCCCACGGGTGTCAGACTCCTGGGGGCACACCAGGTGCTGACAGAGGGGTGGAGCGAGCATCTACAGAGGAGAACAGATTAGTGAAAATGTTATTTCAGCATAAGATTTGCAGCCTTCTAGTCAGAAAATTCTTTAGGTCTATAAAACCCTTTGCATCTTCTGTTTTTTTTTTTTTTTTTTTTTCTGAGGCAATTGGAAAAATGAAAGTATTTACTCAAAATATCACATTTCAGTTCATCTAGTTGTGCCTTTGACCAGCTTTAGTCAACCAGGTTTTTTGTGTCATTGAGCAGGTGTAAAATTCGGCTTTTGGAACAGAAAAACACCTTCAAGCATGGAAATGATTGGGTTTGACAGCTCCTCTGGTAATACTGTCCCTTTCTTTGAGAAGCCTCACCATAAATAATTATTCCAGCCTCAGCCTCTAAGCTAGCAAGACACGGTGGCTGGAGTCCATCACCTCCCTGGCCCCTTTGTCTGGGACATCCATCTAGGTGTGCTCCTGTGCAACCTGATCTGGGTGAACCTGCTTTAGCAGCGGGAGTGTACGACGTGATCCCCAGAGGTCCCTTTCAGTTACTATCATTCTGTGAATGTGTGGCCTCAGCCAGGCTCCCCAGCCAGGCTCTCACCACTCCAAAACCAACACTTGCCCAATGCATTTTGCTGTAACCTTTCCCAGACAGTCCCTGCTGTGTTCGTTTCTAGCTTGCTTTTTTGTCCACTTCCACAAGATCAGACTGCTATACTCATCTAGTTAATTTGATAATAACAGTATATTATAGAAAGCTCTCTTGGCAGAAGAAGAGGTGGGCAGTGATCACATAGAAACGTATTTTTATTAAACATGTATCCAAAAGAGTTAAATAAAGGGTGCAAACTATAAAGCATAGGCTGTTTGTTAAAGCTGAGATGCAGTTTTGAGCTGTGGAATTTGGCTTTTTGAAGCAGGAAGGGTGATATTCACCATTGCCCTTGGAGTAGGGAACGTACTTTGTCTGGACCGTTTGCTGCCCTGAGCATGCTGTTGGCACTCATCAGATAACTGTTATTATTAACAATGCACAGATGTATTGGCAATTGCTATTAGGTAGTCAGGCCAGCTGGAAAGAGTATGACAGAACTGATTAAAGACAGATATTCCGGTGTGAGTTAGAAGATGAAAAGGGAGAGAAATTCTAGTTTAGCTGTATAATTAAAGGTGTACTCTGAGTAGGAAAACAAGCAAAAGCATACACAGTACATTCACAGTTTCTGAAGACTAACCACTTGGGCTTGCTAAGAGATATAGAGAGAAAGGAGAAAGCTGTATTTGTACCTTCCTTTTGTCCCTGAGATGCCCATTTGCAAATACAAGTGGGCAGACACATTTGTATGATTTATGTTAAAAGAAGGTGAAGGTTGTAAGGACAAGCACCAAAAAACTAGGTCACACCAGAGTTCCCAATGTGTTGGCTAGCCAGGCTGTTTCTGATACTGTCCTGTGTGACGGAGATGGACCAGAGCAGGTAGATGGGCTGTGGGCAGTGCATGCCTTGGGCTGCAGCATGATCTGCCCACTCTGCCACTCATGCAGGTTCACACCGGTTGCCGTAGGCTCTGCTTCCCACAGTACCCAAGGATAGTGGCAGCCATTCAGCCAGTGACAAGCCAACCCCTCTTAGTACTTCTGATAGCCCTGGGGTGTTCATGACACCTCCAGCAGGTGCCTGAGAGCCATGCCCTTAGCAGCTCCCAGCAGGGAAGCTGGTGTGAAAATGCCCACGTACATCAAGGGGGTTGTGGAAAAGCAGGACGTTCAAGTCGTCGTGCTTGGAGACGGTATCTCAGGCAATCAGTGAGAAGCAGCTAGCAGTGTGCTTTAGCTGCTAGCCCCTGGGTGCCTGACCAAGAGTCCCAGTGAGGTATCTCTCCTTGGGCAGGATTCACGGTCCCATTGTCAGCTGGGGCTGAAAGCTGCCCCTGTCCAAACCCAGCTGTCTGAAACTGGCAGAGGCAGCAAGGCAGTGCCAAAGCAAGGCTGCCTCTTCAAAGCCCTATCAACACTTGGGTCCTGAGCCTGCTTAACCTCCTAATGACCCCCTGATACTCTGCCAGAAACTGGTCTGCCACAATTCCCCCTAAGGCTTCAGAGCCCCTGGCCTTGTCTCAGGTTATTCAGTTTGCCGTTGAAGGAGGAAGCCAAGCAAATCCCCTATTTCCTTCTTTGACTTATGTAAGGACCATTTCAAGCCCCCTTTCCTCTCATTACTTCTCTCCTGATGCTGGATGAACAGAACCATACAGCCTATCTTTAGCCAAGAAACGCTCACAGCTGGAGTCACTCTGGCTTGTTTTTCACAACATCACCACCCAGTCAGCTCCTAATGAAGCTGCACTGCATTGTTGTCTGTCAGATTTCCCATTGTCAGTTGGGCTGATTTTAATTGGTTTGCATTTTCAATTGTTTTTCAGCTCATCAGGAAAGGTAATTAAAATAAACTCGTGCCCTCTGTGCTCCTCTCCATTTGTTGTAGTGCCACTAGCTGAGCATGTTAATCTAAAGAACAGTGGAGGCAGGGCTTACTCCTGTGAAATGTTTGGAGACTGGTTGCAAAGCATTACTTTATTCAAAACACATTAAATTGTCCTGAATGAGGAGGAAACATGCCTTGATCATCAAGCTGATGGACATTAGCAGTCTTCTGCTACAAGTCTGTTAAATTCGATCTAGATTTAGCTCTTGCCTGCCTCATTCCTATTCTGCAAGGAAAGCTATAGACAGGAAACTGCCAAAGAGTAGGAAGCATAAATTTGAGATACTCACATCCTGGACCAAAAGACTTATATAAATCCTTCAGATTTCTAGACTTTAGAGAAACACAGTTGGCATCACTGCCTTCTGTTGACCAAGCAGGAAAGTTTAACTGGTAGTCCAGGATATGAATGCTTAAGAGTCTGGAGGTGGTTTTGGTGGGGAAGAGGAAGAATGGAAAGTTAATATACTTCTCAGCATTTCCAGTTTTGCAAAACCTGTATGCTGAGTTAGGCTGTGAGGATTGACTCAGTCTCAAAACAAGGAAAAAAAAAAAAAAAAGACAGATCAGAGATTGGTAGGGGTTGGAAGGGTCCTCTGAAGAGGTGACCTGCAAGCAGTTAACTCATTTTTTTTCAGGTTGCGTTTGTGTTTGCCGTCTTTCAGGAAAACGTGAAACTGAATTCTCTCAGTTTCACTAGTGATTCATAAAGGAGTTTTTAATTACTGTTTATATCCCTCATGTGACTGTCCCTATTGGAAGCCACTAGAACTGTCTGGTCCCCTGTATCGTAGTCCCATCCTTGCTGCTGTGGCAAGTGAACTCCTGCCTTGCTTACACTCTTGATAAGCACACGTTGGTGTTTCCTAGCTGCCAGACAGCACAACAAAACAGTGCTGAGGGTTTGTGTGGAGAGGCTTCTGTTGCATCTGTTGGCCACGGTGGAATGGTTCTTCCTCAGGCTCAGTGGCAGAGCAGCACACAGGTGGATAAACTCACTAGTGAGGTGCTGGGACAAGCATGCACTGTTTCTCACTGACCGACAGGCTGCCAATTACATGGCAATCAGCAGAATAAATGTCTGAGATATGTTGCCTCCTCCCAACCATTTTGTGGTTTGGTCATTGTTCAGTATGGGCCAGTATGTCTCTCTCCAAGCTACCTTGATGTTTCATCTGTTAGTCTTAGTTATAGGGTGCTAGCTGTAGCTTTAAGGCTAAGGAACTCAGTCTTGTGCCACTGCCAACGTGACTCTTCATTTTCCTTCTCTCATCTCTCCCAGAGATCAAAAATAGCTGTCTATGAGAAAATGTGGTCATACATGAAGTCAGCCGAGCCCTCAGTGTTCACCAAAACAACGGCGGACGGGGTGGCAAGGGTGCGGAAGTCCAAGGGGAAGTTTGCCTTCCTACTGGAGTCCACGATGAACGAGTACATCGAGCAGCGCAAGCCCTGCGACACCATGAAAGTTGGCGGCAACCTGGATTCCAAGGGCTATGGTGTAGCAACCCCCAAAGGCTCAGCATTAAGGTGGGTGGAATAATATAACAATATCCATGTTGTTATAGTATTCCACCTACCCTGATGTATTGTGTTGTCATTTTCTTTCTTGTGGATTTTGAGGTAACTTTAAAGTTTAAAATCTTCAATATTCCATGGAGTTAAATAAGACGGTAAATTATGGTTTCGTTTATTTAATGCATCCATTCCTTTAGTGTTCTCTTCGTGTTGTCCTTTCTGATTGTTTGTTGCTGTTTTAATTTTACAGTTCAATGGCTTTTTCAATTTAAATGGTAAAAGCCGAGTTAACCTGCCATATGTGACGAATGTTAACTGCATGATGTGGTGTTCTTGTTACTTTTTTTCTCAAAGACGATTTCCCCATCCCGCACACTTCAGTTCTGAGCAAATGTTATCCTCCATGCCACCTTCCAATATTTAACCCTGTATTTGCTGTACAGACATTCTGATAGCTCCACGTTCTGTGAAATTTTAGCCAATTTGTCCTCTTGTGCTCCTTTTTTTATACGTGACGATTTCCTAAGCATTTGTGCATTTTTTTCTTACAAGTTATGTTTTATCGTTTCAAGAAATGCTGTTAACCTCGCAGTTTTAAAACTGAATGAACAAGGCCTCTTGGACAAATTGAAAAACAAATGGTGGTACGACAAAGGAGAGTGCGGCAGCGGGGGAGGTGACTCCAAGGTCAGCCTCAATGTCACCACAATCGGGTACCTTAGCAAAGAGTAATCGGCAAGGCTGTTATTTCACTTCTCAAGAAAAACAAACAAACAAACAAAACACAGATTAAAACCGTTTGAGTAATTGTGGTGGGGGAAAAAAAAAGCCATTTGCTTGCCCAGTAGCTCTTTCAAAGAAACGGTTTTATTTAGTGTCACCCACAGGCTTGGTCGAGCTTGGAAACCTTATTGAACTAACAGATAGTAAGTCCAGTATTGGTGGGACCTACACAGAGCAACTCAGTGCTTGTAACTGTACAAGGAACCAGTGATCATATCTGGCTGCCATGCTAACCCCTGAGTACAGGGCTTCAGTGCTTCTCCATGTTTTAGCTGTGATGCAGAGTGGTTTTTGAGAGGCTTATTTTACCACTAGCAGCTGAGCTAACACAAACTTGAAGGTGAACAGGCTCCCTTGTTCTTTGTTCTTTGGAAGAGAGGTCAAGCAAACCACTACCAGTACATACTGCTTTGCTAGCATGAACTGGTGCTCCCAGAGCACCTTGAAAGAACTCTAATCTCCAAAGAAGAGCTGCTTGGGTGGATCTGTAGCTCAGCAAAGGAAAAGAGTAGCTGCTCATCTAACTGCAGAATGGGATCAAGAGGTAAGTCTAGCAATTATCATAGCAGAGACATAATGCTAAGCAGAGATGGTAGCCACTCGTTAATGGTAAAACAATAGCAGCAATGGTAGTATGTAAGAAATTAGAGCTTGCAATAGGCAAAGATGAAAAAAGAGGTATGTTGCTTGTAGTGAGGAAGTTAATTGATTCATTAAACTGGAAATAAATCTTAAGGAAAATGTCACCTTTTGCATGCCATGGACCAGTATGCACACACCTGTGTGGGAGCCCTGCAGCTGCATTTGCTGTGCCTTGGATATAGTTCCAGATAAAAATCCTAGCCCCAGCGATGATAGTGACAGAATTGTCACTGCCTTCTGGTTCCTCCAGTCTTTCAGGCAGCCTTTACAGTAGCTAGACTTTCAAAGTTGCTTTTATGAGCTTGTGTATTGCAGAAGTTAGCCAGTAGGGTTTCACATTGCCAACCGTAGCCTCTAAAACTGCCAGTTTCTGCAGCCCTTAACCTAGTGAGGAGAAGCTGTAGCCAGAGCAGGCTGTGTACTACTGGTCACCTCAAGTACAGGAATTATCAATAAAATTAATTTAAAAGACATTGTTAGACTGAGAAGTACTGAGATTAATTTTCATAGTGACACTCTCCTACAGCTAGTAAAACCAGTTCCTTAAGGAACAATAACTCGTGCTCTCTCTTTATAAAAAGGCTTCAGCTTTGGTCCAAAATCAATAACAACAGTATTTTCAGTAAACTGCAATTTCAGACAATTACTGCAAATTACTGCTGCATTCTATTAATGAGAGTTACTTACAGTTGGCTATGTAGGAAGTTACTCAGCTACTCATTTCTGCTGTTAGCAAAAGCTGCTGTGTAGTAATAAAGGAAGGAAAAGCTCTTGGACTCAGCTTTGATAGCTGGAGGTCTGCAGTGCTCAGCAGCAACCTGGAGATGAGCACGAGCTCTTTAGCTCAGCTGCTCATCCTTCACATAACATTTTTATATAATGTTATACTTGCCAGTATATTAAATGTTTAATATTCTCCTGGGATCCAGCACTGCATTGTCTAATGCTGCCTCCATGAAAAAAAAAAAAACTCCTTTGTACAAACTAGCTTCAATGAACTTCGTTGCTTCAAGTTCATTGAATTAAACCCAGCCAACTAATGCTCACAGCCCTCAGGAAACTAAAAAGGACTTTTTAAATGGTCGCAATTAGGGCAGAGCCATCCTTCTATTTTTCCTTGTGCTGAAAGACCTTTTACAAAGAGCAGTACCATCTGTCAGCAAGCCCTTGGCCTTTGTCAGTAGACATTAAGACAGTGGAGTCAGGTGCCGTGATACTGTGGATAGGTATCCAGTGAAGAGGGAAGAGGAGCAAACACCAGGATGTGTGTTTTGCTGTTTAAATCCATGAGTCACAAAGCACTGTCTTTCCACAGTTTACCATAGCATGCTGTGATGAAGGGCCACTTGTTTGTTTGAGCTATAAGCAAAAACTCTCAGGGCAGGCGTCTCCAGGGAGGAGAATGTGGGTCGGAGAAGACCTACTGCAGGAGACTAAGGAAGGCAGGGAAGGGGGTTAGTTGTTCCTAAACACATTGTAAATCAAAGGTGTTTTTTGCTACCAAATGGCTTTTCTTTTGAGGTAGCATTTTGTAGGCATTGCATGCTGCAGGCTGCGATCCACAGCAGTACAGCAGACAGGCAGATGCCTCCTTGTCATTGCTCATTACCATTGAATTTAAGCAGTACTCCAGCCTTATGGAAGCCCCACTGCCCTCTCGGGGAAGACAAGACCTTGAGGTGTTGCCCTCAGGGTGCTATGACCCCAGCAGTCTCACTGACTTGTCTCTCCTCCCCATCCTCCCACCAGAACCTGGGTTACCCTGGGTTACTCTGTTCATTTCATTCCACCTCTCCAGTTAATTGTTTGTATGAACATGGCTTAATTTCTAAAGCGTATCAGAGGAGTTACTTCAAAACAGTTCTTTTTTTTTTCCATTAAAGGAAGTGGTACTGGGGCAACTAGGAAGAGCAGGGTGGTGAAGATGCCTCAGGTGAAGATACAGACCTTCCACTGCAGAACACAGGGTGGCATGGAGATCATTACTCACTTGGGGCAGTTCTCTCTACTGGCTAAGCTGAGGGACCACCTCTCTCAGCTTTACCAGTAGAGACCCAGGCTTGGGAAATGACTGCCTCAAGTTTGTAATCAGCCTTTTCCTACTTAACTGCTAATAAGTTTTATGTAGCTGTGAGTTGTTGCAAACTGATGATGCCAATTTCTTAGCTGAATTCCTCTGTGTGGTCTGATGTTCTAGCTTGTGCTGAAGGCCAGAGGTAAGTATGGAGCCTGTTGGCTTGTGCCAGTGCTCACCGTTGTACCGAAAAAGACCCAGTTGCTCAGGAAATGCTGTCCCACGTCCACTCTCCCTGCAGTTAGCACGCAGTTCACCTGTGTCTGGAGATGAATGATTCTGAGCTGTGAGTTCACCTCTTCCAGTGCATCTGCATCACCACTGGAAAATTAAACAGTGACTTCTTCAACTTTCTCAAGGATGCAGTCTTACAACAGGAAAAAGGAAAAGGCATTCAACTGGCTTCCTGCAAGGTTTTTAATCTGTTTGGTTACACAAACTGTAAGTCCTGGGGTCCACTGGTAATTTAAGACCAAAGAAACTGCTCTGGTTTAATGAGATGGTTTTAAAGGCCTCAGATGACATATGCCTCATTTTCAGTGCTACCAGTATATGCCAGTGCTGGTGTGGAGTAGAGGATGCCAGTCTGCCCTGCAGCAGCTTGGCTGTTGGTGCTGCCCTGGTGAAGGGAGTTTTCCCTATTTCAGTAGTGGTCCTTATTTAAGAAGTCTGAAGGCAAGCGTGCTCCATCCATACATAATTTGTCTGTGATGCATGTTGATACATGTGGGCTGATTTGTCTGATGCAGGCACTCTGGTACATACATCAAAACTTGTTCTCTTAGGTCTCCTGACTGAGTGTGAATTTAGTTTCATCAGTTGGCTTCATGGCAAAATTATACTGTCTCCAAAATCTCTTCTACATGTGAGCTGAGTTCTCAATCATGAGAGAATGCTAAATAGCAGTTATATAAAAGCTGTATTACAGGAAATATGTTACAGTGTATTACAAGTTTGGAAATTATTTTGTTTATTATACGGTCCTATCATCTCAGAGCTGAGTGATGGCTGAATAGGAATTTAACAAGAAAAGACAAAGGGGGCTGCAGACAGGGGTAGCAGACTGGGTGACTTAAGTGAAACTAATTATCCAGTGGCATAGGAGCCATTTTCTGCTGAGATAAATTTCTGTAGTTCTGCTGTTGATACATTTCTCATATTCTTATACTTTCGTGGTAGCATTTCACAGCAACTGACACAGAAGGAGAATATCTGAATGCAGCATCTCACCAACTCCATATGCCAAGATTCCTTGTTAATTATTTGACTTCATTTATTTAATATATGCTTCTTTTTTTTTTTTTAGGCTGATATCTCTTTTGCAGTACACCTGTGAAATGACACCCAATGCAATACTACTTCATCTTCCAGCTGTTTCTTTCTAATCACAGGATTACTTCTCTGGCATGCTAGTTGAGCTCTGCCTTCAGAGCTGTGCTCCATAAAGCATCACATTCCAAAGCCCTCCCGAGCTGTGAATGTGACCATTAGCAGATGGGATCTGTTGCCCCTTTTTCTCTGTGCTATTTTGCTTTGGTGCATTTTCAGCACAGCCGTTAGCATTTGCAGCATAATTTTTTTTAAGTGGCATATTTTTAGATGAAATCTGTTATGCATTATTTTAGATGGTACCTGACATCCAAAGAGCACCACTGCCAAGAGTGTTGTACCTTAAAGGGAACATTTGGGGAAATGGTTATCTTCAAAAGATGGAGCACAGTTTATTTGAGCAATTTGTTTGAAATTATGTTCATCAGCATGAATTTACCTGCCACCCATTCTATAGGCCTAGGTTATGAGCTGGAAAGAGAGAAAATGGCCGGTGAGAGCCAGCAATAGCAGCACAGAGCTAATTCATGCTGAGAGCTGGGAAAGTAATACTAAATTACTGTACTGAGCAAATTGGTGACAAAGCGAAATAATACTGTTAAAGAAAGATGGCAGAATATTTGTTTAATTGACAGCTATTACTTTGTAGCATATTAGAAAATAATAGTGTGCATGTTATGTGCCAATAATGAAGTCTTAATGCTCTAGATGTTCGTCAGAGCATCTCACTTAGAGCATTGCCAAGAAGGGCAGAGAGCCTGCTCCACTGTGTGGAAGTGTCTGAGCTGTTGTGCACGTTGTTTGAGGGTATCTTCTTGGGAATGTATCCAGGAGACTCAACAAGAACTTGGGATGAGCACATGGCCCAGGCTGGGAAGGAACTGGTGGAGTCAGGGCTGGCATCTAAGAACTGGGAATCATTTTAGTTTGCCTCTTTCCCCTTTGCTACCTTGACAAAGCTGGGTCTGGGTGTGGAAGGAAACATGCTTGTGCTATGTCAGTCATGGCAGAGCTGGGCCCCAAGCAATGACTCTCTGTCCCAGCTTCACGGCCACAAGAAATCTGGGAGGAAGACCTGTGACTCATGCACCAGTTTCGATAATACCTGTGGTATCATCGAAGCAGTTACTTTCCATACATTTTTGGCATGAGTCATCCTGCATTGTAAGCCTCAGCACAGGAAGAGTGGAGGCAGAGCTCCTTGGGACTGGAAAAGCAAAAAGGAAAGCCAGCAGCTTGAAGCGGGGATCCCAGCAACAGAAGCGTGGCCCTTCCTTTGAACATCTCCCTGGGGGTCTGGGCTTGGCTGTTTCCTCTTTAATAGTAACTGCTGTCACTTAACATACAAAGGGAGAAGTAAATGCCTTTCTTCTTCTTCTTCTTCAAAGTGATTCTAACGTTTCAACACTGAGCTCACGTGGATGCAGGCACTTGCACTGCTCTGGTGGATTTCTCTGTGCCCCCTGGCACTGCATTCGTGGTTCAGATGTCTCTAGCTTTATACCAGCAATGTTCTCTGAATGTCTTACATAGCCTTCGGACTATGCAGCACCTACCTGCACCCTGCTGAAGAGCCCAAGAGCAGGAGCCACAGAGGAAGTCATCCCAGGAGGAAAATAAATTATAGAAGACAAGGGGGGAAATGGATGTGTCTAGAGGCAAGAGAAAGAGAAGGTGAGGGGATAGCCTGCGTGCAAGGTAAGTTGAGTCTCTTGCTGATATCCACCCAGGTTAGCAAGGTTTGAGACAACAACAGGAGAGATCCACTTTGCATTTTCAGTTATCATAGCCTTGAGAATGACATTATGCACCTGCCCACCCTTACTGTTCCTCCCTGTAGCTCTTTCTCCCACCTCCTCACCACATCTGTAGCTCAAGTCCTGGGCACCGCTGTAAATGAACTGCAGTGACTTGTTATGGCTTGCAGTTGCTAATTCAATAGGCACCTTTTATCACATTAGCACTCAGCACTTCTATTCAATTATGATCCTGTTAGTAGAGAGTTGAATTTGTTTGAGCTACATTTATGAAACATATAAATACACTTTCCTAGAGACAGTTGTGGCTGCCAAACATAGGCTGTAAACTACCCAGAGTGAAAGAACTTGCAGTTCTCTGCTGGTAACCCGCCTGGCTCTACGCAGGTGTATTCAGAGTGTGTGTAGGTGTTGCAATGGCATCACGCACCTATGTCTCCCAGTTGCAGCAAATACAGCATCAGCTGAAACACGTGAATTTAAGATGCAAACCTAGTCACCACAAGGAAAAAACCTACAAATCCCCCAGGGATACAGTGGTCACTCCAACCTGCCTCTAAGAGAAATGGCAAGAAACCGTGCAGTGACCAAAAGGAGACTAGGTATGGAATAACAGTATTGAAAACTAGAACAAAGATCTGTTATGAAGACCTGTCTCAGCTACTAAATACTCAGCAGCAACTGGGAAAAAAACCCACATGTCTCGATGGATGATCTGCATAGCACTCAAATGATCATTGCAAATCTGTGTTCAGCAGCTTTGCAAAGCCTCTTCTTTGGAAGCATTTGCCATCAGAGCAGAAGTGACAGCCAGTGTGCCTGTGCAGGGGTCACTAATGCCCACAGGACTGAAGTAGTGCCTGCAGGATGTCATGCCCTGGCACTACGTCTGGAGAAGCCACCTCCTGTCTCCATCTCCCACAGTTACTGGCAATATGAAAACTACATTGCGTGGTTTTTCACAGACAAGGTTTTCATCATCCTGTGACACCCTTCAGCACCAAAAGCCACAAAAAAGGCAAAATGTGCAGTGAGCTCCTCAAGAACAGTCCCAAACAGCCATTGGCAATGGCCCCAGACAAGTCCACAGTCAGTGCTGGTAGCTGGGAAGCAGCAGTCCCAGGGTGATGCTTACCAGCACCTAGGGCCTTGAGCAAAGGCAACTGCTTCTGGCTCTGCTATAGAGAAAAAACAACATCCTTCTGCTGGAGGATTTATCACTGTGCCCAGTGCTTCCAAGTGCTATCTCAGCCACAGACATGCAGTGTATTTCTTAGGTAGTTAGGGGATATATGGGGCTTGAGGCATCGAGTTTTAACCTTCATGTTTTGAAAGCTCTTTGTCTTTTCAAACTAGATGGCTTTCACTTTTATCCCTTCCTTTGCCCACCCATAAGGAATTTCAATCCCTCAAACGTTAAATCTTGTAGATGTGCAACTGCTGGTAACACACAGGGCAGGGACAAGTGGTGCAGGTCTGAAATGGTAGCAAAAAGCAACCAGATGTTAATTTTTTAAAGAAGAAATGCCTGCTGCTTTTCCCCCAGATATTAAATGTTCGTTGTGAATTACAGACAATCACTTTTTGAGGCAGAAGGCAATAAACAGGAACAGTAAGTGACCATCTGCTTTTAAGCATGTATTTTCAGAGCTCTGTGAGTCCTGCTTAAAGTACCGAGTAGCTGTGGTCTTCTTTAAACGAACATGGAGGTTTAATAATGAGCCCATTTCCGTACTAATTCTTTTGCATCCCTCGTGCATCGTTGCGTAGCCAAACATGAAGTTTTGGCACAGAGTCATTGCTGGGTTGGTAAATTATGACAGGCAGATAGAAATGATCTCAGAAAGAGCAGAGGATTTGGACAATGCGTTCACCCACAGGTTTGGTAGCTAGTCAGAAGTTATTTCAGTAACAAGATCTGACAAAAAGTCCACTCAATAGTTACAGATCAGGCTGGGATTTATAGAGCTTGGGGGAATAAAGTGCTTTATTTCATTTAGATGGGTCTTTAACCTCAAGCAATGCCCTCTAGAGAATAATGCTGGATGTGGTATCTCTTCCTGAGTTGTTTCTATCTTTATATTTTAATGATACTAAGGTGGTTGTTAGTGAGATTTTTATGGTGTCCTGTCAAATTAAGCGGAGTGCCCAGGCTTGATTTCTGCATTGTCAGTGCTCTGTGCTGCTGCACATCTCTGTGGGCCATCTCAGGGACATGGCAATGGGCCACTTGTCTTCTGGCCTGCTCATCTACAGCAAGCAAGACTACAGGCTCTGTTAGCATCAACTCCCCCTCCACCCATCAGAGCTGAGCAGGGAGCGCTGGCAGTTCAGCATGGTACTTGGTTTGGGGGGTTGCTCTGTAGTGCCTCATGTATGGGGCTGAAATCTCAGCCTGAAGCAGTGGTGCAGTAGTCATTCAGGGTCATTCTTCCTGTCCTGTTCAGATATTTACTTCTCAGACCATGGTAGAGGTGGCAGGCACTTCACATGTGTCAGCAGCAAGTCTCCCACACTACTTCTCCTGAAGTTAGTGGAGATTTTCCACTGATACCAACAGTAACAATTAGTGCTGTGTTTTCAGCAGTTTCACCCCAGAGGATTTTAGGAACCATTTTGAATTAAGAAAGTGCACTTGCCTTTCCTCTGACACTGTGAAGTGGGTTTGAGAAACCAAAGCATTTCACATCTAAACTCTGACATTATGGCATTGTTGGTTGAGTTGCGCTGACATCAGCAATCCCAGGGGTACTCCAACCAGTAAGGACTCCTTTGGTCATAAGAAACAAGAGAAAAATAATTCCTGCTGCAGAAGTGAGAGTGCTCAGATGCCTAAATTGCAGGGCTTAACTAAAAATGACAGGGATTAAAACCAGAACAAGTAAAAAAAAAAATAACCAAGACTTGGTTCCACCATGGACTTTCACCTTCTTCACATCACAGGGATCTGGATGGGAAAGTGAAGAGCCCTTTGCAGAGGTTGCAGCTCTTGGTCTGATGCAGTGCACTGGCTCTGAGGGTGAAGGATGTCACACTTCATTTGTCTTGTGATCTTCGGAGGGATGGATTTACCAGAAACCTGTGGCTTTTTGTTGCTCTAATCCCACAAATCAGCAATAAGCATGGCCCAGCCAGATATTAGACCAGATTTACAGCTGTCCTGTGCCTCGATGGTGTGCCACAGCCAGAACCCAGGGATGTCTTTGGTGCTGTGATTTTGCTTCCCATGAAGTACTCAAGTGACCAGTGCCAGGTACACTGAAACACAAACAGCTTTGCTGTAAATACCACATCCTGCTTCTCATTTCCAGCACGCTTCTGCAACCAGAATTATTTGGCACCTGATGTTAAACTGATGGGGGAAATATGAAAAAGGCACATTAGTGACCATACAGGATTTCCCTTTGTGGCAGATGCAGTATTAAGCACATCAGGAACTCTTGTCTCTGACCTTCTAGCCAGAACTGTTAGCAATGGACAGACCTTCTGCTGCCGATGTTTGCCATACTTTTGCAGCCAGTATCCATCTGCTTTGTGAGGAGAATCCTTGTTGCTACTGGTCTTAAATTTCTGATCTTCATCACTCAGCAAACTGTCCCTGGGTGAGACGGCATACATCCCTCCCTGGTGCCACTGGGGATGCAGATATCCTGCCCACATAGCACTGCAGAATTCAGCCAGTCCTCCAGCCTGGGGATTGCTTGTGAAAGCAATGGAGCTGCAGTAGCTGGAGATCATGTCCAGTGGTTGGCATCCTTCTGAGCAGGCCAGACAACCGGGCATCCCTCCCTGGACTGGAATCCTGATCAGCTTTTCTGCAATTGTTCTTTGCTATCTTGAGCCTCAGCCCTGGGCACAGGTGAAGAAAGGATGTTTTCAGGACCAGAGAGGAGTTTGCACTGCTAATGTTTCAAAGAAAGGAAAAATCATCCTTTGCAATGATCTCGCCGGGAAAGTGGTGGAGTTCCCAACATTGGACACTTTCCAGATTCAGCTGAAAAAAAATACTGAGCTATCCTGTCTGCTCCCTTCTTTTGCCAGATGATCCTTGAGGTCCCTTCCAACCTGGTATGCTATTATTCTGTGTTATTCTGGTCTTTCTTCAAGTTCCTAAGTGATTTATTCACCCTCTACTACCAAAAAGGCTGCATTTGGACTCTCAAGATGCTGCAATCAACAGTATTTAGTGTACACTAAATATGCTATGGAACATCAGAAACCGAATGGTGATAGCTGGAGGACCACCTTTAGTTTTTCAAACCCAGGTGGAGAAAGCTTCCATTCAGCCCTTGGGCAGCCCCACTTCCTGGGAGATACAGTGCAACCCATGCACTGACCAGCCAGTCCCACACAACACCAAGGAAGCCCTAATTAGTGTTGTGAAGAGCCTTTATTTGTTACACTTTTCCTATGCAACAAAAGCTGCAAATTGAATGAAATTCAACAAGGACAAGGGTAGAGTCTCGCACGTGGGAAGGAACAAGCCTAGGTATCAGTATAGGTTGGAGACTGACGTGTTTGAAGGCAGTGAAGGGGAAAAGGATTTGAAGGTCCTAGTTGATGGGAGGTTGACCATGAGCCATCAGTGTGCTCTGGTGGCTAGGAGGGCCAGTGCCATTCTGGGGTGTGTTAGAAGGGATACGGCTAGTAGGTCGAGAGACGTTCTCCTGCCCCTCTACTCTGCCCAGGTGAGGCCACATCTGGAGTACTGGGTTCAGTTCTGGGCCCCCCAGTTCAAGAGGGACATAGAACTGCTTGAGAGTGTCTATAGCAGAGCCACAAAGATGATTAAGGGAATGTAACATCTCTTACAAGGAGAGACTGAGGGAGCTGGGGCTCTGCTGCTTGGAGGAGACTGAGAGGTGACCTCATCAATGTTTATAAATATGTAAAGGGTGGGTGCCAGGAGGCTGGAGCCAGGCTCTGCTGGGTGATGCCCAATGACAGGACAAGGGGCAATGGGTGGAAGCTGAGGCATTGGAAGTTTCATTTAAACATGAGGAGAATTTTTTTTCCCTGTGAAGGTGACAGAACACTGCAACAGGATGCCCAGGGGGGTTGTGGAGTCTCCCTCTCTGGAGATAGTCAAAACCCTCCTGGATGAGTTCCTGTGTGATCTGGTAGAGGTGATCCTGCTCTGGCAGAGGGGCTGGACCAGATGATCTTTCAAAGTCCCTTCCAGCCCCTGACATTCTATGACTCTGTGCTTTCTGAAAGATTGCTTCTAAAAAGTCTTAATTCTGATCAAAGGTTGATCTGGTTTGAGGGAACCCTGTGCTGTCTGCCATGTTCATTCAGTCTCCTTGGCAATGACTGGATTTGGTATAACATTTATATTACATCCATTAGAGCACAGCATGGAATGTCAGTTAGCTAAAGCTGTTACAATCACCACTTAAATCTTTATCGATTGCAAGTAGCAAATATAACTACGGTGTCACCAAGGCTTACGCCACTCGAGAACTGGTTACATGAAGCAGATGGAAGTCTACAGGTTATTGGGTGAGATTTTTGAGTCCTTAAATGACCTTTTTTACTCCTAAGTCTCACCTACAATGATCCCTGACTCTTCTCTACATCACATCCTGTGACTTGTGAGGACAAATCCAAACCCTGACTACAAAGCCTACTAGCATAAGTACATCCTGTCACTCATTCCTGGAAAATGGCCCTTTGCTGGCAAGATCAGAATGTTCTTTGCATAAATTAACAGTATTTTTCCAAGGATCTGCTCAGAACCTTCTCCACAGTCTGAGTTTATTCAGGGAAGGGTCTTGTTTACAGCACCAGTTCATAAACATGATGGCCAGTAACCGGAGTCAGGGAGAAAAAGAATGGCATGGCCAGCTTTTGCAGCTGTATGCAGGACTTCAGCCTGCTGAGTCTATTTCTTAAGCTGGAGAAAGCTAGAGTGATAGCACAAGGTGAAATACCTGGTTTAAGGTTATCTTAATTTATACATGTGCAGGTGAAAACATGCAAATGAACCTAGAAAGTCATTAATCAAATTTAAAACCTGTTGCAGTTTATAATTTGAGAGAGATAGAAGTTACACCTTCTCATAGTTGTAACAATTTGTTGATAATTAATTAACTTCTACTTCAAACTTGTTCTAGCCAGAAAGAAGTATTATAGTACTACCAGTTTTCTCACTGGAGATAAAAATTACTGCAACGAGCCTGAAACTGGTGCTGTGGTGAGAGGAGGCAGGACAAGAAGTCCGTCGGACAAGGTTATGGTGTCTCAGGGACAGAGAAGATAAGAAAGAGATAATGAAACAGAAATGTAATAGATGCTCTACAAAGAGCCTATAGCAGCTGGCTCTTCTAAGGGATGAGCTCACTTATTAGCATGGGGAACATACTCACTCTGGAAGCAATGCTGTATTTTATGCATGATGACCTTCAGAACAAAGTGCTGTAGCAATTCGTGAGCATGGAGGGTGTGGTGGGCAGGATTTCTGAACTGAACACAAAGCTTTGGGAATCTAGTTTAGGGGTGAGATTTCAATGAGTGAATACGTATCATTCTTCAAAAATCAGTTCATTCTGTCAGTATCATACGCTCACCTGGGATACCAGCACAAAGGGTTTCAGCAGGGCTTTTAGGATTGCTGTCCTGAGCCAAGAGGGAATGAAATACAGAAGGAAGGAGGCCACAGCGACAAAAGGAAAAGGAGGTTCCCTTTGAGATGGTGCCAAAGTCTTGGGAAGAGTCTGGCACGGCTTGTTTTCTAGCAGTAACTGGCTGAACAGGGGAAGGTAATGCTGCCAGCACCCAAGCAATGTCTTCTAACAGGGAAGCAGAGAAACCAAACTGCTGAAACACCAATAAAACCCACCTCTGTCTCAGGTGTAAAATCATGTTTGCAACAGACTCTGATGAAGTGAAGCCTATGAGAATAGATGGGCACCAATATCATGCTTCTCTTAAATAAATCAGCTATAGCAAATGGCTTAATTTTCCACTGGGGCCAATACCGTGCAGTATGAGGCCCCTGGTACTGTTTCTCTAGACTAAAATCTTCTAGTCAGTTGTAGATGTCAGCAAAAAACACAAAATATTTGCTAGCACAGCTTGGTAAAGCTGCCCAATAGATCCAACCTCATGTGGTTAAGCCTGCATCAGCCAAACATACTACATCTGGGTGAAAAAAGCACAGGCAAATTAACCAAAAAAATCTTCTGTTATGGTGAGGAAGAAAAACACTGCAAGTTTCTGTCTGGGAATACTGTTCTGTGACATCAGGGATGCTGACATCTCCATTCTAACTGCCTCAGCTTCTTTTCTTGGGACTACAGAGCACAAGAGAGCACAAGCTCTCAAACCTCTCAGCATTTTACTTTGATAAAAGCAACCAAACTACTAGAGAGCTGGACCGAAAACCACACGGGGAGAGATGAAAAAGAATCCTGTTATAAATTAAAGGCAGAAGAAAAACAACTGCAGCCACCCGGGAAAGGGCTGAGGACCTCATAGGATATCCTGTACAGATCTACAGCAACCTAATTAAAAACGCAGCTGGAAAGCACAACATTATCCTAGAGAAGAGATGAGGAAGTGAAAATCTTTTCAAAGACCTTGAAACTGAGCAAATGATCTTCTGAGCTCATTTTGGGATGACACAGGTGGCTGAGGAGGCAGGTGGGTAGCTGTGACAGAGTCTTCTCTACACTTTCTTCCGTAACAGCAATCAAAACACTTTGAAGCTTGGTAGCCTTCAACCTACCAGTGCAGGCAGGGTGCTGGTGCTGCCCAAGGGCCTTATTTGGGATGAGCTGAGCTCAAAGCCAAGGCATGGCACAGAGGGTTTGCATACAATGGGCACTGCTGAGCATTCTGAGAAAAATACCGTGATCCAGACATGATCCTTCTGCACCTCCATCAGGATCTTGGCCGAAGTCATACCTGGCTCTAACTATTAAGCTGATCAAGGCTAACTGGAGATGAGCAACTCAAAACGTACCAGCAGCCAGGCTCACTTCGCAATATATTCATGGGAATTAGGGCACTGAGGAGTTCATCCCACACAGCTCCCACTGCATCCCCATGGGTGAAGCCCTGGACTGGAGGCTGCAGAAGCAATGGTCTTCCTCCCACAGCAAAGTTGCTCAAACCCTGCTGCTGCACAAGGCAGCTCACTCAGGCAAATCCCCAGGACACCTGCTTGCTGGAAGGACAGTCCAGCCTCTGCTTCAGGTAAAGAAGACATGTCAAGACTCCTTCACAGACACGAGAAAATGGCCTCAAATTGTGCAAGAGAAGGTTTACGTTGGCTATTAGGAAAAACTTCACCAAAACTACCACTGGAACGGGCTGCCCAGGGAGATGGTGGAGTCCCCATCCCTAGAGGTATGTAGAAGCCAGGTATACATGGTGCTGAGGGACATGGTTTAATGGTGACCTGGCAGTGCTGGGTTAATGGCTGGACTCAACAATCTTAAAGGTCTCTTCCAACCAAAATGGTTCTATGATTCTCTGATTCTGTCAGGCTTTCCTCCCCCAGTCTCTCCTTTGAAAGCCTGCCCATCTCATACCAGCCTCGAGCATACAGCCCTATGCCAGACAGGATGACTGACAGCCCCCCACACTCCCCAGCACCGGAGCAGCCGCAGCGTGGTGACAGCTCTGGGACAGATGGACAGAGCAAATCACCACTTTCTCACCCAGGCTGTGGTATTGCAGTGCCTCACCTGACAAATAAGGCCATGACAAACTATAGTGAAAACCCCAGTTCAGGCAAATTCCCATCTGTTTAGTTAAGATAATTTTAGTTTACTACATTTTTTTCTCCTTTTGGCAGTTGCGTGTGCGCAATTAACTGCAATCTTGGCTTCGGAAAAAAAAATAAAGCACCCTAATTAGCATGTTAAGCCTTCTCATTTCCCAATACTGTATAATGTTGTGAAAGCTAATCTATAATGTATTGGATGTTATGCAAATTCTCTGTACTCCATATGGGGTTTATAAAGGCATGCAAATTAAAAATAGTGTTTGGAAAAGGACTGGGGGGAGGGGAAAATTTGCACAATAAAATATGTGGGTAGGAGAAAAGGTGTTTATAACCTTCTCCCTATTGTTCCTGTATTCTCAGCTGCACAGTGCTTTTCAAAGCAGAGAGATGTATTGCATAAAATCTCTTCCAACTGGATGGCTTTTAAATGAAATTTAAAATGAGAGCACTGTTCTCTAAGCAGTAACACACAGCACTCTCTGCTGGGCCTTGTAACAGGAGGGTAAAGGCACTCAGCTTCCCCTGCCTCACAATACAATTGCATGTGGCATCTTGTAATGTATTTGCCCAGATGACAGTAAGGACTTTGGCTCAGTGCAGCTGTCCAGGAGCGTCCACAGACAGGTTTGTGGCCAGGACCTGGCCAGCCTCCATCAGCATGAATCAATAGGGCAGGCTCCCTACCTGTAACGCCCAGAGTGTTTGCAAGCTGTGATCCACTTGATATTTTATAGCCCTCTCTGTAGGTGGATACCAGCATAGCTGCCACACAGCTGGTTTTTTACCGTGCTGCCAGCTCCTGGTGGACAGGCTCCATGCTGGCTGCCAGTGCCAAGCCAGCAAACATGTCCTGTCTCGCGTGGCTTGTTGCTGCTGCCCGTCAGCTGTGTCCAGCTGAGCGCATACAGCCTTTGCTGATTGATACTTAATTAGATTACAGCTGCTGCTTAAAAATAACCATTTTACAAAAATAAAATCTTGGCTGCTGTCAAACTGAGCTCGCTGCAGACCAGGAAGGGTGGTGTAGCCTCTGCCCGGCTAGCCAGGAAGCTCTGCCAGAGTGGCCAGTGCCAGCACTGCAGCCACTGGGACCAGTGGGTCTCCCCACCTCAATGGCTTTTCTCTGCTTTTGCCCTGCTTGCTAAGTGCAGTAATGCCAACAAGCTGGGTCACATTGGTGCAGCCTCTGGGACATTCAGCTCAAGAGCTCTTGAACATGCTCATTCTTTTCATGGTACCCCACGATCACCCTGGACTCAGCTGAGCACAATCTGTTCATTGCTCCATGGGCTGCTACCCTCTACAGTGGCACCTGCTGCCCACTGATCTCCTGAAGGGCACACAGTAACACCTCTAAGGTGTTACTGTGAGGCAGCAGGTCTCATTGCCATCTTGGAGGCATCTTCTTGGCAGATGAGGGAATGGTGCTTTTCCTCTCCAGCTGCTTTCCTTTAGTATATGCCTGCCGCAGCAGCAGGCCTCAGCTGCTTTTGCTGCTTTGGGGCTGTGGTCCTTCCCAGTCTGTGCACATTTCCCTAATTTCTGACATGTAATTAAGATTTTAATTAAGGTGTTTGATATATGTCATGCTGCTCTTTCTCCTGGGTCTCTTCCTCTGTGCAGAGTCAGGCACTTTGGGCCAGGGCAGGAAAAAGGCAGGGAGCAGCAAGAGCAAGAAGTGAGGCTGGCAAAGGGTTGGGCATGGGCTGGCCTCTTGTGTCTCCTCTGCTGACAGCAGGTGTAGGTAGACCCTCAGCAGGGCATGTCATGTGGGGCTGCCTGCTGTTATCCCATGCAAAGAGGTACATCATTGCTGAGGAAAAGGACCCGTCCGTTTCCTCCCCACTATCTGCCCTGCACAGCCACTGAATAAGAATGTTGGAGCAGGAGGAACTGAAGATGTCCCTCATGGAGGGAGCTTGTCTTATGGGAAAAAAAAAAACAACAGGACATCACACAAGGAAATGGAAATGACAAAACCCAACTGAGGGCTCCTCAAGTGCTTCTTTCCTACAGGGAATGGATGAACGGGCTCAGGTCCTTCTAGCAGCAGCACGGACAGCAGCTCCCTTCATCCTGCCAGAGTTTCCCACTCTGGGCACTGTCAGCCCATGTTTCCATGATCACTAATCTGTTCTATAAAGGTCTGCATTTACTTCTTTTCTGCTACAGTTTCCTGGACCGGCGGACTTGGGGAACGCAGCAGCTCCAGGGGAGAGCAGCTGCCTATGCGATGCCACCGAGCACAGCCCCTGCAGCCACAACTGCTGGAGCTGGAAAAGCCACTGCTGGCAGGGAAGGAGCCGTGAGGGCTAGCAACACTTCCCTTCGTGCCACTCAGCCTGGGGTTTTGCTTTGCAGATGTGCACACACACAGAGAGACATGCACACACACTCCCCCAGAGCGGGGATCTGTCAGGGGTCTGGAGCCGCAACTGTTCATTAGTGGGACTTGCTGTCTGTTAGTGCAATGTGAGAGGTCCTGCTGGATCAAACCCATCTTGAGCCGTAAAGCTACTGTGAGTGCCTGTGACTGTGCCAAACTGGGGAATTGGCCTTGCTTTGTTTCTTCTGTGTTCATTTAACAGTGGGTGCCGATTACTCGAAGCGATATGGGCAGGACCTGGTAATATAGAGTTGCTCTAGCGTTAACTTAAGGGGATGATCCAGTTGCCTGCAGTGTAAATACTTTGTGGCCAGGAACCCTGCTTTATCGCTTTGTATAGTTTTAAAGTAGTTTAAAGATTGAATAACATAAAATAACATAATATAATGTTATTTATGTTATTTCCCACGTGAAGAACTCCTGTAAACCTTGCAGTATTGAAACTCAGTGAACAAGGCATCTTAGACAAGCTGAAAAACAAATGGTGGTACGATAAGGGTGAATGTGGAGCCAAGGACTCCGGAAGTAAGGTCAGTCCCTGAAGGTCTTTTTGTACTGATTAGCAATCACATTTTGACCCACTGTTTGTTTATACAAAGAATGACTTTCAAAAGTTGATATTTACATTTTGAAGGTTGAAAGAAAAGAATAGGAAAAGAAACCAATTTAGTGTCTGAACGTGACAGCATTTTTCTTTTATGCAGTGGCAGACAGTAGTTGTAAGTATGTTTGACTACTTGAGTATTTTGCTAAAAAAAATATGGAAAGGGGAGCCCCCAAAGCCTCCCAAGCTGGTATCTTCTTTGAAATGTGCAGGTTTCAGCACAGCCCATATGTATTATTCAGGCCAGCATCTTCTTTTTTGTTGTTGTTGTTTGGGGTTTTTAGTTTTATTGAAAAAAACCAGCCTTTTTGTTTCAAAATTGGGACTTCTTAGATTCTCTACATGTCAGTTTGGGAAATGGTCACCTGCTTGCCAAGGGTGGCCAACTTCAGAACAGAGCCATGCTGAGGAAAAAAAACACCCTTCCTGCCCTATTTCCCAGTTCAGTTTGAAATTTGCTTGATTTTTATAAACAAAAAAAAATTCCAGAAATAGCACTGATAATGCACTACATAAATATTATATATATTCTTTTTTATTATGCTTTGAGCCATTTTGCTGCTGTACTGCCCTGTCCCACACCAGCCATGCTGCAGGGGCTGGTAAGCCTCCAGCATCTCCCCAGGTAGGTCCACTGCAGACCACAGTGGAGATCCCACCTCTGTGGTGACAAGGTCGATCAACTCAATGATAGCTGTGCACTTAAACTGCAGAAAATATTTGTTTACACCACTCAGTTAAAAGAAAATGCAGAGAAATTTGATTTTTTTTTTTAATGCTTACAAAGCCATTGATGGGAAGAATACTGTAGAAGTGCTGGGCTTTTTGGAGTGAAAGACATTTTCAAAGGTACCAAGAGGAGGAGAAATCCAGCTCCAGCAAAAATCAGTTGCAGTCGAGTGGCTAACTCCCCTGGTACCTTTGGAAGTGCTCTCTATAATCATTCAAACAGAAAACTGTAATTTGGAAGCACCCTCTCAGTGTCAGAGGACAATTTCAAGTTCCATCGAAGCCAATAATAAAAATGTATTTATTTCAGCTGGACTGGAAGTCACTTACGGCATAAACCTGTAGCCGCTGTATGAGATAAATTTGGGATTGGGGGAACATATGACTATATACCAGCTACAGAAGGAAACTGTAATTGAAACGAGGTGTAAATTAGTCATATCATCAGTTGTTTAAATGGCAGCCTGTTTGCTACAACTGCATCTTTCCCAGCTGCCTGTGAAATGCAGACACTTACAAGGTAGATCATGTTTTATTCTGTCTATGTGCAAGTTTTGCTGTCCCTGGAGACACTCCTAAATGAAGCTCTGTCAGCAAGCATCTTCCCTCAGCACAGCCCCTTGCTACGGGTTGCTCAGCTATCTGCCCATCCAGCTGGGCTGGTGTGGCAAGGCAAGGTACAGCACAGCATGGCACAGCGTGGTATGGCAGCCCATACAGGAACCATGTCCTGCCCCTGCCAGCAGTGATTTCTGCACACAGCCAGCCAGTCTATGCAGCAGCAAAAGGGTTGCAGCACTATTTAATGTGGTTAGAGAATCCTGATTGAAATAATCCAAGCCTTTCCCCCCACCTGACATGTACTGAAGGGAGGTGAACCCTGGCCAGCACTTTTTGCAGCATTACAGTGACTGTGTTCTTTTCAGTAACTCCCTCAGTCACTGAAGGTGCTAGTTTAGCTTAGGGCTCTGCTGCTTGACCTTTAGGTAACTGACCACCTTCCTAGGGTGTTTGTTGTTTTGTTTTTTTTAATCCCCTAACTGTTGAAATGCAGGTAGAGAAGCTTAGCAGCATCTCGGTAATTTCATCTATATTCACCAACACCAGGTGTGTAGTGGTTTGGGTTTTTCTTGTTCTGTTTTCGTAATGGCCTTCTGTAAAACCTGCTTTCCCTGTCAGAGCTTTCCCAAGGTGACTTCCCCATCAAAGATGCTCAGCCATAGACAAGTTTACTCTGGGACACTGAAGGCCTTGGGGAAGTCAGTGGCCACAAAAAATCTCATTGCCTTGGAGTCAGCCAGGGTTTCACCCACCAAAGGGTGAGAGACAGATCAGCTACTGCCCTGGGCTTCCAAGGCCGGGGGGGACAGCACTGATCCGACAGTGGGACACTAAACGCCATGAGTGCAGTTATCCCAGCTAGGGCTAAAAGTGCAAAGTAGCTTGTTGTGTCTGTCTGCTCCTCACAGCCAAACTAACGGTGTGGCTCATTTCTCTTAGGACAAGACCAGTGCTCTGAGCCTGAGCAATGTTGCTGGGGTTTTCTATATCCTTGTCGGAGGCCTTGGGCTGGCCATGATGGTGGCACTGATCGAGTTCTGCTACAAGTCACGGGCTGAGTCCAAGCGAATGAAACTCACCAAGAACACACAGAACTTCAAACCTGCCCCTGCCACCAACACCCAGAATTATGCTACCTACAGAGAAGGCTACAACGTGTACGGCACAGAAAGTGTGAAAATCTAGGGGTACGGCTGCGGGCCACGAGCTGAAACCCTCTGGGTTTTCTGTCTTTCTTGGGTTTTTTCAAGCTGTGTGTGATATTTTGGTGTGAACTGCTGCAGAAGGGCTTATGAAGCATCGTCTGGTGGCAGTCTCAGAGTAGAAATGATTTGTATCTCTTCCCTGAACAGCAGTAAGCTCGGTGCCACCCCACGTTAAAATCGGCGATGACCGGTTTCATGCTGAAGTAACTCCTATCTCCAGCATTGTGCTAGTTCAGCACAGATACAAATACTTCATTAATTGATTTTAAAATACTGCAATCAAAATTCAATCTCTCATGCTAGTGACCTCTTCCCATTTTGTTTTTTAAGCTATAATCAGGTCAGGTAAGTGCTTTGAGGAAGTTTCCAAGAAATCTACAATCTAGAACAAAACACATCTGCACCAGCAAAAAATATTTCCAAAGCATAAGAAGTAAGAGTTGAATTGTTGAAAAATGACCCTGGAAAAGCCTGGTTAGCCTATGGCCCACAGACTATGCCTCTCCCCAGGCTGAGTTTCCCTGCCTCTCGCTGCCTGCAGTGATGAAATCTTTCTGGTTTTATTGTAGATCATCAACCTGACAGCACGCAAGAGGAGAAGCAGCAGAGAATGTGGCTACTTCATGGATTCAGACCACGTGAGACAGTCATACTCTCTCCGAGGTGTCAGGCATGACACGTATTGATGATGGTGCAATGTACTTTTAATAGGAAAAACTGATATTTTTTCCTTCAGTGCCTTATGGAAGACTCTGAGACTCACAACAATGCAAACCATCACCGAAATATTCTTGCTTTGCTTGAAAGAAGAAAAAGTTAAAAAAAAAAAAACTAAAATAAGTAAGGAAAGAAAATAAAAGGAAAAAAAAAAAAAAAAGGAAAATAAGAGGAGGAGGAAAAAGAGAGAAAAAGAAAAGGAAAAAATAAAAAATAAAAGAAAGAAGAAAAAAGAGGGGGAAAGAAAAATAAAAAAAGGAAAGAGAAAAAAAGAGAAGAAAAAAAGAAGGAAAAAGGTGAAGAAAATAAAAGAAAATAGAGAAATAGGGAAAAGAAAAAGAGAATTTTTTTTTTTTAAGTGAAAAAGGTAAAAAGAAAAGGACTGGTAACAAGGTATTAGTAAGTGAAACAAATTCTTGTAAAAAAATCAGTGCAACAAAAGCCATTCTTTGATACCACTGCACAGTAAATGAACTTGTGTCCTGAAAGCAAGCCGCAGCCGGTTTCATCAGCCACCCCGATCGTATCAAATTATGAAACTCCTCCTGACACAAAGCCTCCAAAATCTGCTGCGTGCGAATACAGACTGGCCTGTCACTGCTTGTATGAGCTGATGTCAAGATGTTTCAGTATTTACTTACCAGTGGTGTGGTTTTTTTTTCTTTCCTGGGCCACTTCAAACTCTCCAGCGAATCTGGGCAATTCTGTACAGCAGTAAGAGGTGTGACACCTGAAGAAAAGAATCTGTGTATTAAACCTGTTCAGGTCAATGACTGTGAATCTGTAAATCCAAAAGAAGGTAATTTGTAGTACTGCATGTCTTGCTTCCAGATCAGTAAATTAATTTCTGGACGAGGTAGCTAAAGTGCAGGCAGAGATAGTGCATTCCTTTTTTTCTCTATCAGGCATACCTACAGGTGCTTTATCAAAATGGCATTGGGTGGCTTTAAAAAAAAAAAAAGGCAAACAAAAGTAAACAAAAGAGAAGCTGTTTAGGTTCAGACCATATATCTCTTTTCTTGCTGTGCATTTGCATTTAATTCACTGTTTAATATCAAGCAATGAAGCAAGAGAAGTGCAGGTTAGTTTTCCCTGAGCCTGCTTCTGCCTCAGCCCAGTTCTCTCATGACTAGCACTGTGCTCAGCTAACGCTTCTCCGTTAATGGTCCTTTTAAAACAAGTAAGGAAAGAGGATAGTAACTCCAATTAGAGCTGCAGTTCCAGAGTAATATTTAAGCGATCTAACATGACTCCTGCTAGTACTGTTATATTATATCAGCTTTCTGCCAACTCTTGTTTCATGGTTGCTGGTGAGAGGCTGCTCCTGCCCTTGCCCGCTCTGGGAAAGAGGACGCCGCACTCCAGCTGACATCTCTACAGGTAGGGCTCACTACTACTCACATCCAACATCTTAGACAGCAGCAGCCTTCCAGCCTTGAGCCTCTGCCTGAAAACTACTTAACTTCATCTTTAAAAAACAACAACAAAAAAAATTAAAAAGCAAAAGACAAAAAAAAAAAAACAAAACAAACAAACCCCAAACCCGACCCTTTAAACATATTGTCAATCACAAGGGAAATGTTCAATGAAATATCTGCATTACTAATTACCTCTAATCGACAATATGTATTTTCTGTAGTTTACGATAGAGTTTTATTTCATCAGTAACATACAACGAAAAAAGAAACTCATTTAAACCAGTCCAACCCTTAGGAGTTTAGTTTGCTGATGATAGATTTGAACTTTTAGTAGGATTTAAAAAAAAAAAAAAAAAAGGAAAGAAAAAAAAAAAGAAAAAGAAGGAAAAAAAAAAAAGAAAAATACTGTATGGGGAAGTCTTGTTAGAAAATAAGCATTTCCAACAAAATGTAATATAAAATAATTTTAAAAGCTCATAGGAGAATAATTTATTGTTCGAGTTTTTAACAAGATATTGACCAAAAAAAAAAAGGAAAAAAAAAAGATTAAAAAAAAAAAGAAGAGTTGCTTTGGTTTCATTTTCTTTCATGAAACTGTGATTTATTTTCTTGTTCCTTCTTTCTAACTTCTGAAGGCGCTCCCGTCCCCAGCAAGGGCGAGCTAAGGCTGTGTGGTTATGAGTTGTATTTAAAGCAAACATTTTTCTTAAAAGCTGTATAAAAGATGTATGTTTAACAGAATCACTTTTTAAGAGTGGAGGCTTCACACTGGTGAAGGGAGTTTAGTAAATGGTTCAATTTTTTTAAACTTGCATGTAAAGCTAAAACAAGAAATGTGTTGAGTGCTTACCAATTCCGGCTACCAACTTCGAGCTATCAGAAGTTCGGCAGTAGTCTCACCACGATTTGTTTCAGTAGGTTTTTTTTCATTTGTTATGCTTTGGGGATTTGGGGGGGAATCTTTCCTGTTTCTTTTCTTTTTTTTTCTTTTTTTTTTTTTTTTTTTTTTTTTTTTTTTTTTTGTAATTTAAGTTCCTATTTTTGGTCGTTGAAACTGCACTTCAGTGAGCAGAAAACTTGCCAAGCAAACTAATGGCTGTAAAAGCATAAACTGCATGTGTGGACATCGATTATTGAGCCTCATTTTAATGAGGTGTTGTACAAAGAGTTTTAATACCTTTTGTAAATAAAACTGTAAAGAAAAAAACAAAAATTATCCCACTGATCTTTTCACCAGGGGAGAGAGAGTCCCTACCCATGGATACCCCTTTGGCCAAGCTTGTCTCCCTCTATTTAGGATACCCACAGGTATTTAATCATAGCGTCTCAGTTCTAATTTAAATTCCCAGGGACTCAAATATATTTAATAGAACCGAATAACAATTTTTTTTAGAGTGCCCTTCCCTCTTCCTCCTTCTTTCACAAAAGAAAGGAATTAGATGCAGAGAGAGAGGAAGGTAAACACACCCAAATAATCTCACTCTGATTTGGAAGTTTAACAATAAATTAAAAAGGTATCTGAGGTGGGGAAGTTACAAAGGTATAGGGAAGGGGAAACAAATACAAAATGTGTAAATACAACCAGATTTTTGGTGGTAAGGGATTTGTCCACCTCGTGGGTGATGGCCATGTGGTAGAACCAGGAACAGGATGGTGATGCTGGTAAGCAGGGAGGCAGGGAGCGCAGAGGGAAAAAGAATGGGAAGTCCCCCTGCTTTCATGGCTCTTTAGACAGGAAGGGGGAGTGGGCTAACCATCACCTGGTAGTGTTAAGGCCCACCCCTGGGGACAGGGCAAGACCACCTAGGGTCAGGTTCAAGGTTACTCCCCCTGGAGGGTTAACCCTGTACACATAGACTAACAGAATCCGAGGTTGGAAAGGACTTCAACCTGGTCCCACCTTTCTTGGCAAAAACACAGTCTAGACGAGACTGCCCAGTACCCTGCCCAGTCAAATCTTAAGGGTGTCCAATGTTGAGGACTGCACCACTTCCCTGGGGACATTATTCCGATGGCCGATTGTTCCCCTGTGAAAAAATTGTCCTCTTATGTCCAATCAGATTCTCCCCAGGAGTAATTTGTACCCATTACCTCTCCTCTTTTCCATTCCACCTGACTCCTTGTAAAAAAGGAGTCTCTATCTTCTTTGTAGCCACCCTTCAAATACTGCAATATGGTGATAACATGTCCCCTAAAACACCTTTTCTCAAGGTTAAACAATTCTCTAAGCCTTTCCTCATATGAAAGCTTCCCAATCCTTGTTTCATCTTGGTGGCCCTTTTCTGGATCGTTTTCAGCCTGTCCACACCTTTTTGTGTAGTGGAGACCAAAACTGAAGACAGTATTCCATGTGTGGCCTGACAAGCACTGATCAGAGTGGGATAATTAATTTACCTCTGCTGGTGATGCTCTTGGTTGATCCCAGCTCTAATTTATGAAGTTTACCTCATCCACAGTTTGTTTTTGACAAGTCACTGCAAACTCCAAACCACAGGAAGTGATCCTGGTGTTAAACAGTGTGCACTCAAATCACCCTAGCAGAGGCAATCTCTCTGAAGGTACTGCTAACCCAACCAACCTGATGATCCCCATCAGAAAGGAGCTCCTGCTGGGCTACTTCAGGGGCCACCATTGGTGATGCTCCCTGTGAACACCCAGCGCCTGCTGGGGACTAAGCTGGAGCAGGACCAGACTTCACTGTGGGGCTGATTTGTGGAGATCATCTCCTGAAAAAAAACAAACAACTAAATCCATCAGTGAAGGTCCTAGGTTGGCAGCACTCCTGCAAAGCAGGTGGGCAAGGGGCCTGAGTGACCAGCCTGGTACTTGCTAGTCAAACCACTTCCTGAAACCCAGCCAGACAGGCTGCATGGATTTGGAATGCCACTGTGGTGGTACCTCTGTCTGTGAGTAAAACTGTGTGGCAATCATCCTGGTACCTTGCCCTGGTCATCACACAGTGCCTGGTGGTGAACCCTGACCATGCTCTGCTCTAGTGGGACCCTAGCCTGCTCTAGTGGGAGGTGTCCCTGCCTATGGCGGGGGGTTGGAGCTGGATGATCCTTGAGGTCCCTTCCAACCTAAACCATTCTATGATTCTATGAGGCTGCTAAGTTTTGCCCAGCTCCCTGCAGACCTGCCACCAGCTACATGTCTTTAGCCAAGTGGTAAGCAACAGCAAAAGGAGATCAAGAACAAGCAAGGTCTAAGTAAGAGCAAAAAAAGGGAAAATATCTGACAAAGCATTCTACAAGGTTGAGGGTTTCAGGTTGGTTTAGGGCTGATGAGGGCATCACGAGGCACTGCTGTGTCCCACTGGCCCTTTGTGCGGCAGGGACATGCCCAGAGGAAGCCCTCACTGCAATGAGCCTATTTATGTGTAAGGCACACACACAATGGATTCAGGGAGGCATGGGAAAAAAATAATATTGTTCTGTTCTTAAGCCTTCATTTTATGTTCAGCATCTACCAGGGGTCCTCAAACTTTTTAAACAGGGGTCTGGTTCACTGTCCCCCAGACACTGTTGGGGACCAGACTACAGTTTGAGGACTCCTGGTCTAGGCCAATGCAGGCTGGCTGCATTTTTTCAGAGACCCCTCCCTAGTGCCGATGGCCACATGTAGCACTGCACCAGCCATGGGGATGAGCGATGCTCCCTTCCCCATGTACCTGCCAAAGTCTGCCACTGCCAACAGAGCTTAATTTGACTGCTGAGCCCCAGCACTCAGCTGGGAGAGCGTGAGCGAACCAGCAACGCTAGGCTGATGGCTAACCTGTAGCAGGTACAGTGTGGCTCTGCTGGGGTCACACCAAGCAGCACAGTAGAGCAAAACGAGTCTTAACTTTGGCTAATAAATACACACCAGGGCAACCAAAGCAATTAGCTCTGGGGTGAAGCACCAGGGCTGCACCAGCAATCTGGGAGAGTCCAGCCAAGTGGAATGGGAACAGAGCCATCCATGGCCACAAGGATGAGGTGCAGGAGCAGATCCCATTAAACTGGACAAGCAGGGGCTAGCAAGGCCCTTGGGCCTCTCTAGGATGCAGGGGCAGCGTACATTGGGTCAAAACCTGGACTTTGCAACACAGACTGCAGATAGTACACCAGCCCTGGAAGGCAGTGCTCTGACACCCCAAAGTGACTTTGGCTTGGGACTCTTGGGGGAATAATATAAGGGAAAATCCAGGGTAATTCATCCAGTCTCTAGAGCCTCATCAGCAGTGGCCAAGTTCTGCCCTGAAACCCCATAACCTTAGCAGCAAAGAGCACATCTGAAAACAAAATAAAGCCACCTCCACTACATTATTATGGAATAGTTTTCCTTCCAAGGTTTTGAGCCAAGCACTGCAGCATTTTTTTTTCAATGAAATATTATTTATGGTTATTAAAATAATAACAAGTCATGGTTATTAAAATTAAATTACAAAATGTCTTTGGTGCTCATATTCATCATCTCAGTCTGGAAAATTGACTCTATTTTGCAGGCAGCAATACATAAACAAGCTCTGCATAATGATAGCTCTATTCAATTAAACTAAAGAATTTAAGTAGAGAGATAGTATTTTCATGGATATTATCAATTTCAAAGTAATATTAACTCAGAACACAATCCATCTAAAATTGGTATCAGTGCCCACAGCAGCAGCACTGCCCACACCCTAGTATGCTGCTGACCTGTGCTCAGTGACCCCATAGCTCCAGGGCTGCAGGACAGGCCCAGGCTGGCCCTCTGCCATGGGCTAACATCAGTGGAGTTGGGACAGATCCTGCCACATCTTGGCCAGCCCACAAACCCCAGGCTGGAGCCCCACCACCGTGTCCTGTGTGGTGCCCTATGGGTACCAAGTTCAGCTACAATACTTAAAGGGGAGTACAATCTTTCTAGCAGAGCTTGTTGTGACAAGAGCTAATCGGTTTAAGCTAAAAGGGAGATTTAGGCTAGATAGAAGGAAGTTTTGTTTTTACAATGAGGGCTGTAAAACACTGACATAGGATGTTCATAGAGGTGACAGAAGCCCCATCCCTGGAAGCATTCAAGGCCAGGCTGGACAGGGCTCTGAGCAACCTGATCTAGTTAAAGATATCCCTGGTCACGGCACAGCGTTGGACTGGATGACCTTTAAAGGTCCTTTCCAACCCAAAAAATTCTGATTCTGTGACAAAATCTCTACCCTGCCTCCTCTTAAAAAAACCACCACAGTCCTGCTCTGGCTCTGTACTCAAATATTCTTGTATTTATTTCATCGTTCATCAACAGAAGACGTCCTGAATCTGGTGTGTAACATGGCAGCATAAGTGCAACAGCAGCAGCAGTGCTCAGCAGCTTCCCCAGGTGTGGGCAGAGGCAGCAGCAGCAGCCACCTGATGAGTAAGAAGCAGCCCAACACCACCCTAGTAACCAGGAGTCAACTGAGCAATGAAGCTGCCATACACACGTTATAGTCAGGGTAAGAGCCAGACCTCTGCCCTTTCCCAACTGCCAGGCTTTCCACTCCCATCTACTCCCCAGGGCAGCTGATGAAGCTCACTGGAAACACCTGCAGTGCTGGTTTTGCTGGATGCCGTGACACTGACAGACTGATGTGCTGGGTGGCAGAGTCTCCATGGGCTGACACAAAGGGCAGGATGATGAAACCTTTGTGCACACACCAAGTATTTATTTATTGCAGTGGCTAACACTGAAGTCTTATCCCTAAATTATTTACGATGGCTCTGGCATTTTAAGATGACAGGATGTCTTACAGAAGGATAGGATCCCACACAGCAGCAATTTGTAATCAGAAGGGCAGAAGGAGCAGGGAAGGTGCCATGAGAAGCAATGGAGCATGCTGGGGGGGCGGGGAGGGCAGAGGGGGAGAAAGCAGAGGCTTCCCAGCAGCACATTATTTCCAATTGGTGATGAAGTCGTTGACATCACCAAGCAAGCAGGTAGAGCTGACACCTAAAGGTGAACTTGGAGCCAATCTGTAGCAGCAGATGAGGAGTGAAACCAGGCTGAGCTGTGGCACCTGTCTTATCCTGGCAGATAGGGGATTCTCCTAGAATCTATTGCAGTTTTAGTCCTTGCTGACTTTATTTTAGGTTTAAGCAGTGTGAGGGCAGTGAGGAGCTGAAGGCAGAAGCAAAAAGCAAGCTAGAGAGAAGGAAGAATGGGAAGCAGGGCAGACAGTGACAGAACTGGCCTTCAAGAGTGGGCTCAGACACCTGCACAGACACCTCAGAGCTTAGGAGTGGGGCTGAGCTGGTGACCAATCCACAAAGATTTAACAGGAGCCCATGCAAGCAACTGCAGGCCTTGATGGTAAGGAGAAAGTAAGGACATAAAGCCTATAAAGCAATGCACAGTACAGCCCACAGGCATGCTGCCGGTAATGACTGGTGCTTTAGATAATGTCTAACATATAAATAAAGTAATTGACCAATTAATGAGCACATGGCAGATGCTTGCTATGCCATAACAAGTAGGGAAAATGTACCATATAACACAAGAAATTGATTACAGGAAAGCAGAAGTGGAGCTGGGTAGGAGTGCAGGAGCAGTGCCTGTGTGCAAACCCTGCCAGCCAGCTGCTCTGCACTGGGGTTTGGGTCAAGGCCACAAGTGCAGGGGAGGACACAAGAGTTTGGTTCCCACTGAGGGACAGCAAGGACAAGAGGATAATGCCAGAAGCCATGGGCCTGATGGGGGGAGTTTGTGACTAGCCACCTCCCCCGTGTCTCCATTTCCCTTATCTAACGGTCCACCTTTTTGGCCATAAGGAGCTCAGAAGTGTTTGCTTTCAGCCACGCAATGAGGATGTGGCCACGAGTTTTAGTGGCGTACAGCCACTAAAAGCATCAGAAAACTCACTTGAAGCTCCCAGACTTCAGCTGCAGGACGTGGTCCTCTGCCGTTGTCTGGAGCAACACTGACATGCAGCGGCCAGTCAGGGAGCGAAGCCCATCAATTCTACACCGGATCCCAGCTGGCTGCAGCCCGGGGACTGCTGTCCACGTCCCGCGAGGAGCTGAAGGCTCTCCCCAGTCAACGCAGGTGTACTCCCAGCCCCACCCAACTGAAAGCTAGCACCTGGCTGCAAGCCCAGCACAACCCCACAGGAAAGGTGGGGCTGAGGGAGACGAGTACTCGAAATGGCGTAATTACTTGCTATGGAATCATGATTTAGGCTCCTACATGCCGTGGAATGAGCAGAATGCACCCCTCAGAATGAAAAAAAAAAAAGCAGCAATGTGTCTTACTGAGATGCCAGAATCGCAATTTGGCAGAGTTTAATGAAAATGATGGCATTTTTTTAAAGTTTAGCAGAAATTTTTCAAGGTTCACTTTGGTGGCAAGAATCACCTGATTACTACTGCATGGAAGAAGGATTCAAGTTACAGCTGAGTCAGGATGATTTATAGAGAAGACTGGAGATCAAAAGGGTAAGGGTGCAGGGAATAAGGGGTAAGACCACTTCGTTGTTAGTCAGTTGTCAGGATGATTAAACAAAACTTACTATAACCATCATAGCAACCTGCTTAAAGATTTGACACTGGTAACACTAACGTGAGATTTAGAATAGAATAGAATCAATCAGGTTGGAAGAGACCTCCAAGA
Organism: Tricholaema leucomelas; assembly: GCA_013400475.1. Lineage (NCBI taxonomy): Eukaryota > Metazoa > Chordata > Aves > Piciformes > Lybiidae > Tricholaema lacrymosa > Tricholaema leucomelas. The sequence goes on along the minus strand of WAAF01019826.1, from coordinate 46,196 downwards.
TCATCCAGTCCAACCTAGCACCCAGCCCTATCCAGTCAAATAGACCATGGCACTAAGTGCCTCATCCAGTCTTTTCCTGAACACCCTCAGGGACGGTGTCTCTACCACCTCCCTGGGCAGCCCATTCCAATGCAAACCACTCTCTCTGTGAAGAACTGCCTCCTAACATCCAGCCTATACCTCCCTCGGCACAACTTGAGGCTGTGTCCCCTTGTCCTGTTGCTGGGTGCCTGGGAGAAGAGACCAACCCCCACCTGGCTACAACCTCCCTTCAGGTAGTTGTAGACAGCAATGAGGTCTGCCCTGAGCCTCCTCTTCTCCAGGCTAAACAACCCCAGCTCCCTCAGCCTCTCCTCATAGGGTTTGTGTTCCAGGCCCCTCACCAGCTTTGTTGCCCTTCTCTGGACACGTTCAAAAGATGATTGATTATGGTCAATATTTTTTTATTGTGGCTACTATTCCTGTCAGGCAATCCTGGCACCCTTCAGTGGCTGAAGGAATTTTCTTTGGGGCAGGTTTCCCAGGCAGCAGGAGTTTTAGCAATGGGTAGGGAGTGCCCTTCTGACTGTACTCATACCCAGGACATGAAGACAGCAGATCTCTCAACTCAATTCTCTGAAATGCAAGACCAGGTGGTCCCAACCCATTGATTGCACTTGTAATTAAAGCAAGAACCCAGGACATGAAGACAGCAGATCTCTCAACTCACTTCTCTGAAATGCAAGACCAGGTGGTCCCAACACATTGATTGCACTTGTAATTAAAACAAGAACCCAGGACATGAAGACAGCAGATCTCTCAACTCAATTCTCTGAAATGCAAGACCAGGCGGTCCCAACACATTGATTGCACTTGTAATTAAACCAAGAACCCAGGACATGAAGACAGCAGATCTCTCAACTCACTTCTCTGAAATGCAAGACCAGGTGGTCCCAACACATTGATTGCACTTGTAATTAAAACAAGAACCCAGGACATGAAGACAGCAGATCTCTCAACTCAATTCTCTGAAATGCAAGACCAGGCGGTCCCAACTCATTGACTGCACTTGTAATTAAAACAAGAACACAACGGTCTGTTAAGGAGGGGTTTGAATCTGCGTCAGGAGTGAATTGTAACGACGCCAATGTAAAAAATTATTAAATAATGTATTAATTATACAAAGAAAACTTCCCCAAACTTACCTTAACACACACAGATTCTATGATGCGGTTGGTAAAACTGTTTTGCAGAATGCATACAGTCAAACGATTTAGGAATAATCTTTAGAAAGGTTTCTAACTAGAGAGCGTCGCAGTACAAACTGCCGCTGAGAGGTTACGCATAAACGTTTGCAAACTTGAGTAAAGAGAATCAGGGTACTCACCGGTCAAAAGTCTCAGTATTTGCGCTCCAAAGGCATGAACAGGAAAATATCTATAGTGAAAGCCAGGTGGTGGACTTCACGTGGTGATGATGCGATGTGGCTTTGCTGCTTGTTCAGTCCAAATTGAGCCGTCTGAGAAGGCCCACAGGCACGAGAGAGGTCTTCCGTGGCTCTCAGGAGCTCATCGGGTGGTGAGCAGCCACCTGGGCAAAGCAGGGCCCAGGTTTGCAGGCTGGAGCAGTCCGATTGAGTGTTGTGTATAGCAGGCGGTCGGCCCCCGGGCTGGCGCGGCGGGCTGGAGCGACACGCCGGCAAGTCCCAATGTCTAAACTTGTTGCTAGGTGGTTGCTGGGTCGTTACCTATAGTCGGCCTCTATCGGGCAGGGTCAGGCCGCCGGTCGTAGGCAAGTCCCCGCTTACGCGCGATCCAAAGTGCGGTGGCAGACAGGCACGTAAGGCAAGCAGGTAGCGAGCAAAACAAAAGCGGCAGCAAACGAGCAAGTTTGCTAGGGTTTTAAGCATTTTGGCGAGCGTCTTTGACCAATAGCAACAGGTAAAAGCAGCCCTGGAACCAATCCTGAGTTGGTTCTCCAAAAAAGGAAGCTGCACATGCCTAGGATCCTGACCTGTGTGAATCACAAACCAAAGCCAGCTGCAAAACACGGGCAAATATGGCCTCTGTGAGAGACTGAGAGGCGCCAAAGCTTTTGCCTGCGATTTCCCTCTTCCACCCGGGAAGAAGCAGCGGGAAGATGGGGCCAAAATGGGTATTTGGGCAGGTGTTTAGGGCATGTGAGGGATATGTGTTCTAGGAATAATTTAGACCTTCCACCACACAGTCCAGTGAAGCAGAGACCATACTACCACAGGTCCCAGCCCGCCAACTCTCTTGTAGCTCACGGCACCCTTGATTGGCACCCATTTGACCACCTGTCTCCATTTGACCAACCTTTTTGCACCCAGGCTGCTGTGAGAGCTTCCAACTGGGGGCTGGCATTTCCTGAGGAGAGGTGTTTGTTGTGTGCTTTGGGACTACATTTTAGTATCATTTGAAGCTTTTCAACAAATATTGGATTTGAATTCCAAATATGGACTGAGCAGGCTAATTACCAAAAATGTACAAAATTAATGTAAGAGCCACAGTTTGATATGAGGCAAATAAATATAAATGGTATTTATCTAATATTCCCTTGCCCTTTAAATAAGGGAAGTTTGCCATGTTCAGGCAAAATAGCTTATTATGAAACAGCTGAAACTGTGACCTATCCCAGATGCTGCAGATTACATAGAGCAATTAGAATCTCCTTCTGATGGGGCCCATCTGAGGTAATGAGTTAATTATGAATGTGTGCTTTGTACCATGTTTCTGCAGGGCCATGGGCCACGAACAAGCTGCCCTCCTGCTCACCAGTTCAACCCTGTCTCTTCTTCCCCACAACTCTCTCAAATGTATTTGATGGGTTGTCCAGTGTGCCAGTGGTGCTCTCAGCCATCCAACCTGGCCAGTTCTGAAGCAGTCCCCTTCTCTCCATGTTTTCCCCAAACCTCCAGGACTTGCTGGCATCCCAGTTTCCCATCATGGTCTCTGGCCTCACTCCTCCACCAGCCATGAGCTGTATTCCATGTACGACTGACCACCTAACACCCCTAAGCCCTCACTGCTGTCTCTACACATGCAGCTGAGTCCCTGCAAGACCCACACAGAGAAGGATTGGCTTGGTTTCAGAAGGCTGTCTTGGGTGAGAAAACCTTCCCATAGCTATGGATATTCCTCTTGGGGAATGACACCACACACACCCCACTCACCCAGGAAACTGGGTTACTGCAGAGCAGATCTGAGCTATCCCAGCTACAGAACATCATTTCACAAGCTGTAGTAATTTCCTTCTATCTGCTGCAGTTTGCTGCTGATGTAGCTGTACTTGCCACACCAGCAAGAGAGTCAGCATAAGCATCCTACATCCTTTCTCCTTTTCCACTACTGCTCACAAAGCCCATGAGAACGCCAGGCTGCTCCTGCCACATCAGCAGGCATCGTAGGCAAGGGATGAACCCTTCAGAGCAGGTACAGAGCTATTGCAAGATGAATTTTACATTAGGGTTTTCAAGAGTGATTTGAGCTGGAAGGAATCTAAAAGATCATCTAGTTTCAACCCCTCTTCCATAGATGAGGGCACCTTGCACCAGACCAGGTTGCTCAGAGCCTGATCCAACTTGAACATTTCCAGGATGGAAAGTTTCTACTCGCTTTTAAGTAGCTTGGCTGACAGTCTCCTGTTTTGTTAGGAGACTACACAATATTCAGAGACCTCAAAGTAACTCCAATTTTTTCCCCAGCTTAACCCCATCTCAGTGTGATAGCCCAGTGACCTGGAATCTCCCCAGGGACACCTGGTGCTGCCCTGGCTGGCTGCTATGTACATCGCATACCAGCCAAAACCTCATCTCGTTCGTACAGCAGTAAATCCCAATGACCAGAGTGTCTTTGATGGAAGAATTTGATTTCAGACTCAGTCTTAATGAGTTAATTAAAAGCATCTGAGTATTTAGCTTGGCTACTCTTCTTCCTCACCTCTAATTAGCTGAGTAACTCATATCTCATTCACTTCCCAATTTGCCTTTTCCCTTGCACTGTGGGACAAGCATTTGTAATCTTCTCCAATGCAGTCAGAAATGGCAAAGCTGATCAGAATTCTACTGATGCACCTGGGATGTTCAAGTTTTAGTTCAAGTTCCCTGTTCTTTAGATTAAACAAACAAGAAAAAAACCCACACAAACACACACAAAAATAACCCCCAAAATCCCACACAACCAGCAAATAACCCACCACCAAAACTCCACAATATTTAAGTCAAGTAAATCTGTGTGTTTAATAATACTAATATGTGGTACAAAATGTCAGTTTTATCATTAGTCAGCAAATATCCTAACAGCTACATATTTGCCTCTGTTAATTTTGAATTCATGCAAAAAAAATACATTTCTAAACACTCCTGGGAATAAAACAAATTAATCTGCTTTGAGGGCAAAAGCTGTAAGGCCAAGAGCATCTTGTCCAATTAAAAACCTGTCAAGTTCTAATAGAGCAGCAATTTTATTGCTGTATTGCAGTTATATGAAAGGTCTTTATGGTGTCAGCATAGTATTTTCCCCACATTTTGAGAATCAGAAGATAGTTCCTCAAGAAAGAAGTGACCTGCAAACTCAGGTTTCTCCTATGTGATTGTTTCAGACAAGAGGGCAAGCAGGACCTGAAATAGCAATACCCTTGTGACAAACCATATAGAGTAAAACAGTGTTCAAACACAGCATACAGCAATTAATTTGCCATTTAAAACACGGTCTAAGTTCTTCATGTCACTTAAGGTGACACAATGTCACTTATTTCCTTGTGTGCTTTCAAAAGTTCACATAGAATATTGAGCATATGAATCTTACACTGTGTTTCTCGGAGCAATCATTAAAGCTTGCTCTGACAGAGTTGTATTTTTATGCCTCCTTGTGACTACATCTCGTTTTATAAGCCTGTTCAGAACTAATCTCCCTGTGTAAACCTGATTTGTATTAGTTTCACTAGTAAGCACCAATGAACCTCTCCCTCAGGAGGCACAGCACACAGAAGTGTTTATGGACATGATCACAACCACCAGCACAGTGCCTCAGCAAGGCAAGGAGAGTAAAGGCAAGAGATCAGGAGGACATGGTTATGGCACTCATACAAGCCCCAGCAGCCCAAAAGACAGAATGAATTTCCTGCTGAAATCTTAAAGTGTAACCTTATGAAACATGATTGTCCTCTCCTGTTAGAGACTGTAGGGGTTGAAAATACCTTCCTTTATGCAAGTTTCAGTATTACAGGGACTAGAATACACTACAGAAAATTTCTCATCACCTTTCAGCACTTACATCTTTGAAGCTACTTAGATGACACTTCTCCTCCAAGACACTGGTCCCTAACTCCGTACAACCATAGAACACCACGTTGGCAGGAAATTAAGGATCATCTGGTCCAACCTTTCTCCTGCTAAGAGTCTAGTCAGGATGGCCCAGCACCCTGTCTAATCAGATCTTAACTTTGACTTATAACCATGCAACGGTTTGGTTTAGAAGGGACTTCCAAAGGTTGTCTAGTCCAAGCCCTCTGCACTGAGCAAAGACATCTTTCAGTAGAATCAGGTTGCTCAGAGCCTTGTCCAGCCTCACCTTGAGTATTTCCAGGGATAGTGCCTCAACTACTTCCCAGGGCATGCTGTTCCAGTGTTCCACCACCCTCATGGTAAAGAACTTGCTCCTAACATCCAATCTAAACCTACTCCGATTTAAAATTACTGCCCCTCATCCTGCCACTACAGGCCTTTGTGAACAGTCCCTCTTGTAGGTCCCCTTCAGATACTGGAATGACTTCAATCTTTTAAAACAGTTAAAGGGACTGTGATTTGCTGTGCCTTTTAAACACCTTCAGACAGTAGCTGTGACAACTCTCACTGCTTCTGCTCACAATCTTCTGAAGGTGGATGACAATCAAGGGTGTAAGGTTTTATAGTTCTGCTTATGTTTCAGTCTTATGTTGTGAAATGTCCTCCATTGGCATCAGATCCTCTCCTCCACAGCCTAACAGGTTCATTGCATCAGTTTGTAAGAGAAAGCAGATTCCTATGAAATGGACGAGGAGCAGAATTAAAAAAAAAGATAAACACAAAATCTGAAAGAGAGCTATTTGGTGCAGTCTGAGAATACTGACATGTAAATGGCACCAAGAGGAGTTCACGCTCCCACTCCAGGTGATCACTTCTCTTTTGTATCATACCTGCTGACTGCAGAGCACAAGGGTGACTTAGCTGGCATTTACATGAGCTGTCTCACGAGACTTCAGGCAAACAAAGGTTAATGTTTTCAATGTCCTGTAGTACCTGAAAAAGAACTGGCTGCAAAAAAAAGAGCATGAGATGCATCATCCCCAAAACTTAAGAGGAAATCTAGCTGTAACAGCAGCTTCTGCTTCTTGGTGAATACATATTCATTGAGTATTCAAAACTGTTGCACACAGGGCAAGAAAGCTCAGCTCCCAACTACAGCTTTCTAATGAGTCAATAGCAAGCAAAGTCTCTAGACAAGACTTTGGTATCTCCCCTTCCCCAAAGAACACAAACAGGTATTTTTTTCACATCTCTCAGTTGCTACTTGGAACTACTCATTTTTAATGAAGGAAATCCATACCTCTGGCTGTGGCAGGGGTGGAAATTAGTACTAATGTGACTAAAATGGTAGTTTCATCAAAGTGGCGTACCATACCATACTGTGTCAGAAAACAACCCCTTTTTTGTCAGGCATGAAACTAAACTGGTCAAACAGCCAAAATATTCAGACACTAAGGCAGTCTGAACTTATTAAAAAAGGAGAAAAAGTGCCAGAGACTTTATTGAGCTTTGGACAAGGGACAAACGCTTCAGGAGAAAGACATACACTTGACTGAACGCTCAGGGGTTTGTCTTCCTGCTTCTGAAATCCACTGAAAAGTGTAACATCTGTCACTTCACAGCAGGCACCACACCATGTCACTAACCCTCTGCTTTTGCTCAGCAAGCAGGTACAGAGGGATTACAAAAACAGAAAACACTTTCCGGTCAGTATCAATTTTCACACCAACAGATAAAGCAATAAAGTGACCACACAGAGAACGATTTACGACCCATTGAGAAAACTATTGTTTATTTAGAAAAAAGGTTACACTGGTAGAATTCAGCAGATAAAAAATTTTTTTCTTTTTTTTTTTTAAAAATGTCTTGTGAAACTTTTCAGACTAAAGTTCAGCAATACAAAGCTTCTGTAGCTGTAATTGAATCTGAATTTATTTCAGTTTTGAAGAGAGCATTTCCAATTAATCTAAAAACGACATGACAAACAAAAAGTGTGGCAAGGGACAACTGAGCACAGGCTTAGGTTGGGATGGCTAGGACAGGGTTCATTCTTTGTTTCTTTAAACAAATCAACGTTGTACACAATATACAAATAATCCCTAAGCTTTGCATGAAAACAGTGCTCCCACTTGACTTTTTTTTTTTTAGTTACTGATATTAAAAACAGGCCAGGTAATAAATAAAAACTGAGTTTAAATGAGGTAAATCCAAAAAGGTTCAATAACTGTTTATTTATGGTTTTCAAACATCTAAAAGAATGCATTTCAGATTGAAAGAATTACTGAACTCAGGCAGTATTTTTGACAACCTAAAGTGGAAATCTGTACACATGAAACCTCATTTGCACTATGGCAACTGTTTGTTTGCAGCACATTGTGCTAAAATATGGAATAGGTAACACTTTCAGCCAGGTACTGAAAATAAATGTGTAAGAAACTAAGCAACAAGTTAAAAATACAGTAATGTACAACTCAACAATTAAATCCTCAGCACGGGGAAATAAAGCAGAGAACTGAATAATTTAATTTAAAGGAGATGCAGATGGGTCCTCTTCATTCACAAATTTCTGTGCAATCTATATTCTGGAAAATACATTTCTGGTCACAGCTGGATATCTTCCCATTTCAATCTCACCTGCAACAAAGGCATATATAATTGAATTAGATGTTGTTCAAATGAATGCTGATCTCACAACTTAACAACAATTCAAAGAATGAAGAGGAAAATAAAACTACACTGGGATCCATCCATAGTGATCACACAATAATGGCTATGAAGGATAAAAGAGTCAAAGGAATTCTATTAAATTCTTTCCCCAAAGAGTGTTTCTAATTTGCAGTTTGGGTGCTATGCACAGAAGCATCTTCTATTATTTCAAGAAGATAACCTGAAAAAAAAAAATTTTACCAACACCCTCCAGAGAGCACACAGTATCACCATCAGCTTTGTTACCCAGAACCCCAAACACTTGCCTACAGCTTCAGTGGCTGAATGACTAAATGAAAGTTGAGATCCTTTTGCAGTACTTCCCTCTTTGCAGCCACAATCCATGTGAAGACTTCCTTCAGAAGACACTTCCAGGTGACTGGAAGGTTTCAGAACTCAAATACTGGGTTTTTGCCTGTTGGACCCCTATCAAAACACTCCTTTTTGTATATAAAATATTCCATAATCATGAGGCCTCTAGGAAAAGAATTCCCAAGAGCAAAGCATTTACAGCTTTCAGATTTGGTCTCTATTGTTTTAGTCAGAGGCAAATGTAAGAACTTGGGACTATGTTGTGGTCTTTCTCTGACACATCAAGCAAGTATAGTAGCTTCAAAGAACAATGTTAATTTAAGGCCACTAAATCTCTCCTGTAAGTTTTGCCATGTAACATTGCCTTAAGTAGTCTCAAATGCAATATCCATATAACTGAATTTCAAAACCAGTGAAGCTGGAAGGGACCTCTACAGACTGTCCAGTCCAATATCCTTGCTCAAATAATTAGCTACAGCACGTTGCTCAGAGCTGTGGTCTGCCAAAGTAGGTTTTGAATATCGAACACGTGGCAACTCTGCCACCTCTCTAAACAAACTGTTACAGTTTTTACCATCCTCACAGTAAAAAGATTCTCCCTTCCCATCTCTAAATGGAATTCATAACAAGTTATGTTTGTGAAAGGTAGCATCACTTTCCAGACCACTCAAGACAGCCATAAAAATGAAGACAAATATTCAGCCTCATCAGTCCTTCTTCAAAATCTGTTTTAAACGGAGGACTTTAAATCTGAAATGCAAAACTATCCACTGCTATATGAAGAAAGATTCATAATGGTGTGTGACTCAAGTCAGGTAGGTCTAGTGAATTAAAGTTCACTGGGACACAATCTCTGTGCTGATGACAAAGGACAAAGTTTTTTGTCTTTCAACAAAATTTATAAGAAGTCAACAAAAAACAACTAACCAAAATAACCACTCAAAAAAAATCGCCCCAGACCAACAAAAAGAACTCAAAAAAACACCCTGGGCAATTCCACCCTTTCACACCCAGGCTGTTTTCTCTGTATATCCTTTACTAGATGAAAAGGAGCACCAGGAGATATCAAGTCAGAGTAAATCCTAGAAGTTTTTACCTTGACTGGAACAATCTTCATTATCTGTGTTTGTCTGAAGATTTATGAGTAGACTCAGTATTAAGGAAAAAAAAAGAAACAAAAGCCCTTCTTATTATATACAACAAAGGGGAAACTAATTTTCACTATTTTTCTGAAATGCTGATGTGTGAAAGGATATTGTTTCTTTTCCTCTTTCCCTCCAGTGCTGTCTCGTTTTTCTTTTTTTTCTGTTTTTTCTTTATCATGTCTTGATTCCTTTAAAAAATACACATATGGGAAATTGTTTACTGAAGTATACATTGTAGAGTCTGATCAGAAGGATTAAACATATTGAAAGTAACAATTTGCCACAGTTAAAAAAAACAGAACACCAATAAACATCAGAATGGCAGATTCCTGAGATCACTTTATCTTTGTCTTACAATTCTATGATTACCTCTTCCACTAAAGTGTTAGAACTGGAAAGTACTGTTTGGTGTTTTACAAGCATAGTTACAACATAATTAACCTGTTTTCACAAAAAAAAGGGCTGTGCTGACACAGGCACTTGAAAATCTGAACACGAGCTGAATAGTTTATATGTAAATGAAGCCTGCTTTCATAGATTTGCTCATTAAAGCAGTTTATAAAGATTCTAGATTATTCAAAACCTAAAGTACTGAATTTTGCTGCCTACTGCCAAAAGCAACTATTCTCCCAATTCATACTGCCAAGAGTGACTACTGAAATATTTAGATCCACAAGACAGCAGAACATCCAGAAGCATTGTCTTACATGTTTGCAATCCATCTTTTCAAATTAGATCATTAAACAGCAACACAATCCAGGAAAAAAGCAATGGCTTGTTCTGTCTACAACACCTATCAACAGAATGAGACCAGCTTATTTTACCTTTTTGCTACCAGAGGAGCTCTTCTCCATCTTTTCTGCTTTAATTGAATCACCTTTCTCTTTTCCTGAAGATTTGGATTTGTTCTTTTCCTTCTCCTTTTCATTTAAGCGAGGGGAATCAGAAGGACTCTCACTTTTACTATGTTTTGAAGAACCAGCTAAAAAAGTACAGTAGAAAGTTATAATTCACCACAAGTAAAAACCTAGTATGAACACACACACAAAATTAAATACGTACTTGTCCCATTTTCCTCTTTGCGTCGTTTAGTTGAATCCTGTGGTACCTCTCGTTCATTGTTTGAATGATCCTGGCACCAAATACAATTATATAGATGTTAGCCAATTAAAATACACTCCTGAAGTAGAACTTGCTTATAAAGTGATTTTTGAGCACTAATTTTTGAATACTTAAGATATAACTGAATTTTTACATCTTGTGTAAAGTTTCTGGAGATAGGTTTTGAAGGGGAAGTTTTGAATATGTTACTGTAAAACAACCTTAGAAAAAGTAACAAAAGGAAAACGACCTTGATGTGGATCACTTCTGCCTGGACAGGCTGTACAATCAATTATTACTGCAAAGACTTGGAACAGGAAGTTTTCCAAGTACACACCAACTTTCTAAACTAGTTCATAAAAAATTCACCAACCCTTTTTCGATCTTTCCTGTCCTTTTCATCTTTCTTCTCTCTCTCTCTGGATCTTTCCCTTGACTTGTCCAAATCTTTCTTGTCCACTTCTCTCTCCTTACTCTTGGACAGTGTTGGAGTAGTGTGGTTAATGTAGTGCTGTTAAATTAAGGCAATATCATCGAAGATTAATATGTATTCCTAGATACATAAATTAAGAGTCTTACTCTACCATAAGAGATCTAGCTCACAGAGCAAATTAAACATGCATGCTTCACTAGCAAAACCAGAAGTGATGGAAGACACTTTCAAACTTATCATCTATAATTTAAACTATAGCTTTGTTTTCTCAACACTGGGAATTCAGGAACATTGTCTGGTAACTGAAACACATTAAATACATACAACGTTGCTCACCAGTGTTGTTTGAAACACTGAAACAAACCAGACAGCAGTACTATCGAAATAGGATATGCACATTCCTAGACTGACTTAACACTTGCAATTTTGCTTGGAATGAAGGCATGAATGAAATTAATTAGAACCTTTTAAAGCAGCTGATTCATGAAATCTACACAGTATTTAAAACAGTACTTTGAATAATGTTTTTCATTTACAGTAATATAATACTCCACCTTAAAGCTAAACTTCACACCATAAAAGCAGCCAAAAATAATTATTTTGCTGTGTAATGTGTTGCTCTTCCTCTCTCTCCTAACAAATTTTAATAAGCTACATAAAACATAGTTTCACAGAGCTGAGTATTTTTCATATAAACTGAGGTCACAGGGGAGGAAAAAAGAAAAGAAGTCACAGAAACGTTAAGTGTAACACTTGATGAGATTTAAATGTTTCTGGGTATAAATAAGGTAGCACATGGATTAGTAACACATCAGTATTTGTGTAATGTCTGTCTTTTAAATACAATGATATAGTTATTTTTTTCTAAGAAATAATTTTCATTAGATAAGAGCATATTTTAATTTTTTTTTTTTAAATATCTTTCCTGGGTATTTTATATATTTAAGTTAACAGCAACACACAGATTCACATGTGTATAATTTTAATCTTTCCCCAGCTTCATAAGCTATCAACTTTTTGGGGGAGGAATACAGTACCTGTTAATTAAAATATTCTCTATTTCTTTATAGAGAAACATCTTGCATAAAAGGACATCAAAGAGGTAACAGGAAGGTCTTTTAGAACAATCTAGAAATCACTTGAACCACAAATATTGTTTAAAATATTTTTATTCTTTTAAATTAATCCTGCCCTCCTCCAGCTCTGGTAAATGTTTAACTTACCAAAATCTGTTGTTACTGATGCTATGTTTAAGTCACACTGACAATGTGAGGTCTCTTCCTTTTAATACTTCACTGGAATTTTTTTATCCTCCTGTGCCAGAGACCAAACCATCAACACCTCTTTCATTGGATACTCTTGATTCTGCTCTTTCTCCTCACTCCTCTTTCCTTGTTCCATTTCCTACACTGCCATTTCATAAATAAATTCATCCGTGCTCCCTTTTTCACTGTTGATTTTTAAGAGGGACTTGGAAATAGGTTTTTCTACACAGAGTCATTCAGTTGTCTCCCAGAGATGTTTTCCATGTGAGAAAGCAAACATCTCTACTTTCTCCTATTCCATCTCTTAATTTCACATGGTTGTTCACAACAGATTCCACTGCTCTTCTATCATCTCAATTGAGAGTTTTGGAAAACTGCATTCCTTCCTCCCTTTACAAGAAAAGGCTCGATTGATCTCATCAGGCTTTATTACCTTGCTTCTAGAAATGCTGCTAACTGAAATCACATCAAATTATGGCTTTTGTTGTACATTGTGTAACTTGGGCAAAGGCCAAAGCAAGAATAAACAAACCTCTCATTTGACATCATTCATTTTATAACCTGTAATGTAAGCCAACATGTCAATGGTCTGGCTCTAGAAATAATCAGGAATAATGAAACCCTATAAACATATGATAGCACTAGACTTCTAACTGTCAGTGGGGGCTGAAATCTTAAATGCTACAAGCTTCTGAATATCCCATCCTTCTCTAACCAAGTATGTGGCATTGAGGAACAGTTTTTAACTTATCTTACACCATGTATAGGAAACACTGTCAAGAAGGGCCATAAATCTGTTAGAACGGCACTGAAGAATGAAAATTAGTTAAGAAAGAATAGAAAATAGCATATAGAAGAAGGAGGGAAGAGTTGGACACCTCTTATCCCCAAAACACATAAAAAAATATATCCATGAAAAAGCCACACAACTGCAGTACTCTTCCATCTAAGTCTATACAGACATATTAATTCTGAAATCTAAGTTTTAAATTCACTAGCAAACTAACTGATCAGCAGCTTTAACTACAAATAGCTCCAGTGTCTGATTACCACAATGTATTAAAAAGTAAACTAAATTGGTTTAAATAAAAATGTAGCTTAAATAATGAAAACTTGAATGAAGTTCAATTAACCAACAGAATCTTGACTAACACAGAGAGGAAAAGGCGACATTATATAGACTATCATATACTGCACTTGGACAGATGTGAGCTCAAGACAAATATTACTGTTTCACCGACTTCAAAAAACTTAAATATTTGGTAACATTTGTTTGTTTGTTTAGGTATGTAGACTTAATCTATAGACACTAAATTTAAACAACTGTAAGAAGCAAAGGCTGTTTCCTATATACATTCTCCCTGAAGCAGGTATGATTGGTACAGGTCGATCTAAAAAAATAAATTAAAAAACCAACCAACCACACCACATCAACAAGTGCCCATTATAAAATCAGAGCTATTTTGAAATAAATCGTATGAAGTGTGCTGAACACTTTGCTTATACAAAGACAGTTCCAAGTAGAACAGCAGTGAGAAGAATAGGAAGCGATAACCCATTATGCATTTTTAAAGTAAATGAATCTATGTGCTCCTAGATACATCTCTAAGTTCTCCAGGAAGTCCAAATGGTCAGTGATGAAAATCTGTGCTATTCAGGTACAAACTTTGTAATGAAAAATCTTCATAGGAAGATTTAATTCATTTCCTGTTAGTCACATAGCAAAGTATATACCAGCAAACTGAAAGGATTTGTGACTTACTATGCAGGCAGCTGAGTCTCAAAAAAGCAACAGTTTAGTTGCAGACCTTATCAAAAATACAATATTCAAAAATATCATTCATTTTACACACCACTCCACTCAGCACTTGACAGGCCATACCTGGAATATCGTGTTCAGTTTTGGTCCCCACTATACTAAAAAGATGTGGACAGTCTGGAGAGAGTGCAGAAAAGGGCCACCAAGATGATCCAAGCACTGGGAAGCTGCCATGAGGAAAGGCTGAGAGAACTGACTGTTCAGCCTTGAGAAGAAGCGTCCTAAGGGAGATCTTATCACCATGTTCCAGTATTTAAAGGGCAGCTACGAAGATGAAGACTCCCTTTTTACAAGGAGTCAAGTGGAAAGAGGAGAGGTAATGGGTACAAGTTACTCCTAGGAGATTTTGCCTGGAGACCACTGGAAATTTTTTTCACAGAACAATCAGCCATTGGAGTAACATCCCCAGGGAAGCGGTGTAGTCCCCATCTTTTAAGATTCAGATGGACAGGCTGCTGGGCTGTGTTTTTCAGGCTGTGCTTTTGCCAAGAAAGGCTGGATCAGATGGTCCTTGAGATCACTGTCAACCTAGGATTCTAAGAGTCTATGAACTCCTGAAAACATTCTTTAGCATATTCTCGTAAGATACTGAATCTGAAGTATGTTTACAGGAAGCAAATGTACAAAGATTTAGGAGGCTGGCTGTGACATGATAAAACACGAACAGGACAGTAGTAAGAGGAAAGAGGACTGATATTCCAGAGTTGGGTCTCAAATAAATTTTGTTTTCAAGCAACTAATGGGTTTAATTTGTATTAAAAAAGCAAAGAAACAAAAAATGATAACAAGCAAAAACCCCAAAACTTAACTACCTGTTCTAAGAACTAATTTAACTCCTCTATTACATCTTATAGCCAAATAGATCACTTAATCATAAGGACACTTCTATATATTTACAAGTTTCAGAGAAAAAGAAAATAAATCAACCCATGAGAGTTCAAAAATATTGTCAGATTGTTAAATCTGGGAGATTTTCATTACTTGCTTCCACATAACTATCCCTCTCTCCTGTATGTAGGCTCTGTACAGCAGATTGCTGTGTTCTTACACTAACATTTACAGAAATGGAATTTGAATTCTCTTATGGGCTTTGCCAGAAGATAAAAAATTAATTTCTCTCTGCAACAAAACATGGAAGTAAACTTGGGTGGTGTCTAAAAGATTCAAACCTTTGCTGAAGAGTCCTTGAGTTCGTTGAGGTTGTCCTGCAGAAAATGAACGGAGATGACACGTAAGCTGGAATAGTTTTCAGAAACCAGAGGAACTTTGGGAAGCATGGCCGTACCCTTGAAACAAAAAACAGCTACTCCTTCTGCAATAAATCTTATGTTAATACTGTATACTGAATGAAACTAGGAACTCATTTATCTTTTAAAAAAGGAAAAAAAAAAAAAAGAAGAACACAGTCATATCTATTCCCTAGACCCAATTACTATGTTAACTACAAAATGTGCTTATAACTACTTCTCCATAAAACATGAAAAACCACTCTCCCACCATGACAAAATGTAAAGAAAAATAATCTTATCTATAAATACAGCTGAACCATTGGTGAAACAGGTTTAAAAAAATTTAAACCTGTATCTTCTCCACTTTTTGTTAAATGTGGTAGAAGCCACTCTAGAATGACTTTACATTGCCATTTGCAAAAAAACAGGCAAGAAAAACTTGGTCATTTTGAGTAGTTATCACTGTCACCTGCTTCCTCAAACAAAACTAGTAACAGCTATTTAAAGTCTCAAAATTAAATTATATCTTTCAAATAAATCTTATATTGAAAAATATGTAGGTTTTTTTTTAGAAAAAAAAAACAAACAGAAAAAAAAAAGCTTGTTCTTAAGCTGGCAAGATGGTGAAGTTTAAAAGCCCACATAATCCATCACAGTGCTCTTGATGAAGAATTAGTAACTTACAGTTTGAAATGTTCAACATACTGCAAATTCAAAGATTCCATGAACAGAGATGGTTTAGAAACAAAATAAATATGGAGCAAGGAATGGCTACCCTGAGTCTTCAAGTAGGCTACGCCCATGGTTTTGTGCTGCGCTTGAGTGCTTGGGGTTTCTCTTTGCTGGGTAGTAGGCTTGGTTGCCACATCTGGTTTTATCGTAACGCAGGGCTCAACATGGTGGGAACCCATTGGAAATAAACAAACCTCGAAGGGAAGGTACAACCGAAGCTGCATGCGCACTGAATACACACAACTACAGGAGAACTGATCACCAAGGAGACTTTAAAATGGAACTCCTTTCAAGACTCCTCTTTAGAAGGCACATATCGGTATGATGCTCATCAAGAAGCCTGATGAATTCAGAGGTATCGTACATCCCATATCATCCAGGAATCTTCAGTGCTAGAGATTCTTCAATAGAAGTGCAGAAAAATATGCTCCACTCTGCTGCAAAGACTCGTTTGCTTGTAGCTACCATTGCACTCCAAAAAATCTGACTGCTTAAAACAATGAGGCACTTCTGTGTAAAAATGCTCTTGCCATTTCCAAACACTATTTACAAAATTTGTGCTAGGTCCTTGAAGCATTACTTTGGTTAATTAAAAATATTTTTATAGAAAAAAAGACAGTCCACCAATAAGAAAAGGAATGCATTTTCTAATGCAACATAAAACCTCCAGTGGTTCCAGTGTATACTTGGCACAAAACTTGAAGGAAGTCGAATATTGGCATCCCAAACTCGTGAGCCTAACATGGGCGCTGCCTTCCTCAGGCTATACTAACCTTTACTGTTGAGGAATGTGATGGAGAAGAATGTGTATCAATTTTGCGGCGTTTTTGTTCTGAGGAAAGAAAAGAACAATAGCATTATTAAAACACTGTTAAAAGGGGATCATCTAATTATGTGGCTTAAGTACCAAAACAGTTGTTCAAGCTTTATCACCATGTGAATTTTGTTTCTCTTAAGCTGTCTACAGTTATCAGAAAGCCTTGACCCTCTTTATGAAAGTTTGCAGGAAGTGTAAAGCGAACAGACTTGCTACAAAACAATGCTCATTTCAGTACTTCATTTTATATAAGTTTGAATCTGAATTTCAAGAGTTGCTACATAGCCTCTGAAAAGATGCCTTAAACAGTGCGAAACATAAAACTCATGAGCCTCGGATTATAAAAGCTTATCATTAAAGATTTGTTAACCCTTAATTTAAGAAGGAAACGATAAAGATTACTGTGTCCTTAAGGATACAAAGGACACAAAAGCCGAAGTCTTCCATATCCCGTTTCCCTTCCATTAGAAAGTTATGATGAAACTCTCCAGTAAGCTCTCTGAGGTTCAGACATTAATTTTTTGCAAAACTGCATAGTCACAACTGTACAAGTACAGTTTAGTTCAGACTTATACTAAAAAATAATAGGTCTTTTGAAAGTGAGCACCCTGGTACAGACATGCAAAGCTCACACATTCTCACAATTCACCTTTTAGAGCTACCTAACCTACCTAACAGAGGTGCCAACACTGAAATGCTAGCTATAAGGTAGCAATTCTTTCTCATAATCATCACTGTTTTTTACTTTTAGTGATTTTCCAGTGACATTTTCTATTTATCTAGACAAAAGAGCCATTAAGTATGCAGGCTTACCCCTTTCAGATTCTGATGCTTCTGATCGGGGAACAGGTGACTTCAAGGACCCAGCTACTGGCACCTTTTCGCCTCCTTTAACATTTTCCTTGGATTTCATTTCCTTTGCTACATCTCTTTCTCTGGACGGCTCCTTTTCTCTTTCCTTTTCTGCAGTTGACTTTGACTCAATGATGGTAACAACTGTCTTGGACTTCTCTTCCTTTGAAGCTTTTTCTTCTTTCTTGACTTTTTCCTTCTCTTTGTCAGATTTTGGTGTTTTCTCCTTGATCTCTCTTGCTTTATCATCTTTGTTTGCCCGTTCTTCCTTGGGTTTTTCTTTCCCATCCTTCCCAAGTGCCTTCGCCTCTGGAGTGGCAGTTGGAGTCTTGTCTTTCTTTTCTTTGTCTTTTTCCTTCCCACTTTTTTCTTTCTCATCTTTCTCCTTAATAATTTTGCTGCATCAAAAATAAAAAAGGCCAGTTAGGAAGCATACTAAAACAGCTCTAGTATTATGACACGAGCTTTACTTCTGATGGATTGATAGAATCTCCTGAAACAGTCACCGTCAGATTTCACATTTGCTCTCCATCAGAACAGCAACAAGCAAACATTCTCATTTCATTTATGTTTATTTAGCTAAAATGGAATGCATTTGAAGATAATGTCAGATCAGCACAGTTGTATATTCTGGAAAAAAAAAATCTCATTTAAGCTTAGAAGAAATGGAAACCATTTACATGGAACTTGGAAGGCAGGTCAATTCTACAGTTTGGAAAGAAGGCAACAGAGAAGGTCAAAGAGCAGCTGTTCTCACCTATTAGAAGCACTGTTTCCATTGCTTGTTGTCACTTTCGGTGCAGCATTGACAGCTTTATTAATAACTTTCACCACACCCTGAGACTTCTCCTTTAGTTTATCTGTTTAAAAAAAAAGGCAACAGCTTTATCTCAACAAGTTAATATATATGCTACTAGTTAAAACAAATTAAGTGCCTATGCATATTCACGTAAAATCATGTGCACCTAACAGTTAAAATAGATAATTAAATGCACAACACCCTCTCTCAAAGCCAACATCTATTTAACATTGCATTTAGATTTTCTCTTCAGTTTAATAAGTCAGCTTTTGAGAGTAGCCTGTAATACAGGAGAATTCTACCAAACCAATAAAAATCATGTTTGTTTACCAGTCTCCTCCGTAGCGCCTTCTTCCAGTCTAACTGTATTTACTGTGAGAGATGCAGGCATCCCAGCACCACCTGGCCCATTTTGTACTGTTGCAGGTACAGCATTCCTGGCAGGTGGATCTTTGTGGTGGAATTCATTTTCAGGTATCATGAAAGGCTTCCTACTTTTCAACTGCCCAGAATAGCTGCAAGTCGCACAGATTGTTAAATATGCACAAACATAAAGCAAAACATGGGTTGAATTTTAAATGAGGATCTAATCTAACAGTTCATCTGTTATTTATTTCACAGGTTTTCCCAACTGATATGCAGTTTCTTCCCCTTTATCGATGAGCTCAGAAGAAAAAAACAAAACTAAAACAATAATAAATTAAAAAAAAAAAAAATCCACCAACCAAACAACAGAAAACTAGACGAAGAAGCAGTCCTACCTCCATACCCTCTTCACAATCACACCACACACACCTGCCAAATACCCAGGAGAAGGACCACTGACAAAACTTAAAACTATTAAGGCGACCTGAATTGGCCCCTCAAGCACACAAGAATAATTCTCCATTCATCCCAATTATGTAAAACATAACTAATCATCTTAGTTTAGCATTTTAAAATCGTATCAACTGCCAAAACCTAAGTGTCTTGCATCAATAGCCCTTGTCTTCCTTCATTTTACTCTCACTCTTCTATGCTTGCAGCTATACTATATCCCTAAAATTAAGCTATGCTCTTGTGAGTGGAAATCTTTACTATTTGAAGTGGTTTACTACAGTCTTGTAAAGGAAATTAGCGATCATCCAGCACAAAATGGGAGTTTTCATTCACACTGCCAGCCCTGAGACGCAGGATACCAAAATCTTCTGTGATAAGGCAAAAATGAAATGTTAGGACTGTAACAGTTCCGAGTCTTTAGAAGCTTTTCATGATCCACTTTTAACCACTTTCTTAAAGTAAGGTGTTGTTACCCCATAGCCAATGCATATAGATCGGGTCTCTTCTCTTTCTCTTCTTGACATATCTTATGTACTCTTCTTTCCAAGGCTTGGCCCAGGTTCAGCACTTTTGGATACCACGGAAGGATTTTGGTCAGCACAATCAGGATATTTCTGATATGTGTATATTCTCCCGTTTCAAGGCAGTGCACAGATGCCTAGAACAAAAATTACCACTAATGAAGTTGGTTTTTTTTGTTTAAGTTTTTAAAAAAATGTACTTTTGGGGGCATCTTTATTTACCTTAGTTAATTTATAGTGCCATTTGTGTACTACATGTCTAAAATTCTCATAATCCAATTGATCGGCTTTATTTCCACCATCAAATCCAGTGGCCCGTAATATTGTCAGGAAGCCTGGATAGTTGCCACATTCCTACATGCACAGGAAAGAAAGGGGTGGGGGGGAAATCACAAAATGTAAAAAGAATAATTCTGAAAAAGGTAATGGTAACTGATGCTCCTTTTCACAGATCCTACTAAAGACATGATCACACTTTACAAAACTTTTTTTTTTAATCCTATTTATGTTTAAATCTTAGTCATGGGTGAGATAAGATTACTCGTAATTCAATTAGCTTTCACAAGGGGTAATACAAGTTTCCATATACTCCAAAGACAAGCTATGAGAAAAAACAGAAACATGATATTTGATTAGTCCCTCTATTTTGACACTATATAAAATTACTTTTAATAGAACTAAGTTAATTACACAATCTTAATTCAAAGATTACACCACTGGAAAAAAAAAACAAACCAATCACACAGTATTTTTAAAAGAAACCATTTCACTAAATCCATTTTTATTAGGAGGAATTACTCAAATGAATATATTGTCACGAGCAAACTCGCTGTAGTAACTTCACATACCTTTTCATATATGACTCTGTCACTGTGCCATCTAGTCACAGTCTCCAACATACAGCATAAAAACCTGCCATATCTACTAGCTTCATTTTCAGTGCAACTTGCAACCGTATATATAATATCAGAGAAAACCTGTGAACAGCAGTAATGAAGAGTTATGATGATATTAGTGAATTACAAGATACATCAATCATCAAAATTTTCCAATTTCTCTCATCTAAATCACCATTAAGGTGGTACTGAAATATAAAAGCGAATCTCTTATTAAATACCTTGTTTGTCTTCAAGACTCTATTGCTCAACTGCCGGTCCTTTACACTTACACTACAATCTAAGTTTGCCATAGTTACAGTATGTCTTCGGTGACATCTAAATACTTTGTTTTCAAATTAATAATTTATTGGCTCAGGGAAAACCAACCACCAAGCCAAGCTCATGCAGAAGGATTTTATTCCTGGCCTATACAGGCTCATCAGACAGGGTCCACACAGCT
The DNA here is from genome assembly GCA_013400475.1 of Tricholaema leucomelas. Classification (NCBI taxonomy): domain Eukaryota; kingdom Metazoa; phylum Chordata; class Aves; order Piciformes; family Lybiidae; genus Tricholaema lacrymosa; species Tricholaema leucomelas. The sequence continues at coordinate 25,024 of WAAF01019826.1, read as the reverse complement.
GCCTACTTCTGTTTCCTAAAGCATGGACTGAATATTTATTAAGTATGCTCTTCGGGACCCACAAAATCGTAACAGATACCTACTTCAAATCTCTCATCTCAAAGGAAACTAAGCAATCTTGAATGTTCATATGAAAACAGTCTTCAATGTAACTTTTTTACAATACAACCCCATACATCCTTCTAATGTCAGGCTTACAGTCATATCTGCACAGATGACAGACATAGTAATTTAACTTCTTATAGCAGTTAAGTGTCAGCATGGTTCCAATACCCTGGAATGGTATTGTTGGAGCTGAATATATCCTGCTAAATTTTTCCATCTACATTCTCCATCATTCTCCTCCACGGGAGAAAAAGAACGGCTACACAAATGATGAACAAATGCCTCCTTGGACTCTCCTGTTCGACCCAAAAAGTCAGGTTGCTACTGCCCTGTACATCAGTCATACAAATTCATCAACTATCTTGCCACAGTTAGGAGGGTCCTAAGGATTCTGCTTGCGCGTGGCAAGTAGAAGAAATTTAATACTACAGCAACAGGGCACACACAGCTAAAATGGGACGGTTAGATGAGGCTGTAGAAAGGCAGACCACCGGAAGGCTGCAAAACCTGTCCTGTCACTACTAACAACTGTGGTCTGAACTGCTGTCTAATCTAGTTAGGATAAACCGAACCAAAAATATCTTCAAAATATTTTGAAGTTCCAAAATACTCCTGAAATTCCAGGAAAACTTGAGTTTTAGAATCTGAAGTACAAAAGGAAACTTTTCATTACCACAGATTCAAGAATTAAACACATGAAATAGTTTTGTTTACTTCTTTTGGGAGGCAGGGGAGATGATAGTTTTGCATCCTCAAAATTAAGTAATTAAATACACAGTACTTACTCTGTCATAGCAGAGAAGCGTGGAGAAGTTGGGTGTTTTCTGCTGATGCACCAGTTCTACGAAGTGAGCACAATATACTGCATCGATTGCCGAAAAAATGCATCGAGGAAATATACATAACTGCAAGAATTTTGTGATAGTCTCATTTTTGGTAGACTCTTCAAAAACAAAGAAGTTGAGAGAAAAGGAAGAAAGTAAATAGGTTAACTCTATTGCTCTCTTCCCAAGAAGTTCAGTATCATATATCCATATTTTCAAGTTAGTACATTAGACTGCTTATGTCCCAGACATATCTTTGGCACTGCTGAGGAAAGCCAAAATAAGCATAATTGTTTGAGGATAGAGGGCGGAGCAGAAGGGTGGCTGTAGCAAACCTTTCTCTTATTGGAAAAATTTTTCTACTACACAACAGGGGAAAAAAGAGGCTCAGAACACTCGTCGGTAAATTTCTGCAGGTGGTGGAATTGTACACATTAGCAGAAGGAAAACCATCTGCCTTTTCTCTGCAGCTTATCTTCTCCTTTCTGACTATGAGCTGTTTCTGTAGACGTTGAAGAACATGCTCTCTAAATACAATTCCTTAACAGTCATTTTTCCAGTCAGCCAAAGCATTACAGGAATTTAAATACAGCAGTGGTCTTCAGTAAACCACCATGCCAATACACCTTTTGTTAATAGTTCCATTCTACCACTGAGAAAGACCACACTGCATACTGAACAGTTACCCATTCTCTTCGGTTGACCACTGGTTGGTCACCACATACCCACACTAGCCCCGTGGCAGCTCTTGCCCACTTAACAGGGAGAACACCAACCAAACTGGAAGCGATATACACCACCAAACAATGGAAAGAAGAAAATGAACTTTTATTCATAACTATGGAGCTGAAAATTGAAAATGGATGCCTTCAGCAGAAGAACTTTCACAATCCTTATGACGGCACCTGGTGTTTTAGCACTGGGATTCTTGTACAGACTGCAGGACACAAGACCCAGGATTTACTTTCTTCAATTGTGCTTAACTTATGCAATAAATCTTGTCCAAAAAAGGACTGATTACCTTTCACTTAAATAAAAACTTTTACTTCTAAAGTGTAAAAACGAATTGAGCAGTCCTACAGTGGATATGCTCTTCAACTTCTTCATGCAACACATAACAGATAATTTCTTTTGATGGGGAAACTGCCAAAAAAATTTTGTTTCTGGATGCAATGCTGCAAAATATCTTCCAGTTGAAGCCTAAGCACTTGAGAGCAGACAATAAAATATTCCCCATACCTAACAAATGCCTGTATCTATATGTTTAGATAGATTGTATCTACACAAATAATTTTCTACGTGCTTTTGGATGCTTCTTTAAGGAAAGCTATCCATCAGTCAGCTCCAGACCATGCTCCAGTCAGGCAGTAATTCTTCAACTAGCAATTTCATGTAGCTAATCAGCTGTCTGTATCAGTACATTAAATACTCATAGGAATAACCTTTCTTCATTTAATTTTCAGTGATGCTCCATTAAGTCAGTTGGGTGTATCTTACATGAGTCGGACAATAAAACGCTTTCCCACTGGATTATGCTAGGCTCCTTGGGACAGATGAACAACTACTTTCAGTTAGAAACTGAAAGTTCTTCCAGAGAAGAAAACTGACCAGAGAAAAACATTTCAGATTAACCATATCAATAGATTTCACATTCAATATGAAATGTTAATGAGACTATCAGAGACAAAGGTTTGTTCTGCCTTCTGTGTATCTGCCATATGAAACATCTGCATGCAGTTTCACCTCATGGTGTCATCAGGGTGTGAAACTACTTATCTTGTCACTGGAAAAGGGTTAATTTTACAACTCGAGAACTGGTATATTGCTCCTAATCACATGACTCATGTGAAATTAACTCAAACATCTAATTTTGTGTAATTATCCAAACTTAACTACTGCTCAGTGCAAGCCATCTTGCAATTACAACTTCCCACTGAATCAGTCAATCACTTCTTTACTTTCTAAACTAGTGCAACATTTAAAAGATACTGACATTACAACAAACTTCTCCCTGAAAGCCAACTACTCAGCATTTGCAGCAAAGATATATTATATTCCAATTAGAAGTTTACCTTACTAACAGACATCAACATACAGAGTGAATATGAAATCAACATCGAGTATTAGTGCAAACTGAACTTTTAGGTCTGATGGCAACAAAGGTACCCAGTGTTTTTCCTGCACATACTTACTTGCCAGAAGCCAGTTATCCTTCTCTAGTTTCAGCCTCTGTAGAACCCTCTGCACATGTTCCAGCTGCTTCTTCTCCTCTTCAAGGAGCTTGTCCTGAAGAGCTGTGCAACGCTCTTTTTCTTTTTTCTTCTTATTTGGAGGCTATAAAATGCCAATGCAACTCACTTAGAAAGCTTTTCAAGTATCTTTAGGATTACCAGGAATTTAACTTCTACATAGTAAGTGTCAGTATAATACTGTTTCATTAAATAGTCTTCTGCTCTAGTAGCCAACTGATCTTATGAACATTGGCTGACTAAAGTTAAGACAAAAGTACCATCTAAATCACAGATAGAAACATCAGGAATTGCTTTCTGATGTACAGATGTACCAGTAACTTCCCCTTAGTGAAGTCACTGGTATTTTTAACATGGGAATTAAAAGGAAGAATCTAAATTACATTAATATGACAAATCAGACAGGATGAATCAGGTAAAAGCATCTCCAAGATCTAAATTACCTTAAAATAAGATTCCACAAAACCAAACAAATCTCTCGAGGTCACACAGTTTTAAGTTGGACCATAAAATTATGTAAACATACCATTTCCTGATTGTCATCTATGGCTTTCATCTGGACTTTAAGTTTGTTGACTTCTCTGTCATAGCTACTATGTGGAACGGCAAGGTCATACATTGTCAAAGACCAGAATGTAGCATAAAACTGAGGACTGATGTCATCCCAAACTTTGGGAAGGTGCAGAGAAATCACAGCTTCATGAACAGGAGCCATCACCAGCTCACACGCTGTTATGTATTTATGAACTTTGTGTTGCTGTTTATTTCCCTTCTCGGCTTTCTTTAGTTCATCATACTTTGACTGTGGATTAAACAAAAAAGAAATGTACTCTTTGCACACAAGAGAACTTAACTTTTACAACATAATTTAACTTTTTCCCCAAAACTTTTCTCTATAATAAATATTTACATGTGAAATGTCATTTATGTACATAAAGCACTGAGAACCATTGTACAGAACTTCTAATACTCATCCGTATCAGATGGATTTAGCTTTGTTCCCTGATGCTGCTACCTGTTGTTACAGTAACACATTATACTTCATCAAGTAAAAAGTCTCTTGATATTTAGCATTTTACATGCATGAACAAATTTATTTATGACGCTTTCTGAGCTACAGCATCTTCCAGCAGCACATTTTCCTCCACAGCAAAAATCCACCTAAAACACCCGTAGAAGGATTTTCACATTCAGGTGAATGAGGCAGGACTCAAGTCCTAATGATCACCCAAATCATCAGATTGTCTACCTAAATTAACTACAAGTTCTGCAGTTGTGGAAGCTGACACATGGGCAGTATTTTTTATGAAGATAAATGATAACCTGTTCCAAACCACAGCTTCTCTTTCTACTCAGAAAGATCACCGATTTTCTTTAGCAAGCAAACTTTAGAAGGAACCTAACACATACTGATAACATGTAAAATAGCAGCACTAACAGCAGGCAGAAAGAAGAGTTCTACTTACTGAAATATGGTGTGCATACATGGGTCTTGAGAGGAAAAATGCAGCATCATGAGGTGTGTGGAATTCATTACAGAGAACATCGATAGAAGGCACTCGCTTAATGTAATCCTCTGTGCTCAGATTGGATGCTAAGAACCCACCAAACTGTACTAGGGTGTCATGGCACTACACGGGGAAGATAGAGAAGTTAGAAAACAGTTACTTTGTTCAAAAGTGAAGTCAAGTAGACATCAAAAAGGTTTTTTTTAACAGAAAAATAATATTAACGTGTGTATTAACAACAAAGCAAGAATTTTCCCATGGGGGAAGAGATACTAAGTATTCCACACCACAGAAATCTGTCATTCAATACTGACTGAACTCTTATCTGCATCAAAAAAAGAAACAATAAACCAAGAGCACTACTAAAGCCAGCAGAAATGTAAGTGCATTCTGTTCTACCAGAAGGAATTAAACTAGTTCCTGCTGTTTAAGACAGCAAGAGAAATTTGGCTGCTTCTTCACAAACAAAAAATTAAAAATAGAAAGTAAGATTCTCTAACAAATTAAGATCAGAAGAAGATAAGAGTCGAGACAGAATCTAGCTTTTTATGATAAAGGATGTTTTAATCCTTCACTTAAAAAAAACTTTTTTGATAATAATAATAATTCCGACTGATCTTGAAAAAAACCTTACATATTCTTATGTGCTGTTACACTAGATGTTAGCAAAGAAATGGAGGGGTTCTTACAAGTGCAAGTATTTTTACTTACCTGATCATACAGTTTTCCCACCAGCTTCAGATGTTTTTCCCCCCCTTCTTGAAAGATCACACCGTTTCTCTGTTGAGCCATAAGCAGGCACAATGGGAGGGCAAGATCATGGTCCAGTAATGCATCTTTCAGTCTCTGAGAAGATTTTTTTGTATTTCTGATTTGGCCAAAGTATCCACCCTGCAGAGTGAAAAAAAATGTTTAGAAACAGCACATGGCAAATAGAAAATCTGTGCGCTTCTGACTCCAGAAATACTCGCAAACTAACATCAATACTGTTTTCTGTCCAGCAATAAAACTCTCTCTGGATCTCATATTGCTATGTATCTAAGAATCCGAAACTAACTAGTGCTCCATGCTATTAGTTTTTTAACACAGTAAACAAAGAGTGACATTTTACTTTAGGGATCCTGACACCAAGCCTGCTATGATCGAATCAACATCTCTTCTCAATACAGGAATTTCACATTTTAGTCCTGATTACAGCTATTCAATTCCTTGAAGATTTAAGTCTAGCTTAGATTCAACTAGGTCTTTGACACAAGGCTGCAACAACTTTAGCTGTTAAAATGATTTAAGATGTTACTCCACTCAACAGTGAGCTGCTACCTCACACCAGGGCTAAAGCAGGACAGCACAAGGCACAAGCTCAATGGCTGCTGTAACTGACAGATCTGTCACTGGATAATGAAGGCTGCTTTTGTTAACATGAGATGCTGTGAAGCACAACAATTAAGTTTCAGGTGTAATTGTCTGCAAGGCAGCTTACGCAAGGCTAGTAAGCTCAAAGGAGTGGGAAGCTCTCTGATGAAAGCAGTAACACCTTTCTCAGTACACTGCCAGCGCCCATGAATTAGGCTTCAGAACCACCATTAAGCAATAGATATTATTAAGATAAACACACCTCAGCTTTTAGTTGCTCTCCACCAGTCATGGCTTCCAACTGTTCCATTGTCATTTCTTCTGTAATTTCTATCCCTGCCATTTTCTGCACTACCTCTTTTAAAATAAGCAAATCAAAGCTGCACAGAAAACAAAAGTGAAGTAAAAACAAAGAGTGTGTTTAAGAAATGGAAGCTATGATATTCAGTAAGTAGCACAAAGCAACAGTACAGTAGTAACCAGCACACTGGAACACACAAGAATTTCTTTATTGCAAGTAAAAAGTTAGTACTTAAAAACAATGCAGACACTGAACAACTGCATTTCAGAATCCTTTCAGAACAGTTTGTTTCTGAAAATAATGTGGTGTCATCAACTTTTAAGTACCAACAAATTAATCAAAGTTTGTTGTTTCCTTTTGTTGTTTTACATGCTTCATACTGTATCTATACAGTAATTTCAAGAACATGGAATATTTTATTTTTAAATGTCTGAATCAGTACATAGCCTTAGAAATTTACTGGTAAAATTAGTCTGGAGAAGTTATATGGACCACAGAAAATGTTTTGCACTTGAAACACAGAATATACAGAACACTCATCCCATTCACAGACTAGACTTTTTACTTCCTGCTCTGTATTTTGTAAGGGCAGTGACTTTTCCTCAACACCAGCTGACTTCAAATCAGTCATATTTTCCAGTAACTTCTGAAATGTGTGACCTATTTAGAAAATATTTTTGACCCATGCCCTTCAATATGAAGTTTTATATTTAAATAATATGTACTGTTTATATTTGTTTGCTTTTCCAACCAGAAATATGTTTTCTACCTAAGAACTATATAACATCAGCATATACTCCAGTTCAAATATTTAAATACTCCAGTCCTATGGAATGGATTTAGTGCTAAATCCATTTTATTTCTACAATCACAAATAGTAAACCGAATTAAAAAAAAAAAATCCAATTATGTTTGATGTCTTAATACTTAGTTCTGGGGAAAAACAAGAGGCATTACTTACCCTTCCTCTGTTGCTCAATGTGATTGTACCATCATCAGAATACAAAACTAATTTGGGACAGGGGAGCACATGAGACTGAATGTCTACATTGCAGAGGAGGGAAAAAAAAACCTAGGTTTCTCCATACAAATACCTTAAAATAACATGCTGTATTACCTCCACTAGTAAGTTGCCTTTCAGTAAATATATGAAGTTTCATAATAAAAAATAAACTTTGATACTCACCTATGTGATACAACACATTAAAATTAATAAAATGAATGAAACAATACTAAGTCATGATGACGATGGAAGGACAAAAGGAAACCGACGGTTCAAACTGCAAGCCATGTTTAAACAACTGAGTTATGATTAACACCAACGTATCAAGAAGCATTCAACTGCCATTATAGAAGTTGGACAAAGTACTTAAAATAATATGAAAACTGTTAAGAGTCATTCCTGCAGAGAAGACACTGAGACAGAAAAAACTAAAAACTGTAACAGTTACACCCTTTTATACTGGTATTTGATTTTTTAAATACTATAAAATAATTTCTACGATAATACTAAGAAACAACAGACTTTCTTCCCTGCCCAATTAGTTAAGAAAACTATTAAAATAAATTAAATGAAAAATCAGTACTTCATGAATAATGTCACAGCTATACCATTAGAGAAAATAATATGTACTCAAGAAGATAAATAAAGAGGGTATTCTTTCTGCTATTCAAGTTTCTTAATTTCCTTGTATTATTACGACTGGAGTATTACCACTACTACAATAACTACTACTTCAAGCACTCATGCATCAGCAACCACCCAAATAATGCATTCTAAAAATTGAGTTTATAAAGATCACTTGTACAAGACTTGCCTTTTCCCAGCTTTCAGTTGGTTGGCCACATATTGAAGCAGACCAGCCAGTTCAATTGGGTATTTTCGGAAAACTGCACCACAAAAGCTAGCCAGACCTAAAGCAAGGAGAAACAGCCATGACTGCACCTCATGAGATCATAATCATTCAATAAGCATTAGCAAAGTGTATGTGGGATGCTAGCAATATATGTATTTTTGTAAAATCAAGAAAAAAATCTGGTTTTCCTACTGATTAAACTTTCCTGCTCTAGTTTTATTTCTTTTATTTTTAAAGGAAAAATTATCTGATAGATGCAAGTGAAATATTGATCACTATGATCAACAGTATGGTAGATCATAAGTAAGATGAAGTATTTTTAACATTAATAAAGAAAATGAGAGTACTAACTCTGAAGCCAGCTTGAGATTGTAGTGTCGTCATGCTTCATTCTCTCCTTCTCAGGGTTTGCCAGAGCTTCAATGATACAGTCTTTGTTGGAGTTCAGGAGAGTATTTTTACCCAGTTTGTAAATACAAAAGTTACACATCTCCACAATTTGTAGTATATGAAGCTATTATACAAGTACAGCAAGCATGAAATAGAGGATCCACTAATACAGTCATGGTATTAAAACAATAACATTGAAGAAATGATGCCTTAAAAAGCAGCATTTACCTTCCTATTTATAGGATCATTATGTCTCCAAGCACACAGCAAAAGTAGTAAAATACTTAGAAATACAGTTTTCCTACTAGTGTGACCAAACAAATACTGAGGGTTCTGTAACTCACTAAGACTGCAAAAGTACTTCCAAGCTTCCCTAAAATTTCTAGCAAAAAGCAGCAAGAACAGAAATTAATAGAACAGTTACTCCCAGAAAACAGATTTAATCTGGTTATAACTGCAACTTTATCAGTAAGCAGACATATTGATTTACACAAAAGGATACATGCCAAGACATCATAGTTCAGCGAAGTGAGGTATTTCAGTGAATCAACAACCGGAGTTATCAAGTTATCATATTTTTGTATTTGTGATAAAATCTGAAAATTACAGAAGATATTTAACAGAATAGAGGCAGCATTTCTTATATTTCACACACTAAATCAACAAAACATGCTTTGAAGTTAAAAGGGTCTTACAAAACACTGATGAAGTAATATGCAATCTCATTAATTTATCTAGTACCTTAGAGATATCAGAGAAATTTCTAACATGAAAAAACAATTCTGTGTAATTATTTTTCTTTCAATTATTAGAAAACAAAATCATGAAAACATTTCACCTTTTTTTAAACACACCCCCCCACACACACTATAAGAGTCATATATGTGAATGAGATGGAAGTCCATCAACATACTTTTACACCTCTCAAGCCTTCTGTAGCACTAAGTAACGTTTAAAATCCTCTACTGCTAGACTGGTGCATTTTAGACTTCAAGGCTTGTGTAGCTTCAAAGAGTTTTCTTCTAAATGACCCTGATATATCTTCATCATACACAACAGCCCAGAGTGACCCAACTTGAATTTGCATGCTGCATCACCTGATGAGCACATCCCTGTACCTCTGTGACCCACTTCAGCTACTTCAAATTAAATACTTGACTTCAATAATTGTTTAGCTTTCTGTGCATCTGTGGTTAATCAATAGCTATTGTCTTAATCTCACTTGTGCATCACTAGAAAATTATCATATTTCAAATTTTTTATTAACAAACTAAAAATAAGATAGCAGGTTCGTTTCTACACTTTACTATCTATTGTTAGGATGATATAGTGTACAAACACGTTACTACATACATAATCAAATAAAATTGTAGGATTGCTGTGGCTCAGCTTCCCAATTTGTCTTCCAGAGGGTTTCACATTTTCCTTTGTTAAACGCCTGTAAAACAGAACATATTTTATTGCAATAGACAGGCTAAAACAATACTCAAACTACAGGTTAGTTCCAGTGAAGGAACATCTTTATTAGGTGAGAAACCAAAATTCATAATCCTGTAACATGCAGAAGGTACACATCAACCAGCTGCATTTGTATTACTAAGTTTTCTAGTTCCAACTTTGAGCACTCTTGCTTTTGGAAGTTGTCAGTGGGACCTACACCACATACAGAAATAGAATATGATGTTATCTCTCCTCTAAATTGAATTAATGCACAGATCAGTAATTTTCCACTCTCTTATGAATATAGGAGCTTCACATAAAATCTGAACATGGCACATAAGTAAATAGCACACAATCCCAACAACTGCCAGCACGCTGGCTCATCTGGCACAACTACAATCCACCGTACAAGAGAAAGGATGTAAAGTTTTATGGTCTATGCTAGTTCCGCAGCAAGTCAGAAGAGAATCAAAATCATTGTTGCTAGCTTTCACAGATGCAAGTTCAAGGTCTTTTTTTACTCAATAACAATTATTCTGTCTTGCCTACGTAGAAAGATTCTAATTATTCACATTATAAAATGACAGCATTTGATTTTGGCAACAACAAATAGAGAATCCAAATCCCTGACATGTCAGAGAAGTTAAATCTAAGATAAATGTGAAATTGTTATTTTTCTATTTGAAGATAAGAATGAGTCATTCCATTCAATTCCATTTATTGACCTAATTTTGAACTTACAGAAACAAAAACTGTGACAAGATGTTTGAGACTCCTTGGTTTAAGGAGCCTCCATATGTAGAGGAAAATATGTTGCACTCTGACATTTGATAAATTGCTTTGCTTGTGGGAAAAAGAAACAAACATGAGTAAAAGGTTTCAAATAATTTAATGGGACACCCTTCACAGATGAAATACCCTTGATGACAAATTTGTTGTATCCTTACTTATTTGACAGGTTTTAACCACAGCACATTAAATGCATTGTGAGCAACTATTATCAATGAAATCACTCAGTCATTAAAAGGGAATGTACTTGCAAAGGTATTTTTTTCCAATCACTTGGAGACATAAAATACATTGCATCACAGTTGATAATTACTTATTAAAGAACTTACTTCATGATATATTTGGCTCGATCTATAGTCTGAGCTTTAACTTTCACTAGAAGTGGGTGACTATTGTATGTTTCATTCTTCCATTGCCCATAAAGACGATACCTTGAAAGATTATATAGGAAAATTATTTTTAGCACTGACAAGTCAAGACATCACTTCCAAAGAATGGGAACAGATTATTCCACTCACCGGTACTGGTATGGAAATGTTTTGAACATTCCCCATAATTCTTCAGACATGCATGCATTGCAGTCCATTAAAGACAGAGATGGAAGTAAGACTTGATCAGTAATACTCAATAAACAGCTAAACAGCAGCTCCTGAGATAAAGACAGAAAACGCAGGGTAACTACCAAGTAAGTGCATTAGGAGCAGTGGTACACATACTGTGCAGACATGCACACATTGGACACCTTAGTGAACCAGTAAAATAGAAAATATGCCACAAGACTGAGATTCCCTAAAAACCAAAAATAAATCTAAAGAAAACTTAAAACTCTCTCATATCATAAATATTTCATTGTTTAGGGGCCATATATGCTGCCAATAGTTTATTTGCTGTGTATCTTAAGCAAGATACTTGAGCAAAGCTGCTCAAGTTTTTAACAAGATTAAGAGTGAGAAATGTAGGAGAGAAAGAAAAAAAAAAAACCAACAGAAACACTCCATTGTGACTGGTTCAAACTTGCCTATCAAGACAAGTCTGAAATATAACTCTACAGAGATGTACAGCTATTAAACATTTAGTCACAATTACAACCTCACACAAAAACACCTTCCTCCAAAATCAACTCACCATTTTGTCTTTATCTTCTTGTTTGCTTCCATCAGACTGAAACTACAACAAAGACAATCAAGTTAATAGTAGCATAATTATCATAACAGTTTCAGAACAAGGCTGCCTCAGCAAAAGCATAAACCTGAAGAGCCACATGCCTAGTAAATGTGTAATTTTTCAGATCTGTCAACACAGAAATAGTTTTGAACAGCAATTCAAATGCACTGATGAAATAAATGCATTGCTTACATACACAGGGACTTTGTACACTTTTGTTCAAACAGAGGTAATAACTAAAATACCAAGGTAGCTTCCTATTATAAGAAATACTGACTTTTCTAGATAGAGAAAGATATAAAAAAAAATGCCCTTAGCACTCAATTTATATCTAAAAAACCTTCAGGACTTTGAACCAAATTATCAACAGCTATAGATTACTTTCCCCATCTTTCTCTTATAGCAATACTCTCATAAGCTTTTAGTCTTCAATTTTTTTATTCTTTTCTCTCTTTTTGATTCACTCACCATGGAAAGCATATTAAGCTGTCACACCAGTAAGTGCACAATTATTTTAAAGGTATGCTTGAGCTTGAAAGCTGCAGTGCAATGTTAGTAAACTTTTTAACTACTATATGGGTTAACTTATGAGTCAAATCATCTCAGTTATTTCTACTGCGTTAAATGTAGTTTCATAACTAGAACATGCTGATGGCAACAGTGCATTAAAAATCACTTTCCCTATGTTACCTTAACCATTCTGTCACTGATGAATTTCTTCACAGTTCCAACCTAGAGCAAATAGCTAAAATGTTGCTCATTCTTATCAGAAACATAGTAAACTATTATATTTATATATATGTACAGTATAGCTGCGCAAGAGATTCCTATAACCAATTTATCACCATTTTACTATTTCTCTGTACATATCCACAAGGGCTTCCTCACAAACCTTAAGTAACCAAAATTCATTACAGATCTGTTCTAACAGTGTGCTAACAGCAGTGAAATTAGTTACTCCCTTGAAATAAATGGTAATTTCCAAGTTATCTGCATTGTCAGTGTAATATAGCATATCACTCAATCTTCTCACAGGCCAGCAGGAAATCAACATGATATAAAGCAAGTGTATTAACCACTGGGAAACCATTCTGGATGAGAAGCTAATGTTAAATAATATCTTCTACAAAGACATGGAAGGAGGAGATGATAAAAAAGCTTGACGTTATGATTTTATTACAAAGACTATTTGGAACTCTATCACTGCATCTTCGAATCTGGTGAGAGCAAACACTCTTCACTCTTGCCAAAATCTGTTAAGTTAGAAAAAGAGACTCTGAATCCCAAGAATTCTTTCTGTTCTTAGCTCTGTATCAAGTACTACAGGATATGGAAGCTTCCCCTCAGTGGTACATCAGTTTTGAACATTGCAGTATTTGTTAGTTGCAGTTGAAATAAATACTTCCAAGAAAAATGTTGTAAAACTGAAAATATCCCCTCCGGTACCATCTAGATCAACCAACCTCTCCAACTTTCAGAGTTACATTTTTTTGTTCAGAATAAAAACCTAGGTAACAAAGAGACTGCTAAAGTGAGGAGTGTGAATGGGGTGTTGTTGGTGTTCCATAATTATTAAAATTGTTTTAAAACTACAAATTCAAAAGTTTCTCTGAGCTGCTATATCTTACAAATAGAAAAAACAACAAACAATACCCTATATAGTTAACTTGAAAACAAAACAAGAACTGCTACCTGACAGCAGTGTATTGTCAGAAAAGTGGCCTCAGTCTGAGGTACTAAGTACATTCCAAGGGAGCCAACAACATAGATTTAACTTGCAGCTTTTTAAAACAAGTCATACTACAAGTCTTTCAATATATGTGGTAGATAAGGTCAAAAGCCAGCAACAAATCTCAAGAAATCATTATATTTCTAAGGTTGGTGACTTAAGGCTCCATAAGGTATTTTTAGGTCACCACAATGAACTCATCTTTAATGGCATGCAAAGATGTGTCACTGACAAGTTCAAGAACAGCAGCATTTTAACTAGCAAAAAGGGGAACATCTCATTCATTAAAAAGATGCAGCATCCCCCTACTTCCCAAGTAACCTAACTGGTGGGATACAAAGTACTATTTTAAGTACTGGATGTGTATTGGGTTTTTGTTCCCCACTCTAATAATGTAAAATAATATCACTCTAATGTAAAACCTTCCACACAATTACTATCATGTTCGGTTGCTGGGCTTTCTGTATTTGTTTTTGTGTGTTTTGTTCTTGGTTTGGTTTATTTTTTGCCAAAAAAAAACCCCACCAAAAACCACTGCCTACAGATAATGTTTTAAAACATGAAGACCATAACGACGAATTAGTAATCACTAAATATTCCTGGTTATAAACCAGAAGAGCCTTAAACTGTTTGATAAAGTGTCTGTTATGTTTACTGATCATAAAAACTATCAAAAATTAAACTAACATTCTCCAAATCTATCCTAATCAAAGAAATTTGTTACGTTTCATTATTTGAATATATACACAGTTAGTAAGACTTGAACATTTTTTAACATCAAAGGAACTTCTCCAGTTCTGACAAGCTGTTCTGTCGTACCAACCTCTTTCATAAATGCTTTTCCAAGGCGAACCACTTTTGCAAATAAAATGGGATCATGCGAGAGGTGAGGACCAAGATAACAAAGCATGTTGAACACCTCCTTCCTCAAATCCTCAAAGCTGTCTGCTTGTTTTGGTGCTCTCTTGTTTGGCAAAGAAGAAACTGGTGACCCTTTAGCTCCTTTAGGTACACCAACCCTGGAAAATAAGATGTGCAAAATTTCACATGGAACAGAAGTGAACAGTTCAGTAACATGTGAACACAAACTAGGGTTGTTAGTGAATTCACATTCATAAACAAATGGCAGTTTTTCCCCATGTAGGAACAGAATCCTGTTTTTCACTTTACCTGCGGTACAGAGGTTCAATTGTCACATGTACAAGCTGGCAAAGGGCAACTGCAATCGACTTGTGTGAAGTAGCATAAAATGGAGGCATTTGATCCATAATACTTTGTGCATGCTGCCAATCACCAATTTTTAATAAAGCTTCCAATAAACCAAGCTTCTGATTGTCAGGAGGCTGCAAGATAGCAAACAATTTAATGAAAATGTACATTTATATACTCTTAATATTTCTCCTTAAATTGCATGTAGATTTAATCCAGATCTAGAAAAAAACAAAATCCAATCTTTCAATTATTTAATAAAATATGTGAAATAAAATTCAGCTAGACATTTAGACAATGAGCACACTTGAAAAGCCAAAACAAACAAGTCCAATAGAATCCATTAACTGGAGCAAAGAAAAGAGTTAAAAATAAAGTTCAAAACAGAAGTTTATTAAGTTGCCTGACATAGACCTGATCATGTCACTTTTCAAAATGTCACAATCTATTGCAGCTTATTTCTTTACATGACATTTTAAGAAAAATGCAAGCATCTGAGAACCTTTTGCATTTTTGTGCTGTTCCGGATTTAAAAGTAGGAATTTCTCTTGCAAATTCAGATTATTAAAAAAACCAAACCAACTGCCACACCACACTTTGACTTGGCTTTGACTGTATCCTAAGTTTCACATTACCATTTAGTCTACAAGAGCCCAGTTTTAAGTTCATATCTACAAGAAGTTTTCAAAATATCCCATTTTACAACATAGGGGTAAGAGGAAATAGCAGTTCACAATTAAGACTGTGCCTTGAAGCATTTTTACATGCACCTGGTACCACTATATTTTATTGTTATTAATTGGTTTTGCTGGTTTGCAGGGCAAAAGTCTATCATTAAGTGACTAATATTGAGGAATTGTGACTGCAAGATAGCAGTATGTAATTACGAGCCTAAGATGATGTTTATCCAGGGGGAAGATTACAAGGATAGGGCAAAACACTTAAACACTTTGAGGCAAAAATAATAGTTCTGTTTATATCATGCAAACAGACAACAGACTGACAAGAACAAAAATTAATTACAAAGCAGATGCTTCTGTGGTTCCACAATTCGCATGGATTTTTTAATTCTTTTCCTTTTAAAATGTTTTTATAAAACTGGCAATTATTTTCTGCTACTTCTGAAAACAGAAAGCAGTCTAGTATACAACAATATGCAAAGGAAAGGTTTGGAACAAAAAGTGCAAGGATATATATTTATGTTGAACTTATACAGTAATGAAATCTTTGGGTTTCGACAAATGCATCTTAAAAGGCAAAAGCAGATAATGGATTTTTCCATACTAAATAACTTATATTAGAGTAATAAGAGACAGTAATAAGTTTTAACCAAATAAAATAAGCACTTTGCTGATTTAAAAAAAAAATAAATTAAGTAATGGTTAAATACTGTTTTCCTTACCCTGGCATTTACTCCACTGTACTGTATCAAAAATTGCATGTTGAAGATGCATACTAAATACAAAGTACTCAAATCTAGACTGCCACAGCTTTCACATGTAGATATTTCACTAATTGCTATGAATTGCACAGCTAATTTCAAAGACACAAACACAGAAACAAGATCTACAAGAATCATCATGTATTGCATAACAGTGTGCAAAGAGCCACAGAAATCGCTTTTAAGTGCAGCTCTCCATTTTCCCACCACACAGACTCTGACCTTGTTATTTGCCATTGTAAACCTTCAGAAAAATATTGCAGTTTCTGCTAGAGCTTAAAATTCCCTAGCTCTTAATTCCAAAGCTTAGCCATAAAAACGGACTTAATTCTTCTGACATTATGTGCAATATATACACTCCCAAAGTGCCACCAAGAGTCCAGTTTTCCACCAGGACATGGTGGCACACACACTTCAGAAAATACCAGGCAGCCTCAGATGACTGTGGAAAAGGCTGGCCATAACTTGGTATAATCAAAGGGGACATTGAAATAACACGTGGGAGGAAGGTCAGGAACTTAAAGCAGCAGATGTGGCTGTAACTGAGAGACAGAGCAGTGAGTTTATCAGCTGCCTAAAGGAAGGAAATGAAATTAGATTTTTCAAGTAGGCAAGAAAAAAGGAAGGAGGGTGAAAGATACATAGAATTAAGATAAAGTAGGACAAATAGGAATAAGTAGACAAAATAGATTGATACAATTAACTCAGTTACGGAAAATTAAGAACAGAAGCTGTTAAGACCGATAGCTCTGTCCCACTCTCTCCACTTACAAAAATGCAAATACCAAGCTGTTATTTTACTTATTGTTTTAAATGCAATGTTTGAGCACTCCTTAGATACTCAAAGACCACAAAAAAGGGTACTAAGATTAAGTAATTCTAACGAAAGGCTCAGACACATGGAAACAAGTCAGACCTAGGACAACAGAAATTATATACTGCATAGTAGCAGCTTAGAGTATGTATTTACACACAAAGATCTAATGGAAAGCACGGCAGTTACAATTTAAAATGTTCAATTAAATGCTTTTTCTACAATGTGGGATTAAGTATACCAGCATTTTTAAGTCTGGCAATTGCAATTCTTCGTCTTAGTTCTTGATTGAGAGAATTAAGGAATGAATTCTTACTAATGCCCTTAAAGAAATCAACTAAGATTATAATATAATAGATCTTAGAAATGAGTTTTTTCAAAATACATGAACACTGGGATATACTCAGCAGAACTTGCATAACCAAAATGGAAACAAAGTAATTAGCCATGGAACCAAGAAGAGTCAATCTTGAGAGATCCAGGAACAACCTCCAAACTGTGCATTTTTACACATTTAACATTACAGAAGCACAATCACACAATAGACACGAGTCTTCCAAGAAGTACATACTTGTCTGTTACAAATAAAAATATTTTAATGGCAATTATTATGTTCTGTTTCATATAACTTTAAATAATTTTACTAGAATGGAAACTATTCACACACCTTTTCAGTTTTCTCCTCTTCTTTCTCTTTTTCCTTTTCCTTTTCCTCAGTCTTTTCCGAGGATAAGACGACCATCGTAAGTTTTCTAACAATTTGCTTGGCTTCCATTATCTCTCGCTTATGCTCCTCAATAATGGTATTATCCCCTGGAAGAAGCTAAAAAAAACCAACAGAACAAACATTGTATCTGAAAATTGAAGTCGTCTACTGCCACTATCTACCACTTGAGCTTGAAACGGAAGCTTGTCCTTCCCTATTACTAATCAGATAAACTTACTGCCTAAAAGAGTCTTCTTGCAACAACAATTCTGACAAGGAAGTAAACTGTTAGCAGACTCGTCTGAAATGAAGGACTCAAGAGAAATAACACTGTCCTACTTCCTTCCCCACAACCGTTACTTGTATAAGGTAGCCTTCCTCTCTCCAATATACCATTCAGCTGCAGCTACCTGGTGACAATTATGCACAGAGATTCAGTACCTTAAAACAATGTGAAGATGCAAAAGGGTACACTTCCACTACATCTAAAGGAAAAATAATTCATCATCAAGGAAAATCAGGTAATCTACTTAGGCACATACTTTGATTGCACTTCATTATAAAGGAATAGAATACCATTTGAAGGTTACTAAATATAAACACATGAATCCATTCCTTAAAAAACATCTCACAATAACAGACATCTAGCATGACAAAAATTCAGTCTTGTACTTGGGGAATGATCAGGGTGGAAAGATAACCATACACTCTAAAATTCAAAGGTCAAGTTGCAAGACAGAGAAAAAGCTCTTTTCCTGGCAAAGCCAGACTTCATCTCAATTCCTAAAATCATGCTCAAAATAACTGCAAGTAAGTAAACAAAACTTACTGTAATCATGACCTCCAATACAGTAATCCTCTACTGTATTTAGCAAGGGAAGAGACTATTTTTCTCCTCCCAATGACAGCAGCAGAAAGAAAGACTTAGCATAACCTTCTTCAGAGAAAAGACAGTAGAATTCCACAATTTAACAGAAATATGGGGAAGAATCCCACTTAGAAAGGAAAAAGGTTTAGAGCTATACTTCTCTCATCAGAAAACACAGGTAACCTACTAAAATTCTCCAAGCAGTACCTAGCATGAAAGGAATTTCAAGGGGTGAATTATATTTCCATGATGCTATACATACATGTGTATAAACACAAATTGAAAACAGTTCTTACAGGCTTGGAAGGGGAAGGGAGGGAGAACATTCTTGATATAAATGATAATCCCGACAAATGGTATTGTATGAGAGCCACATG
>WAAF01019823.1:47999-59755 GCA_013400475.1 Tricholaema leucomelas | reverse complement strand
ACCTAGCACCCAGCCCTAGCCAGTCAACCAGATCATGGCACTAAGTGCCTCATCCAGGCTTTACTTCAACACCTCCATGGATGGTGACTCCACCACCTCCCTGGGCAGCCCATTCCAATGCCAATCACTCTCTCTGACAACAACTTCCTCCTAACATCCACCCTAGACCTGCCCTGGCATAACTTGAGACCTTGTCACCTTGTTGACTTGTTATGAGGTAAATGGCACTTAGAGGGCAAATTCACTGAAGGGACATAAAAGGCATCTTTGCAGCAAGTTTGTATCCTGACTTTGTATTTCTCTGACTTTCTGACATTCCCATATCCACTTTAAGACTCCCACGCTCTCAATCTACCCATGTGAGCCTACCATAGTATGATTAATTTTCACCTGAGGGTATATATCACAAGCAATCCTAAATCAGTGGTAGATTACATCCATGAGCAAATATTTGCTCCATTAACTCTTGTATAGATTAGAAGTGCTTGGGAATCAGGAGTCTTACTATTTTCAAGAGATGAGGCTTTTTTCAGTCCTTTAAAGGTCAAACTCAGCCTGAGAGTGTAGGAGACAAATTCCAAAGTCTGCAGACAATGCTCCCAGTCTCCTGCCCTTTGAATCTGTGAGCTGTTCAAGTACCACAGCTGACTTCAGTTTTATTTGCAGCCTGTGGGACCTACTGTTTTAAGTAGAGGGTAGTGGTACTTGATCCCATCTTACTTACAAACTAACAAGAACTATCACAGTCTCACAGTATCACCAAGGCTGGAAGAGACCTCACAGATCATCAAGTCCAAGCCGTTACCACAGAGCTCAAGGCTAGACCATGGCACCAAGTGCCACGTCCAATCCTGCCTTGAACAGCTCCAGGGACGGCGACTCCACCACCTCCCTGGGCAGCCCATTCCAGTAGCCAATGACTCTCTCAGTGAAGAACATTCTCCTCACCTCGAGCCTAAATTTCCCCCTGGTGTAGCTTGAGGCTGTGTCCTCTTGTTCTGGTGCTGGCTGCCTGAGAGAAGAGAGCAACCTCCTCCTGGCCACAACCACCCCTCAGGTAGTTGTAGACAGCAATAAGGTCTGCCCTGAGCCTCCTCTTCTCCAGGCTAAACAATCCCAGCTCCCTCAGCCTCTCCTCGTAGGGCTGTGCTCGAGGCCTCTCCCCAGCCTCGTTGCCCTTCTCTGGACACGTTCAAGCATCTCAATGTCCCTCTTAAACTGGGGGGCCCAGAACTGGACACAGTACTCAAGGTGTGGCCTAACCAGTGCAGAGTACAGGGGCAGAATGACCTCCCTGCTGCTGCTGGCCACACCATTCCTGATGCAGGCCAGGATGCCACTGGCTCTCTTGGCCACCTGGGCACACTGCTGGCTCATGTTCAGGCAGGTAACTCATCAATTTTGAACCAAAGCTCCATGAGTAGCTCTGCCAGGTGCATATCGAATTATGAGAGAATTCATCAAAGTATCACAGAAGATCTTTGGTTGGAAGAGACCTTCAGGATCCTGCATCTGACTCAGGGCAATCCCAAGCACCGATATAGGCTGGGCAGTGAGTGGCTTGAGAGCAGCCCTGAAGAAAAGGACTTGGGGGTGCTGGTGGATGAGAAGCTCAACAGGAGCCAGCAGTGTGCACTTGCAGCCCAGAAAGCCAAGCAGAGCCTGGGCTGCAGCAGGAGAAGTGTGGCCAGCAGGGCAAGAGAGGTGATTCTCATCCAGTCTGGTGAAACCCCACCTGGAGTAGTGTCCAGTTCTGGAGGCCCTAATAAAAAGAAGGAAGAAGAAGAAGAAGAAGAAGAAGAAGAAGAAGAAGAAGAAAGAAGAAGAAGAAGAAAGAAGAAGAAGAAGAAGAAGAAGAAAGAAGAAGAAAGAAGGAGAAAGAAGGAGAAGAAGAAGAAGAAGAAAAAAGAACAAAAAAGAAGAAGAAAAGAAGAAAGACAACAACAACAACCTGTCCCAGAAACAGCAGCATAGACTTGTCAAGGCTCAGCCCTGCCTCACTCATCTGATGGCCTTCAGGATGCAGTGACTGGGGGAGAGCAGTGGATGTCATGGGATCACAGGATGTCAGGGATTGGAAAGAGATCATCGAGTCCAACCCCTCTACCAGAGCAGGACCATACAATCTAGCTCAGGTAACAGAGGAATGCATCCAGACAGGCCTTGAAAGTCTCCAGAGAAGAAGACTCCATAGGCTCTCTGGGGAGCCTGTTCCAGTGCTCTGTGGCCTTTACAGTAAGGGGAATGGATCCAAGCTAGAAGAGGGCAGATTTATATTAGATGTTAGGAAGAAGTTCTTCACCATGAGAGTGGTGAAACACTGGAATAGGTTACCCAGGGAGGTGGTGGAATCCTCAACCCTGAATGTTTTTAAGGCCAAGCTGGATGTGGCTGTGGGCAGCCTGGTCTAGTGGAGGCTGTCATTGCCCATGGCAGGAGGGTTGAAACTACATGATCCTTGAGGTCCCTTCCGACCCTGACAGTTCTGTGATCATCTAATCCAACCTGTGATCCAGCTTGTTTATCAGACATCCATTCTGTATTGCATTCAGTATCTTGGGCCATGGGGATGTGTAGCTACTAAAAACCAGTGGGCACATTCCATTTGCTGGGCCAACTGACTCCTTTTTGTGTCAGAAAATAATGCACAGTGAATCATGCTTGCAATCAGGCTGCCCACAGCCTCATCCAGCCTGGCCTTAAACACCTCCAGGGATGAGGCTTCCAACACGTCCCTGGGCAACCCATTCCAGGCTCTCACCACATTCATGGTGAGGAACTTTCTCCTAACATCCAATCTGAATCTACCCATTTCTAGCTTTGTTCCATTCCCTCCAGTTCTACCACCCCCTGACATCCTAAAAAGTCCCTCCCCAGTTTTCTTGTAGCTGCCTTAAGATACTGGAAGATCACAATGAGGTTACCTTGGAGCCTTCTCCTCTCCAGACTGAACAGGCCCAACTCTATTTATTGTGCTAAAGATTCAGTTTTATTAAGCCACAGGTCTATGCAATCAATTCAATTGATAAGAAGGAAAAAAAGACCTCTCTCTCTATACATAATGTTTATATACATGTATATATATACTTATATATACATGTGCACTTATAAATGCACATAGAGGGAATGGTTTCAAACTACAGCAGATCAGACTGGACATTAGGAAGAAGTTATTTACTATGAGGATGATCAGACAGTAGAATGGGGTGCCCAGAGAAGCCAAAGATGCCTTGTACCTGGAAGAGTTTAAAGCCCAATCTGGATGAGGCTTTAAGCCACCTGGTCTAGTGGGAGATGTCCCTGGCTGTGGGAGGGATATTGAAGCTAAGTGACTTTAAGGTCCCTTCCAACTCAAGCCATTCTCTGAGTCTGTGTCCATCAGCTCTTGTGAATGAAGAAATACAAAATGCTGGCATTGTTGATATGGAGAGAGCATACAGAAGAGCAACACACAGAAGCCTAAACTGGGGTGCCTCAGTCTATGAAGCACAGGACTGCTTCCCACACATTTCCTTCTGACAGCAAACTTTGCTTTTGCTTTGATGTTGAAGAGACAATAAGGCACACCTGACAATAAAGACAGATTAACAATGTCACTTACTGCTTCTACAATTCATGTTACATCCACAACTCCAAAATAGCTACAGATTCTGTTCTCCTTCTGCATCTTCCCACCCAGACTCGGCATCTTCCCCTTCCTTAGATAGAGATGCTCCAAATATTTGCAGCTTTACATGATTAGCAGTGACAACTTGTGAAATGCTTAACCAGTTGCTGACTATGGGGCTGTAAAGAGGCCCTGACCCTATTACAGAATCACACAATTAACCAGGCTGGAAAAGACCTCTGGGATCATCCAGTCCAACCTATCACCTAACACCTTCTAATTAACTAACCCATGGCACTAAGTGCCTCGTCCAGCCTCCTTTTAAACACTTCCAGGGATGGGCACTCCACCACCTCCCCAGGCAGCCCATTCCAATGCCAATCATTCTTGCTGCAAAGAACTTCTTCCTAGCATCCAGCCTAAACCTGCTCTGGCACTGCTTGAGCCCTGTGAAGAGAGGCTGAAGGACTTGGGGCTCTTTGGTTTGGTGAAGAGAAGATTTAGAGGGGATCTAATCAATGTTTATAAATATATAAGGGCTGGGTGTCAAGAGAAATGGGACAAACTCTTCTTGGTTGTGCCCTGTGCCAGGACACGGGCCCATGGATGCAAACTACACCACAGGAAGCTCCACCTCGACATGAGGAAGAACTTCTTTATTGTAAGAGTCACAGAGCACTGGAACAGGCTGCCCAGAGAGGTTGTGGAGTCTCCTTCTCTGGAGACTCTCAAGCCCTATCTGGATGTGTTCCTGTGTGACCTGCTCTAGACTATGGTCCTACTTTGGCAGGGGGGGCTGGACTTAAAGGTCTCTGGAGGTCCCTTCCAACCCTAACATCCTGTGATCCAGTAATGTCAGAAGAGAGGGTCTCAGACAAAGTGTTCTTCTCTTCCCTGCACTAGTGAGGGTGTAAGAGCCTGGCTATGCATGGAGAAACAGGGCTGTGGATGGTGGGAGTCACTGGTAACCCTAAAGGTCACACTGGTAGATCCTCTGACTATTCTCTTCTCCAGAAATCTTCAGCTGACTATGAAGAGGGAATCTTGTCATAAAAAGTAGGAGATGGTATTGTCATCTGCACCATCCCATGACACCTGGAAGTCTATCTCAGAGTACCAGAAGACAGAGACAGAAAGTGTTTCATAATTCATTGCACCGTAAGTGGGCAGCTAAACACATTGCTCCATCCATTTAGAATAGAATAGGATCAACCAGGTTGGAAGAGACCTCCAAGCTCATCCAGTCCAACCTAGCACCCAGCCCTGTCCAGTCAACCAGACCATGGCACTAAGTGCCTCATCCAGGCTTTGCTTGAACACCTCCAGGCACGGCGACTCCACCACCTCCCTGGGCAGCCCATTCCAATGGCAATCTCCCTTTAAACCAACTCAAAGCTCCCTGACACATCACCTAAAAGCAGGCACTGCTGTACAGTGACCACAATTGCAGTGGCTCTCCAAAGACTCTTTTTTAATAAGTGGTCCAGAAGCTGTGATTGTGCAGCAGCTGCTGTAGGAACATGCCCACACTTGGGAACATCAGCTCTTGCTGTAAGCAAAGCTGCACTCCACACAACTCAGCTCAAGAAACCTTCACAGCTCTAGGGCACAGCTTGACTGATTTTAAACCAGAAATGTGCTGGCATGCAAGTCCTGTTCATGACTGCTGCAAAAAGCAGTTGATTTATTGCAAGCATTCTCCTGGCTGTGGTTTACATAAGTAAAATATGAAGAACATTCATTACCCTCAATATCTGCTAGCTTTCAAGTGTGTTTTCTAATGCAAAAGAGGGGAAACAACACTTAGGAGCTAAATAAAAATCTAAAGGCACTGCAAAATGTTACATGAAAATTCATAACTTTGGGCTTTAAATCACAGAATCGGAGAACCACAGAATTCCTTAGATGGGAAAAGCCCTTCAAGCTCATGGAGTCCTGTCATTAGTTTCACACAGACAAGTCCTTGACTATACCAAATCCCTCAGCACATCTCACTGTGAATCACTATGGTTGGAAAGGACCACCAAGATCAGCCAGACCAACCCTTATCCCAGCATCCATCACCAGACCATAGCCTCAAGCACCACATCCACTCTCCTTTTAAACACCTCCAGGGACGATGACTCCACCACCTCCCTGGGCAGCCTGTGCCAGTGCCTGACCACCTGCTCAGGAAAGAACTTCCTCCCAACAGCCAACATAAATCTCCACTGATGCAACTTGAGGCCATTTCCTCTTCTCCTGTCATTAGTAATTCTGGAGAAGAGACCAGCTCCAGCCTCACTACAACCTCCTTTTAGGTGGTTGTAGAGGGCAATAAGATCCCCTCTCAGCCTTTTCTTCTCCAGACTAAACAACCCCAGAATGTCAAGGGCTGGAAGGGACTCCAAAGCCATCCAGTCCAACCTGGCACCCAGCCCTATCCAGTCAACCAGACCATGGCACTAAGNCAGCTCCCTCAGCCTCTCCTCACAGGGCTGTGCTCCAGGCCCCTCACCAGCTTTGTTGCCCTTCTCTGGACACCTTCCAGTATCTCAGCATCTCTCTTGAATTGAGGAGCCCAGAACTGGACACAGCACTCAAGGTGTGGCCTGACCAGTGCTGAGTACAGGGGCAGAATAACCTCCCTTGTCCTACTGGCCACACTGCTCCTGATCCAGACCAACCCCCTTGCCAGAGCAGGAGTACCTAGAGTAGATCACACAGGAATGAATCCAGGTGGGTTTTGAATATCTCCAGAGAGGAAGACTCCACAACCCCCTGGACAGTCTGTTCCAGTGTCCAATGACATGCACCAAAGAGTAATCCTTCAGAAAAATGAGAGAAAGAAGTTGCCTTGGAGAAGCAAAGTCCTTTAAGGGTGACTCTGCCTGCTTCAGATGGGATCTGAAACAATTCTTCACACCAGACTGCATAAATTGATGGCTGCTAGTGGTTGCAGGCTGCTCTGCTCCTGGTGACCTCTGAGCCATGAAGCTCTGCAGGTGTCACTGACTGCAGAGTTAGCCAGAGTGGCAGGAATTTTAAAGGCTTGTTTTGTTTCACAGTTCTCTGGTATTTTTCCAGCATAGTTTGTTTCAGATGGATTGTTATTATAAGGATGACATTAATTCCATGGTATCAGAGTAAAATTAGTATGTAGCTCATTGTCACTGTGATTTCCTACAGGAAGGCTGGGGAGGGACTATTGACAAGGTCTGGTAATGTCAGGATGAGGGGGAAGGGGTTTAAGCTGGAGGAGGGGAGATTTAGACTGGATGTTAGGAGGAAGTTCTTTACAGTGAGGGTGGTAAGGCACTGGAATGGGTTGCCCAGGGAGGTTGTGGCTGCTTCCTCCCTGGAGGTGTTTAAGGCCAGGCTGGATGAGGCCTTGAGCAACCTGCTCTAGTGGGAGGTGTCCCTGCCTATGGCTGGTGGTTGGAGCTGGATGATCCTTGAGGTCCCTTCCAACCTAAACCATTCTGTGATTCATTCTATGATTATCACATAACAATTAGAGACAAGTAAAACTTGCCAAAACAAGGTCATTTCTACCTGCCCTACTCATATTTTCACACATAATATATTGTTTCCAGAGAAGCCTTCAATTTTAATTTGCTGGCAAGTTCTCTGTCATCCAACTGCAAGGTCCTGCATCCGGGTCGAGGCAATGCCAAGCACAACTCCTGGCAGGGCACTGACTGCCTGGAGAGCAGCCCTGAGGAGAAGGGCCTTGGGGGTGCTGGTGGATGAGAAGCTCAACATGAGCCAGCAGTGTGCACTTGCAGCCCAGAAAGCCAACCAGAGCCTGGGCTGCAGCAGGAGAAGTGTGGCCAGCAGGGCCAGGGAGGTGATTCTCCCCCTCTACTCCTCTCTGCTGAGACCCCACCTGGAGTACTGCAGCCAGTTCTGGAGCCCTCATGGCAAGAGGGATGTGGAGATGCTGGAGCATGTTCAGAAAAGGGCCAGGAGGATGCTCAGAGGGCTGCAGCAGCTCTGCTGTGAGCACAGACTGAAAGAGTTGGGGCTGTGCAGTCTGCAGAAGAGGAGGCTCCCAGGTGACCTTCTTGTGGCCTTCCAGGATCTGGAGGGGGCTACAAAAAAGCTGGGGAAGGACTTTTTAGGCTGTCAGGGAGTGACAGGACTGGGAGGAATGGAGCAAAGCTGGAGGTGGAGAGATTCAGACTGGATGTAAGGAGGAAGTTGTTGAGCATGAGAGTGGTGAGAGGCTGGAATGGGTTGCCCAGGGAGGTGGTTGAGGCCCCATGGCTGGAGGTGTTTCAGGCCAGGCTGGATGAGGCTGTGGGCAGATGCTCTAGGGTAGGGTGTCCCTGGGCATGTCAGGGGGGTTGAAACTGGCTGATCCTTGTGGTCCCTTCCAACCCTGACTGATTCTATGATTCTCTGAATTATTCTCCAAGCACATGTACTTGATGGCACGACCTGGACCCAATAATTCCTACTGAAGACATTTTGACTTTTTATTTTAAACTCTCTCAGTTTTTTTTCTCTTTCCCCCTAAAACTCAGCCTGCATCTTCAGCAGCTGTAAGCCAATTACCTCTACTGACACTTCAAGGTGCTTATTAGGCCCCAGGTCTGACAGTCTCTGAAGGCTTCAATTAGTTACTCTACTCAATCTCATTTACTACACAGCTTCTTCAAGCAGGAGCATCCAAATGTGAAATTTCTTAGGGCATAATAAGTAGTTGGGGTTGATTTTTCAGACAAAAAAAAAACCCCAAAACCAAAACAAACCAACAGAAAAAAACTAACCCCAAGCCAAACCAAAAAGGTAAAAGTCAACTATAAGAACAGCATCTGCTTCCCAAATGTTTCTAGTGGTAACAGCTAGGTAAGTTCAGCCTCCCTTTGCAAGCACCAAGAAAACAAGAAGCTTTATTTCTTACTTGCAGGGTTGCAATTATTTTGGTGTATGAAGGCTGAAGATTGTCCTGGAGCTTTTCAGGCAGCCAGGGACATTTATAGCCCTCACTGCTGTGGGTTTGCCCATGGCTAATTATCCACACACTCAGAGTTACCATTCCCTTCATCCAGGCACTTACAGATGCTCCCTGCTGTCTTTGGCTGCTTTCTTTCACAAAGCTTGTAGGAGCTGAAGTCTTTTTCAAACCCTCTGTCCACCTATCAAATTGGGATTGCAATTAGAGAATTCAAATGCCATCAAAGGGGAAGAAAAGGAGGGTGACAGTCTAATCACACAACTCTTGTTTTCCTTGGCAATCAGGTTGAAAAACCTTGAAGACAACTCCTGGAACTGGGAAAGCACTTTAGTAAAAGTGAAATGAATGCCTGAGAGTTAATTGGTGTGCAGAGATAAATTCGTTGTCAGAAGCCAAACACTACAAAGCCTGGTGCTAACTGCATTCCTAGCCTTTGAAATTCCCATTCCTTTGGTCTTCTGCAAGCCATCTGAGGGTGCCTCACTCTTTGAGCTATGTAAATGAGATGATTAATGCTTTAACAGATTCTAAAACAGATTCAGAAAGATAGAGGTAACAATGACTGATATCTCTCTCCACGTAGATACTACCTGGTTGTTTAAGAGTCATTTATAGAATCGTAGAATCAAGCAGGTTGAAAGAGACCTCCAAGACCATCCAGCCCAACCTAGCACCCAGCCCTAGCCAGTCAACCAGACCATGGCACTAAGTGCCCCAGCCAGGCTTTGATTGAACACTTCCAGGGATGGTGACTCCACCACTGCCCACTGGAATGGGCAGCCCATTCCAATGCCAATCACTCTCTCTGACAACAACTTCCTCCTAACATCCAGCCTAGACCTCCCCTGGCACAGCTTGAGGCTGTGTCCCCTTGTTCTGTTGCTGCTTGCCCTGCAGAAGAGACCAACCCCACCTGGCTACAGCCTCCCTTCAGGGAATTGTAGACAGCAATGAGGTCTGCCCTGAGCCTCCTCTTCTGCAGGCTGCACACCCCCAGCTCCCTCAGCCTCTCCTCACAGGGCTGTGCTCCAGGCCTCTCACCAGCTTTGTTGCCCTTCTCTGGACACCTTCCAGCACCTCAACATCTCTCTTGAATTGAGGAGCCCAGAACTGGACACAGCACTCAAGGTGTGGCTTGACCAGTGTTGATTAGAGGGGGCAGAATAACCTCCCTCGTCCTGCTGGCCACACTGCTCCTGATACTATTCCTAGATACATTTGTCTGCAGCAGGTCAGGTTCTTAGATTGTTGATTGCTTGGACCATTTGATCAGGAATAAAACTGCACCATTCCTCCATACATTTTAAATCCAAACTTCCAGATGGCTGATAAATGGCTAAAGATAGAAACTTGAAGTGGTTTTTTAATAGAAGAGTGTGAGGGTACCTTTAAAGATACTGTAAATACACTTAAGACATATAAGATATGAAGATAATACATGTAAAGCTATAACATACATTTATATGTAGTTTGTGTGCCTGTGTGCATGCATATTTATCTTCCTCCCCTACCCAATTCTCATTAACCCAGGGTGGGGATGGTAAAATCTGCAATCAACACTGCTCTGTCACTCCTGGATGCACACAGGCTTATGCATCATATGTGGGCTGAGATCTGTCTTATTTATAGGCCCAAGACACATTACATGGTGTAAGGAAGGGATTCAGGACTCAGATGCTCTAAGCACTGCTTAAATCCTCATTTTTAAGTGTGAAGGAGTATTGTTAAATACTGTTCAGATGCATTGCACGAGCAAGGTAGATTGTAAGGGACCCCTTGCAAGAAGCTTGCATTGGCTGCTAAATTAACATTGTCTATAAGCACTTCTCTTCTTTTTTTGTCTTCCTGAGTCTTTTCCTATATTATAAAATATCAGTAAACAGACCATAGAGTGTGTTCAGCTATAGGATCATAGGCTCACAGAATGGCAGGGGCTGGAAGGGGCCTTGAAACATCATTTAGTCCAACACCCCCCTGCCAGAGCAGGATCACTTATAGGCATGTTTGAAGTGCTGGTTATACCCAGAGAAGAAATTCACAGCAAGTTACAGACAATTGTTTAGATACTGGAAAAGTGTCCAGAGAAGGGCAGCAAAGCCTGGAACACAAACCCTGAGAGGAGAGGCTGAGGGAGCTGGGGGTGTGCAGCCTGCAGAAGAGGGGGCTTGGGGCAGACCTCATTGCTGTCTGCAACTACCTGAAGGGAGGCTGTAGCCAGGTGGGGTTGGGCTCTGCTGCCAGGCAAGCAGCAACAGGACAAGGGGATACAACCTCAAGCTGTGCCAAGGGAGGTCTAGGCTGGATGTTAGGAGGAAGCTGTTGGCAGAGAGAGTGATTGGCATTGGAATGGGCTGCCCAGGGAGGTGGTGGAGTCACCATCCCTGCAGGTGTTCAGGCAAAGCCTGGATGAGGCACTTAGTGCCATGGTCTGGTTGACTGGACAGGGCTGGGTGCTAGGTTGGACTGGATGATCTTGGAGGGCTCTTCCAACTTGGTTGATTCTATGATTCTATGATTGGGGAGACTCAAACATCTCTCCTATGAAGCAAGTCTGAGACCTCTGGGGCTATTTAGTCCTGAGAAGGCTGCGAGGGGATCTTAACATCTATCAGTGTCTGAGGGCTGGGTGTCAAGATGAAGGTGCAAGGCTCTTTTTGGTGGTGCCCAGTGATAGGACAAGGAACAGCAGGTACAAGCTGGAATACAGAAGGTTCTACCTCAACATGAGGAGAGGTTTCTTTATGGTGAGGGTGATGAAGTACTGGAGCAGGTTGCTTAGAGAGGTTGTGGAGTCTCCTTCTCTGGAGACTTTCAAAACCTGCCTGGATGCATTCCTGTGTGACCTGCCTTAGGGGATCCTGCCTTGGCAGGGGGGTTGGACTGAATGATCTCTGGAGGTCCCTTCCAACCCCTAACTTTCTGTGGTTCTGTGATTCACTCTCTTTTACTTCTGAGTTTATTACACTAAATACCTGGGTCTTCCCACTGTTCCTTACTATTGCACTTCACTTGGACTGTGCATTTGAAGGAGAATAGAAGAGAGATGTTTAGAATAGAATAGAATAGAATAGAATAGAATAGAATAGAATAGAATCAATCAGGTTGGAAGAGACCTCCAAGATCCTCCAGTCCAACCTAGCACCCAGCCCTAGACAATCAACCAGACCATGGCACTAAGTGCCTCATCCAGGCTTTTCCTGAACACCT
>WAAF01019823.1:32894-47928 GCA_013400475.1 Tricholaema leucomelas | reverse complement strand
AGCTACTATCCACCAGTACCCCCAGGTCCCTTTCCTCCTGGCTGCTCTCAGACACTCTGTCCCCAGCCTGTAGTGCTGCTTGGGGTTGTTGTGGCCAAAGTGCAGAACCCTGCACTTGGCCTTGTTAAATTTCATCCCATTGGCCTCTGCCCACCCATCCAGCCTGGCCAGGTCCCTCTGCAGGGCTCTCCTACCTTCCAACAGATCAACACCTGCTCCTACTCCTAGCTTGATGTCATAAGTTGTATTAAAACACATCTCAGTCCTGAAGACAGAGAAGCCTGGAAGAGAACACAATTATGAATTTAAAACTGTAGAGATGTTCAGAAACTATATTAAAACACATCAGCCCTAAAGAAAGAGAGAGAAGCCTGGAGGAGAACATAACCATGGGTTTAAAACTGTATTATTTATATGTAGGTTTGGACCAAGAGCAGTGCTCTATTAAATTGTGATCTCAGCATAACATAAAGCAAACAAGCCTTTTCAAGTGGATTAAGAGTACTTAAGTGGTCTGAGCTATAACAAATATTGACTGCCAAACTGAAGAAAGGGATGTAGTGAGCTGCATCCAAGGAGTTCATCCCTCTATGTATTTTCCAAGGGTTCATCCCTCTATGTATTTATTTTATCTATCTTTGGCAAGTGAAAAATGAGAGAAATTAAGCTTTGCATAGAGGCCTCTTTGGGAAACAAGACTTAGCCTTGCTAAGTGGCTGCTGAACAGCTTTGCTCTCTTTTTATAGCCTAGAAAAGGAAAACATTTCTTTCCTTCTCTTCTGTCCCCCAAGGAACATTCTGCCTTGCATTTTTTATTCCAGTGCACAGCCCTCTGACTCCATAGACACTCCTCAGGCTGTACTGCCATCCAATGAGATCTGGCCAGGCTGAGTGCTGGACAAAAGCTAACCATATGAATTCATAGAATCATAGAATCAGTCAGGGTTGGAAGGGATCACAAGGATCATCTAGTTCCAACCCCCGTGCTGTGGGCAGGAACACCCTACCCACAGCCTCATCCAGCCTGGCCTTCAACACCTCCAGCCATGGGGCCTCAAACACCTCCCAGGGCAACCCATTCCAGGCTCTCACCACTCTCATGCTCAACAACTTCCTCCTCACATCCAGTCTGAACCTACCCATCTCCAGCTTTGCTCCATTAACACTTGGTCTGTGCTGCAAGATAACTCCCTGACCCCCCAGGGCTAGGTAATATTCCTTCTAGGTGCTGCACTGTTGCAGTCCTGCTAACATAGAATGATAGCTGCTAAGGGGATAAAGGGTGGTGTTATCAAGTTAGGTTTCTTTAACAAGCCAATGGTCCAATCCAATATAAAAATCAATATTTCAGGGCTTCCCAATGAAGCAGCATAATGCTGCTTTATTGGATCTAGCCCTGAGCTAGCTTGTCAAAAGTTAGCAAGATACTGTTCCAAACCTCTTATGAAACCAGGGGCTTCTGAGCTTTGCATGGCTTCCCAAATGCAGAGGAAGCTAAAGTGTCATCAACCTGTGAAATAATGGAAGCAGCTGAGTTCTGCCAGGAGACAGAAATTGGTTATGCACCACCTAAGCTGGCAGCTCTCTGGAAGGGATGGTTTAATACTCCTGGGTCGATTGGTCGTTTCGTGGCTGCTGTTTGTAAAGCTCCATTGAAACATCCAGGTTCAGTGTCAGAAATGGACAAAAGTGAAACAACAAATTGTGGCCAGCAGGACAAGGGAGGTTATTCTGCCCTCATACTCAGCACTGGTCAGGACACACCTTGAGTGCTGTGTCCAGTTCTGGGCCACTCAATTCAAGAGAGATGTTGAGGTGCTGGAAGGTGTCCAGAGAAGGGCGATGCAGCTGGTGAAAGGCCTGGAACACAAACCCTATGAGGAGAGGCTGAGGGAGCTGGGGGTGTGCAGCCTGCAGAAGAGGAGGCTCAGGGCAGAGCTCATTGCTGTCTGCAACTACCTGAGGGGAGGCTGTAGACAGGTGGGGTTGATCTCTTCTGCCAGACAACCAGCAACAGAACAAGGGGACACAGTCTCAAGCTGTGCCAGAGGAGGTCTAGGCTGGATGTTAGGAGGAAGTTGTTGCCAGGGAGAGTGATTGGCATTGGAATGGGCTGCCCAGGGAGGTGGTGGAGTCACCATCCCTGGAGGTGTTCAAGCAAAGCCTGGATGGGGCACTCAGTGCCATNCATCTCCACATCCCTCTTGTAATGAGGGCTCCAGAACTGGATGCAGTACTCCAGGTGGGGTCTCAGCAGAGCAGAGCAGAGGGGGAGAATCACCTCCCTGGCCCTGCTGGCCACACTTCTCCTGCTGCAGCCCAGGCTCTGGTTGGCTTTCTGGGCTGCAAGTGCACACTGCTGGCTCATGTTGAGCTTCTCATCCACCAGCAGCCCCAGGTATCTCCCCTCAGGGCTGCTCTCCAGCCACTCACTGCCCAGCCTGGATATATGCTTGGAATTGCCTCGACCCAGCTGCAGGACCTTGCCCTTGGTCTTGTTGAACCTCTTGAGGTTGGCTGGTGCCCATCTCTGCAGCCTGTCCAGGTCCCTCTGGATGGATCCCTTCCCTCCAGCCTGTCTGCTGCACCACACAGCTTGGAGTCATCAGCAAACTTGCTGAGGCTGCACTCAATGCACTTTGTTATTTAAACAGAGATCAAAACCAAAGCTAATTGCTGTCCACAGCACAGAGCTGCTTTTCAGTTTATTCTCTGAATCATGCTTACCTTTGTTCCTTTGCAAGAATATGCATTAAATGAACATCACAATGCAAGACTATGGACTAAATGGATGCTATCACTGGAGCCCAAGGACCTTTTGAATCTTTTAAGTTTTCTGTGTTAGCCCTTCTATAACAACACAGTGTAATGTCCTATTTGGCATTTCACAGCTCACAGGATGTTAGGGGTTGGAAGGGACCCAAGGAGATCATCCAGTCCAACTCCCCTGCCAGAGCAGGACAATCCTATCTAACACAGATCACAGAGGAACACATCCAGACAGGCCTGGAAAGGCTCCAGAGAAGGAGACCTCACAGCCTCTCTGGGCAGCCTGTGCCAGTGCTCTGGGACCCTTACAGTAAAGAAGTTCCCCCTTGTGTTGAGGCAGAACCTCTTTTGCTGCAGGTTACACCCATTGCTCCTTGTCCTATCCCAGGAAGCAGTGAGCAGAGCCTGTCCCCCTGCTCCTGGCAGCCTTCAGATACTTAGAAACATTTATCAAATCCCCTCTAAGTCCCAATGGTCATTAAACTGATGACACAATTGTTATGTGAGGAGTTTAATGGGACAACATGAGATGACTTGGTGAACATAAAGACATTCTGGATGGGATTAAATGTGCACAAAACCCCTCAGTCAGAAAACTGCCCAAAACTCAGATGGAAATTAATTTCACACCATTATATTGTTTACCACTCAAGTCATAGAGGAACTTCAATAATCACTCTGATTATCTGTTGGATTTAAAGGGATAGAATTGAATTTCCTTGAGTGGTTTCTAAAACTGACCAGAGAGATTCAAATGCTGTAGATATCCACAGAATCACAGCATCAATCAGTTTGGAAGAGACCTTTGAGATCAGCAAGTCCAACCTAGCACCCAGCACCATCTAACCAACTAAACCAGGGCACCAAGTGCCTCATCTGGCCTCTTTTTAAGCACCTCCAGAGATGGTGACTCCACCACCTCCCTGGGCAGCCCATTCCAATGCCAATCACTCTCTCTGACAACAACTTCCTCCTAACATCCAGCCTATACTTCCCCTGGCACAACTTCAGACTGTGTCCCCTTGTTCTGTTGCTGCTTGCCTGGCAGAAGAGCCCAACCCCACCTGGCTACAGCCTCCCTTCAGGTAGCTGTAGAGAGCATTGAGGTCTTACCTGAGCCTCCTCTTCTCCAGGCTCCTCTCCAGAAGAAACACCAAGGGAAAAATCACTCATTTAACTTTTTTCCCTAGCAGGATTTTAAACACTATTTTAGTTTTGTTTAGATTAGGGGTTTTTTATGTGCACAGGTTTTGTCTTCACCAGCTGGGGAAAGTGAATATGTTATTTGATAGATAATTTCAATCAAGTCTGACTTAATAATTCAACACTGGCTTCTCACTGAGGTATTTCCCTTATTCCTTCCTCATTAGGGCACATTATCCTAAAGATTTTCTGTCAATTAATTATCCTTCACAGTTGAGGCACAGCTGTAGCTGTGAGGCTCTCCATTGTCACTTTAGCCAGTTAATAAAACCTGACATTCTATCCAGTAATACTCCAGGTAAGCAGAGCTGCAGAAGCAAACCTGCATCGCTTCACTGGCAGATTGATTACATACAAGGAGGTTGCTTTGGGCTGATCAATGTCTTTTAGAGCTTTGTATGAATGCATCTTCACTTTAGCTCCAGTTTAGAGCAGCAAATTCCTCAACTGCTATTTATTTTGTCCCCCTGCCCCCAAAACATAGAATCATAGAATCAATCAGGTTGGAAGAGACCTCCAAGATCATCCAGTCCAACCTAGCACCCAGCCCTAGCCAATCAACCAGATCATGGCACTAAGTGCCCCAGCCAGGCTTTGCTTCAACACCTCCAGGGACAGTGACTCCACCACCTCCCTGGGCAGCCCATTCCAATGCCAATCACTCTCTCTGCCAACAACTTCCTCCTAACATCCAGCCTAGACCTCTCCTGGAACAACTTGAGACTGTGTCCCCTTGTTCTGTTGCTGCTTGCCTGGCAGAAGAGACCAACCCCACCTGGCTACAGCCTCCCTTCAGGTAGTTGTAGACAGCAATGAAGTCTGCCCTCAGCCTCCGGTTCTCCAGGCTGCACACCCCCAGCTCCCTCAGCCTCTCCTCATATAGGTTTGTGTTCCAGGCCTTTCACCAGCTTTGTCACCCTTCTCTGGACACATTCCAGCACCTCAACATCTCTCTTGAATTGAAAAACACCAAGAAAACACCAAGAAAAAAACCCAACCAAAAACCAACTGTCCAGGCAACCACAAAAAAACCCCAAAAAACAAGCAAACAAACCCAAACCACACAAAGCAACAACAAAGAGCAAATCCAAGCAAGCCTCAGCTGCTCAGGTACAAACATTTGCCAATGTAAAAGGCTCAAATTGGTGGAACAATCTCAGTTGTTCCCATTTTATTTGGATCTAATCTGCTTTGCATGCAGCCTGTATGTGGAGTATGCAGGGTGTGCATCCTGCTGTGTGTAAAGTCTCACCCAGATGAGGCAAGGCAGGAGCACCAGGCAGCCATGGAAGAAATTAAACTGTCATTACAGGTCATTTTTTTCCTTTAGTTCTTATTACTGCAATGATTTTCTATTTTATGGTAAATGAGGAGAAAAGAATTTCTGTTTCTTTTTAGACCAGTGCTGATCCTTCTCCAATCCAGCAGCTGCAGACACCAAAAACCAACCAACCAATCTCTCTTAGTGCCATGGTCTAGTTGTCTGGCTAGGGCTGGGTGCTAGGTTGGACTGGATGAGCTTGGAGGTCTCTTCCAACCTGATTGATTCTATTCTAATCAAAAAACCACCCCAAACAAGCAAACTAACCCATACCCAAAACATGCACACACACAGAAAGCAGCAACAAAGAGCAAACTCAAGCATGCCTCAGCTGCTCAGGTACAATCATTTGCCAGTGTTAAAGGCCCAAATCAGTGGAACAATCTCAGTTGTTCCCATTCCATTTGGATCTAATCTGCTTTGCACACAGCCTGTATTTGGAGTAGAATCACAGAATCAAGCAGGTCAGAAGAATAGAATAGAATAGAATAGAATAGAATAGAATAGAACAGAATAGAATGAACCAGGTTGGAAGAGACCTCCAAGCTCATCCAGTCCAACCTGGCACCCAGCCCTGTCCAGTCAACCAGACCATGGCACTAAGTGCCTCATCCAGGCTTGGCTTGAACACCTCCAGGGACGGTGACTCCACCACCTCCCTGGGCAGCCCATTCCAATGCCAATCACTCTCTCTGCCAACAACTTCCTCCTACCATCCAGCCTAGACCTCCCCTGCCACAACTTGAGACTGTGTCCCCTTCTTCTGTTGCTGGTTGTTGGCAGAAGAGACCAACCCCACCTGGCTACAGCCTCCCTTCAGGTAGTTGTAGGCAGAGTATGCAGGGTGCGCATCTTGCTGTGCATAAAGTCCCATCTAGACCAGGCAAGGCAGGAGCACCTGGCAGACATGGAAGAAATTAAACTGTCCTTACAGTTCATTTTTTTTGTCTTTAATTCATACACTGCTATGAATTTATATGTTATGGTAAATGAAGAGAAAAGAGGGTCTGTTTCTTTGTAGACCAGCAGTGATCTTTCTCCAACCCAGCAGCTACAGCAGCGCAATTTCATGTGCAGCATAATTCCATCAGATATACTCTACTTGGGTATAATAACTGGCAGGGTGTGAGGAAACAACTCATGAATCTTTAGCAAATTAGCTTTCCCCTTTTTGCTCAGAGCTTCACGGATCTTGCCTGCCCTCAGCTGGATTTATGGAGGGTTCATTGCAAAGTGGTGAGAAATACATATTTGGAAATCAACAATGTCTGATGTTATATAAGAAATAAGCTTTTCAACCTGGCCACTGACATGATGTAATGGTTTGGATGTTACCTGCTCCCCACCCCCCCCCGAAGAAAATCACCCAGACTAGGCTCAGCTGAGCTGGAAATTGAATGAAGCTTTATATTTACAGCTTAGCACAATGTACAAGCAGGTAGCTACAATATCTACAGCTCTAGACAGAAATAGACAAGTTGAAAAGTAATACAGAAACACAGCAGCCCTCCCAGAAACCTGAGTCCCCAGGAGGGGCTCCCAACCACCCTTCCACCTTCTCCCCACCCTTCTACCTTACCCCAGACTTTGCCTTACGTTCAAGGTAAGTTTGGAGAGTCAGCCAGGGGGTTTAGGAAGCAGAAGGATTTGTCAGGCAGCAAGTTAAGTTAGAGAGAGAAGTTCATGCAGCCCCAGAGCCCAGAGAGCAACTCTGTTACCTATGTTTATGTTCCTGTTCTTTGACACCTCAGCAAGCCTATGAGTGCAGTAGACCTCACCATTGTTTCCTTTTCACAGCCTCTCATCTGATTCTCACCAAAATATCCCAGCTAGCTTCAAACTAGAACATGTTAGCACTAACAGGGAGCAGAGTCCTTCATGGACTTCCAAGAGGGGCAAAAAAGAAGCAGGAGGAGAACAAATGACAACTGAAGAAACCGAAATAAAATGTGGGGCAAAAGAACCCAATAAAAAGAATGGCTTTAATTATGTAGAGGACCAAAAAAATACCTCTATTTCAATACAGCCAAATGCCATCTGTTTTGCCATCTGGTTTTGTCTTCTGGATATATGAAGTCTCATTCAGCCTCTAAGAAGTGAAAGGAAATTCTCTGTAGAGCAAGAGAGCACTTTGCAAGTTAGCAGTGGTCAGGGGCAATCTGCTGAAAAGTAGATCCATTGGGCAGCACCCAGAAAAGTACTCAAAGGCTCTATACTCTTCTGTGTTAAATGTGCTTCTAAGCAGATCTGAAAAGAGACAGATTAAAAAGCCTGGCTGCATTGTGGGGATAATTGTCCATTCTGTTAACCAAAAAAATAAATACCAGCTGCTGAGAGGGTAAAATTTGATCTTTAAAAATTAAAATGTCTTTCATCTCTCCTTCCCAGATCTCCTTTCCCTGGTATCCTATTTTAAAAAGTAATTTATAAATGAAGAGTGGAATGAGGAAAGGAGACCAGCAAATAAATCCAAAGCTTTTATGGGACTTACTTATCAATTCCTTTGAGATCACTGCCACTCCACCTGCATTTACTGAGTAGGCTTCTGAAATTATTCCCCTAACTGATGTAAAAGAGGTTTTGCCAATCCTCTTATGGTGGTCTCAGGGAGAGATAGAATAGAATAGAGTAGAATAAACCAAGTTGGAAGAGAACTTCAAGATCATCCAGTCCAACCTAGCACCCAGCTCTAGCCAGTCAACCAGACCATGGCACTAAGTGTCACATCCAGGCTTTGTTTGAACACCTCCAGGGATAGTGACTCCACCACCTCCCTGGGCAGCCCATTCCAATGCCAATCACTCTCTCTGCCAACAACTTCCTCCTAACATCCAGCCTAGACCTCCCCTGGCACAACTTGAGGCTGTGTCCCCTTCTTCTGTTGCTGGTTGCCTGGCAGAAGAGACCAACCCCACCTGGCTACAGCCTCCCTTCAAGTAGTTGTAGACAGCAATGAGGTCTGCCCTGAGCCTCCTCTTCTGCATGCTGCACACCCCCAGCTCCCTCAGCCTCTCCTCATAGGGTTTATTACTGAGTAGGCTTCTGAAATTATTCCCCTAACTGATGTAAAAGAGGTTTTCTTGCCAATCCTCTTGTGATACCTCTCCCTGATGTTTTCTAGAGTGTGATGTTTTGGATGTTACCTGCCCCCTCATACTGAAGAAAATCAGCCAGACTAGGCTCAGTCAATCTAGAAGTTGAGGAACGAAGCTTTATATTTGCAGCTCAGCACAATATCCAAGCAGGTATCTACAATCCATACAACTAGAGACAGAAATAGACAAGGTAAAAAATAATATAGAAACACAACAGCCCTCCCAGAAACCAGAGTCCCCAGGAGGGGCTCCCAACCACCCTTCCACCTCCTTTCCACCCCTCTACCTTATCTCAGAGTTTGCCTTACGAACAAGGTGAGTTTGGAGAATTGGCCTGGGAAGTTAGGAAGCAGAAGTATTAGTTACACAGATGGCAGGTTAGAGAGAGAAGTGTATGCAGCCAGAGCCTCAGAGCAACTCCCCTATCTATGTTTGTGTTCTTGTTTTGATACATCTCAGCAAGCCTATGAGGGAAACAGACATCACCATTGTTTCCTTTTCACAGCCTGTCATCTAATTCCTCTCACTAAAATATCCCAGCTAGGCTCAAACTAGCACATAGAGGAACCTCACCTGGAATGCTGCACCCAGCTGTGATGCCCTCAACACAAAAAGGACATGGAGCTGCTAGTGGGTCCAGAGGAGGCTCACAAAATGATGAGGGGTTTGGAGCAGTTCTGCTATGAGGACAGGCTGAGAGAGCTGAGGTTGTTCAGCCTGGAGAAGAGAAGGGAGAGCTAATAGCAGCCTGCCAGTACCTGAAGGGGGCTACAAGAAGGATGCAGAGAGACTGTTTGCAAAGGTCTGCAGTGGCAGAATGAGGGCAATGGCTTGAAATCAGAGAAGAGAAGATTTAGATTGGATGTTAGGAAGAAGTTCTTTACCATGAGGGTGGTGGAACGGTGGAACACTGGAACAGGTTACTCAGGGAGGTATTGAGGCCCCATCCCTGGAGATATTCAAGGTCAGACTTGGCAGGGCTCTGGGCAACCTGATGTACTCGAGGATGTCCCTGCTGACTACAGGAGGGTTAGAGTGGATGACCTCTGTAGGTGCCTTCCAACCCAAACCATTCCATGATTCTATGAGTAAAATGCTTCGTGAAACACAAAACCGAGCACAAAGACTTCTGAGATCCTACACCCTTGAAATGTTTTTCAGTGATTTTAGACCTTATCTTATCAAAAGTCAGGCTGCTATCTGCAGAAAATAATGAAATGCTGAAAACCATGATTCTGTCATTACCGATTCCATTGCAGAACCACAGAAACATGCAGGTGGGAAAAGACCCCTCAGGATCACCAAGTCACTACATCTCCCCTCTTTCTCCCTCTCCTGTTCACCTGAGATGAAAAGGTCAACAATATCTTGATAACCCTTGTGTTTCCCCCATCATATCTGGAAATATAATCCCTTTTTCAACTTAATTTAGCTTACTTGCAAAAGGCCTTTGATATTTCATCACTACAGCTGCTCCCCCAAAGTGTGCATGATGAATTGCACACCGAGTCAAGCAAGAACATCATCTGAGAACTCCCCCGGTCCATCAGAAAGGCATCATGCTGGCTGACAGAAACACTGAAACAAAGCAAATCACATGCTCACAGGATGTTAGGGCTTGGAAGGGATGTCCATAGGTCATCGAGTCCAATCCACCTGCCAGAGCAGGACCTAGCGCAGGTCACACAGGAACACATCCAGACAGGGCTGGGAAGTCTCCAGAGGAGACAACTCCACAACCTCTCTGGGCAGTCTGTTCCAGTGCTCTGTGAGCCTTACAGCAAAAAACTTCCTCGTGTTGAGGTGGAACTTGCTGTGCTGTAGTTTATATACATTGCTCCTTCTCCTATCAATAGGATGCTCCTCTCCTATGAGGACAGGCTATGAGAGTTGGGGCTCTGGAGCCTGAAGAAGAGAAGGCTTCAAGGAGACCTTGGAGTGGCCTTATAATATCTGAAGAGAGCCTACAGGATGGCTGGGGAGGGATTATTTACAAGGCCTTGTAATGACAGGATGAGGAGGAATGGGTTTAAACTGGCAGAGGAGAGACTGAAACTGGATGTTATGAAGAAGTTCTTTAGAGTGAGGGTGGTGAGACACTGGCACAGGTTGCCCAGGGAGGTTGTGGAGCACAGAATCACAGAATGTGATCTTTGTCATCCACAACCTCCCTGAAGGTGTTCAAGGCCAGGTTGGATGAGGCCTTGAGTTATCTGTCCTAGTGTGAAGTGTCCCTGCCTATGTTGGAGGTTTGGAACTGGATGAGCTTTGAGGTCCCTTCCAACCTAAACCATTCCATGATTCTATGCTATTAAAGTCTTGGTTACATCAAATCACAAACAGCTTCCTTTAGCTCTTCACATACTATTATAGAGAAGGAGCAAAAAGAGCAGCAGAATAGAACTGAGAACTACCACACATGAGGCCAGAGTGCTGCTGTATTTCATTATGAGGTGTTGTGGGGTACATTAAGAATGTTTTTATCCTGTCAAATTATAATTCAATGATAACTTCTCCCTCCAGATTTTATGCTTCCATCAGGATTCCAGCATTCTGGAGGAACAGAACTATGCCTTTCATTTCTCTGCCTTCCTGCAAAGATAAGATGAAGATCTTTTTCTTCTTGCTTGTGTAAATTCCATGATATTTACACTATCAGTATTGATAGCTACTTTCCTGACATTCAGTGGGAGATGAGAGAAATGTTACAAATTAGATGTCAATTACAACAGTTGAAAGACTCTGTTGAAACCTTTCCAACAAGGAAATAGTGAATTTTGCCTCAGCAAATGCTTTTTTTCTGACCTCTCACTCACAAGAGAAGGAGCATCCAGAATCATGGAATCAAGCAGGTTGGAAGAGACCTCCAAGATCATCCAGTCCAACCTAGCACCCAGCCCTATCCAGTCAACCAGACCATGGCACTAAGTGCCTCATCCAGGCTTGGCTTGAACACCTCCAGGGACGGTGACTTCACCACCTCCCTGGGCAGCCCATTCCAATGCCAATCACTCTCTCTGCCAACAACTTCCTCCTAACATCCAGCCTAGACCTCCCCTGGCACAACTTGAGACTGTGTCCCTTTCTTCTGTTGCTGGTTGCCTGTCAGAAGAGACCAACCCCACCTGGCTACAACCTCTCTTCAGGTAGTTGTATGAGCAATGAGGTCTGCCCTGAGCCTCCTCTTCTGCAGGCTGCACACCCCCAGCTCCCTCAGCCTCTCCTCATAGGGTTTGTGTTCCAGGCCCCTCACCAGCTTTGTCGCCCTTCTCTGGACACCTTCCAGCACCTCAACATCTCTCTGAAGCTTATTTCCTGTTGGAAAAGTCCTGGCAAATTAATCACAGCAAGAGGATAAATAATGCAGAAGTACTGTGGTTATATTCAGCTGTAAATTTGGAAGACTGGTTAAAAACTATTTACCAGAACTGATCAAACCCCAGCAGTCACCTCTGATATTAGTCACAATCACAGCGTTAACAGGAAAGATGCTGGGTTTGAGTTATGATATTTTAGTGTGCTTGAATACTCATAAACCATGATCATATTGAATTGAGTAAAGACTTCCTTCTTAACGAGAGGGGCATAGAGTCATAGAATCATTGAATCAGTCAGGGTTGGAAGGGACCACAACCAGCAACACAAGGGGACACAGTCTCAAGTTGTGCTGGGGGAAGTATAGGCTGGGTGTTAGGAGGAAGTTCTTCACAGAGAGAGTGATTGGCATTGGAATGGGCTGCCCAGGGAGGTGCTGGAGTCACTGTCCCTGGGGGTGTTCAAGACAAGCCTGGATGAGGCACTTAGTGCCATGGTCTGGTTGAGTGGCTAGGGCTGGGTGCTAGGTTGGACTGCATGAGCTTGGAGGTCTCTTCCAACCTGGTTGATTCTATTCTATTCTAAATACCAGATCAGTGTTAGAATCATATAGTCACAGAATGGCTGAGGTTGGAAGAGATCTGAGAGACCATCTACTCCAACCTCCCCTCCATGAGCAGGGACACTTCTCAGCTAGACTCAGCTGCTCGAGGCTTCATCCACCCTGGCCTTGAACATCTTCAACCTCCCTGAGCAACCTATTCCAGAGTCCTACCAGCCTCAAAGGATTAGGGAGATGGAAGGG
The DNA here is from genome assembly GCA_013400475.1 of Tricholaema leucomelas. Taxonomy (NCBI): domain Eukaryota; kingdom Metazoa; phylum Chordata; class Aves; order Piciformes; family Lybiidae; genus Tricholaema lacrymosa; species Tricholaema leucomelas. The sequence continues at coordinate 35,420 of WAAF01019823.1, read as the reverse complement.
AGAAGGGACCCAAACATCCCTATCCTCTTTGACAGCTTCTCAGCAACACCTGACTCTTTGCCTGAATGTATTAAGTGCCTTAATATTTGGCACTATAATTACAGTTTGCCACTGGTTTGAAGCAACTTCCTAACTGATGCTTCTAAGGGAATTACTCTGCATTGATAGAGAAAAGCAATCAGATAATAAAATACAAAAATGGCATGAGCTTCAACAGGGAAAAACGAGTGCTGAGCAATCCAGAGGGCTGGATGAGGATGAGAAGATTTGGCTGGGCTCAAAAGCTGCTCTGCCTGTATTTTCCAGCTCTCATTTCCCATGATTTCTGAGAAATGGTAAAGGAAAGAAGAGGATCAGGGAGCAGGACCGAATGTAGAAACTGAAACGTTAAAGAAGAGGCAGATAGGAAGGGAGTGAGCTAAAAGAGAGTTTAAGTATAAAGCCTCATCATGTTGAAGCATGTCATTTTGCATGCAAATGCAAAAGCAGTTGTTATTATGGCTATTTGGAAAACACTTAATGCTTTAATAACTGCTGAATTAAACCACTAAATGATAAAGTCAATATCCCCACAGAGAGCAAAAATGCATCAACAGTACATTCACTTTACCTGCTTAGCAGTTATAAGATCTATAATTATAGATATTTAAATCTGCTCTTTCTTTAAGTGCTGTTGAAGAAGGAAACAGCTCAATATTATCCCTGCATAAGGCAAGGAAGTCTTAATAAAACAAAATCAAATCATTTTATGATAGTCCAATCAAACAGAGCAGTGGAGAAGTCATAGAATCATAGAATCAATGAATCAAGCAGGTTGAAAGAGACCTCAAAGATCATCCAGTCCAACCTAGCACCCAGCCCTAGCCAAGCAACCAGACCATGGCACTAAGTGCCTCAGCCAGGCTTTGCTTGAACACCCCCAGGGATGGTGACTCCACCACCTCCCTGGGCAGCCCATTCCAATGCCAATCACTCTCTCTGCCAATAACTTCCTCCTAACATCCAGCCTAGACCTCCCCTGGCACAACTTGAGACTGTGTCCCCTTCTTCTGTTGCTAAAGGGTGAGGGCTCTGTTGCTGAAGGGTGACCTCCTTCATGTTTATCAATATGTGATGGGTGCCAGGAGGCTGGAGCCAGGCTCAGCTGGGTGATGCCTCATGACAGGTCAAGCGGCAATGGGTGGAAGCTGAGGCATAGGAAGTTCCATGGAAACATGAGGAGGATTTTTTTCCCTTTGAGGGTACCAGAACACAGGAACAGGCTGCCCAGGGGGGTTGTGGAGTGTCCTTCTCTGAAGATATTCACAGTCTCACAGTATCACCAAGGTTGGAAGAGACCTCACAGATCATCAAGTCCAAGCCGTTACCACANGCCCTGAGCCTCCTCTTCTCCAGGCTAAACAATCCCAGCTCCCTCAGCCTCTCCTCGTAGGGCTGTGCTCGAGGCCTCTCCCCAGCCTCGTTGCCCTTCTCTGGACACGTTCAAGCATCTCAATGTCCCTCTTAAACTGGGGTGCCCAGAACTGGACACAGTACTCAAGGTGTGGTCTAACCAGTGCAGAGTACAGGTTGTCCTGCATGGCCTACAGGCTCTGCTAGCTCTGCTTGCACTAATGTGGATCTGTTTGGCTTCTTGGAGAGACTAAAATGGCACTAGACACCAGTGCTTGGCAACTGAGCCTCAAGATCCCACCTGGACGTGTTCCTGTGTTATAAGTTATCCTGTTATAAGTGATCCTGCTCTGGCAGAGGGTCTGGACTGGATGAATTTTGGAGGTCCCTTCCAACCCCTAATATTTTGTGATTCTGAGAAAATAATTTGACTAGGATCCATTGACTACAAGTGGGAGTCTAACATGAATTCCAAATTACCTTGTCATGAAAGTAAAAGGCAATTGAGGTATTTCCAGCAGCACCAACAAATCAATGACAGCTAAAATGAGCAACTAACATCTTTGTGTTTTGATTTACTCAGTAGTCCTTCAAACTAATGTAGGTCAATGCTGTAAGATACATAATATAGGAGAGGAAAGACAGAATTTAGTAACAGAAAAGCTTTTCAGGGAGTTTAAAGAAATGAAACAAACCCAAACTTACAAATCTGGATTTAGAGTCAATGTCGTACAGAAAAGTCATCCCAGCTACTTCTAGCATCTCAGATGTACTCATCTGTTCTAATAATCAGTTAGCAGTACAGGGGTTTAAAGTTCTCAATCACATTCTAACTTCTGGGATTGCTTTTCCATCAATCATAGAATCATAGAATTCTCAGGGCTGGAAGGGACCTCAAGGATCAGCCAGTTCCAACTCCCCTGCCATAGGCAGAGACACCTCACACTAGATCAGGTTGCCCAGAGCTACATCCAGCCTGGCCTTAAAGACCTCTATAACCTATATGAGGAGAGGCTGAGGGAGCTGGGATTGTTTAGCCTGGAGAAGAGGAGGCTCAAGGCAGACTTCATTGCTGTCTACAACTACCTGAGGGGAGGTTGTAGCCAGGTGGGGTTGGTCTCTTCTCCCAGGCAA